>CAUYUJ010021950.1:100000-112500 GCA_963575745.1 Prorocentrum cordatum | reverse complement strand
TCGCAACTCTGGGTTCTGAGATGCCCTGAGCAGGTGGTCAGGCCAGTCCTGCCTGAGACATCCTCGCAACTCTGGGCTCCGAGATGCCCTGGGCTGAGGTGGTCAGACCACTCTCCCCAGAGACATCCTCGCAACTCTGACCTCAGAGATCTCCTGCCCCATGGTGGTCAGGCCACTTTCGCTTGAGACATCCTCACAACTCAGACCTCGGAGGTGTCCTGCCCCATGGTCGTCTGGTCACCTTGACCAGCGACATCCTCGCCACTCTGGTTTCCAAGATGCCCTGCCCCATGGTGATCCGGCCACGCTTGCCTGAGACATCCTCGGAACTCTGGGTTGCGAAATGCCCCGAGCTCAGGTGGTCAGGCCACTATCGCCTGCGACATCTCTGCGGCATGTGCGGGCATGTGCGTCTATGATTTCAGAGTTTTGCTTGACCGTGCATTCGACTGTGCGTCGGACGGTGTGGCATGTGCGCGCATGTGCGGCAATGCTGTTGAGGCTTTTGTATATTTACATGGGCATGTGCATGCGACTGTGCGGCATGTGCCTGCATGTGCGGCCCCTTCCGGACCACAATTTCAAAGTGAGCACTATAGAAGTGAGCGCTATAGAAGTGAGTCCGGTGTACAGATCTGCCGGCAGATGGCTTATAGCGCTCCTCCTTGCACTTCGCGCCCTCCTTTGCCGCCTCGCCTTGGAGTAGCGGCAGCAGCATGCAAGATTTCCTTCGCGGCGGGGTGCTGGACAGTGCCGGCCAGTAATCGATCTGGCGCAGTGGCATGGCCGAACAGCTCGACGTCCAACGCGGCCTCAACCCAGATCTCGCTGCCACCCCGGCGGGACTTCTTGAAGCCAAGCTATGTGATACTTTGTTCGAGCAAGACCGCGTGGTCGGCATCGCGCCCAGCCTGCGCCAAGACGCGGTTCAAAGCGCTGTGCCGGATCGACGTGTGCGGGCCGACGTTGCAGCACACGGCATGGTCGTTGCATGCATCCAGGGTCTCACCACAGTGCACACGGGTCTTTGGACTGGGCGCGGGCGCATTGCAGACCAGACGGATACACCAGGAGACCGAGCCTGATTTTCAGGGCCATCGTGAATCTTCAAGCAGTGGCGAAGCATCCTAGCTCGCCTATCGGCCGACCAAAGAATGTTCTAATAACCTTCTGTGGTCTGAGCGAAATGTTCCCAGAACGCTTCTGGTTGGGACTATTTTGTTTTAGCACATAGGGCTTATCGTTTAAGAAAACCGTTTATGCTCTTAGAACATGTTTGGGTTCTAAGAAGACCTCATGGTAGGCTGATAGGAATGCCGGGACGGTCGGTCCGACACGCGAGCCAAATTCCGTTTCGAAGAGGCAAGGTTGTTACGAAGGGCTTGCTCCGTGAAGGAGTCCAAGGCGTCCAGCAGCGGAATGTGAATCTTCCGGGTCTGACACCACAACAGCGCAGTTGGTGCCAACTGCGAGGAGGGGGGGGGCTCCCGCGATGACTTCCCTGTCGTGGCGGACGTGCACGGAATGGCGCTCCAGGGCGGACAAACAGTGGCCGACGCTAGGTAAGTCAACCGCGCCCCCGATGCTGTTCTGATCGAGCCCCAAGGCGACGAGCCTCTGCGCGACGGCAGGTAGATACTGGGAACGGCAGCGAGATGGACAAACAAGCCCTCAGAACCAGCGCTGGTGAGGTCGCAACCTCCACGCCGTGCCGACAGCGTCAAGCAACCTTACTGCTGGGCCGTGAAGCGGGTAGTACGCGCATCCCGACAGGACGTGGCCAACACAACTCGATCTGGTCGCTCCGCGAGGGTGGAGAAGGACTCCGGGTGAAGAATGCGGGCGTCGTAGTCCAGAGCCGTGTTCAGAACCTTGTCGAGGAGGGTCCACACGGTGCGGTGGACGGGCTGCGCGAGGGGCGTGCGCAGCATGGTGTGGAACGCCGCGGCTAGCTCTTCGGCCTGCCTCAGCCGCTTTGTGGACGCTGCAGGAACCGGGGGGAGCTTATGGAGGCCGCGTGCGGCCCATCCAGACCGCCGCCCATCAACTCCAGATTGTCGAAGACCTGGGAGAGGCCCATGCGCCGGAGGACGGGGTGCAGGACGCCATGGCCAGCCGAAGGTATCCAGACCTTCGATTTGGAGAGGTTGAGGCGCAACTTCGCCGTGGCAGGGGCGTCCGTGAGTAGAGGCAGCCATGCGTGAGCTAGGTTCGGATCGATGTTCGCGAGCATGTCGTCCATACGCTCGAAGTGTACACGAGGGCTCATTGAGGCGCATTCTGCAAGCGAATACCGGCAAGAAAACATTCGCAATGCACGCCAAAGCCCCAGACAGAACAACAGTGAAGAACGCGTGTGACCTTGAAACAGACCATATAGCATCGTAAACCGTCCCCACGATGATGATCCAGAGGAAACGTAACTAGGCGTACCAGCCGTGCCCCAAAAAATGTTCGCCATCCCGGGCAATTCTGCGAGGACCTCCTCCATTATCTCCGCCCGCGAGATCTCTCCAACGGCGTTGATGAAGTCAAAGGCGCAGAAAGCATCGCCAGGGCACAGACGAGATAGCGCCTTGCCCAAAGCCAGCAGAGTCTCGGGAGCCGCCTTGACTCCAATGCCGAGCTGGGTGTCCGAAAGGAGGTTGGCCGCCTTGCTCTGGAAGATTTCCTGCAAGCACGCCCCTGGAAGGGAGAGCAAAGCTTCTCCGATGATGATGGGCCGGACGTCGTCGCCAGCAGGCCTTTTTCGCAACGAGATGCCGAGAGCTGCGCGCCATGGCGTCGCCATGACCTCTGGCACGGAAGCAGAGACCCACGCTTGGACCCAGCCGGTGAGAGCAGCGAGGCCACCGTCAGTGGCGGCGATGTTCTTGAGGCGCGAATTCCCCCATGAGCTCGTGCCAGCGGCCTTGCAGTCAGCAGTTTTGGTGACCACCGCGTTGACAACCGTGGCTGCCACGGGGGGCGCGCAGCGGGCAGCGCGCTGCCTGAGGTCCGCGCGGGACCGCAGGGAATCTCGAACAGGGCCCGTGATGAATTTGGCACGCGCGAGGCCCACGGACTCGGCAGCAGCTGCATGAATCCCGCTGCTGGCCAAGATGCGCCGCCCAGTCCTTACGTCGCCGTGCAGCACCTTAAAGATGCATGCTCCGAACTGTCATCGCTGGAGCTCCTCAGCGTCATCGGTGGCGGCCGTAGCCCGCCGCTTCGCTGCGCGAGCCGCCGCCAGGTCGGCGTCGGTGAGTGCGCCCCGGACTGCCTCGTGCCGGGAGCCCTGCTCAATAAGCTGGAGCCGAGCTTTGACCAGCGGCGTGACCTGCGATGCGCCTGGCTTCCTGGTGTTGCCCAGCGCCGTGTCGTCCACATGCTGCTCGATGTCTCGGGTAGCCAATGAGCCGGGATGACGCAGGAACCAAGAGGCACGCTCCGCCCGTACCGAATCCACCTCCGGACGACGCACTGCCATCAGGAACCATCCCAGGGCCGTGGTAGACACCTTGCCGAACCTGTGAACCAAGCCCTTCGGAATGAAGAGGTGCGTCGACATCGGCGCGACTTCCGGAAGCCCGCTTGTTTTATTGTTGCCCCTCTTTAAACTTCACATTATGTCTCCATCGTTCTCTCTCTCTCTCTCTCTCCCTCTCTGCATGTATCCCCAAGACGGTTCAAGAGGCCCCCCAAAGGCCCGAAACATTTGTCCAAGAGGCTTCCGAGAGGCCAGGCGTGGGTGCGGGCTGGCACCTCGCAGCCGCTTGTTCCAGGATCCGAGAACCAGCGACTGCAAACACAGGAGTTTGCTTGTTCGGCGGCGAGCTCGGGTGGAAACTGAAGGGCCGGGCGTTCTTGGAGACCTCGGATGGCCTCGGGCCTTCCGAGAAGTTCCCCAATCCTTCCTCGAGGATGGACAGCTTCTCAGAAGGCGCGAGGGCTTCTGAGAGGCCCCGGTGCCCTCTTGGAAAAGGCCTTCTCCTCCTCCTCGTTACCCCCCCCGACGCGCGCGGCCGATCTGGTTTCGACGCGCGCCGAGGGAGGTGCGCTGACCACGGTAGGGCGTTTTCCTTAAGTCGGGCACGTCTTTGTCTTCAGGACGAATGTTCAGACATTGCTCTAAAATCGTATGGGGGCGATTGTTTGATTGTTGCTTGACCATTGTTGATCATGTTTGGGCCATGTGTTGTTGTTTGACATGCCCGGCCTAACGTTTGCCCCGACCGAGACCACTTCCGCGAGCCTTCGCCGCTTTTGTGTGAACTCCTGTCGGAGCGAGGTGCCTCTGCTGTGGCATGGAGTCTCGCCATTGCCCCGTTTCTTTTTTTGCATCGGCGGCGCGATTCTCGAAGTTCGGGTTCCCGTGCCGCCACGGCCACGCGCTGGTGTGCCAGTACAGATTCACGATTAAGTCCCGCACCTTGCGGGGTGGATGCCCGCTCGGGCCGAGAATCTGCGGGGGAGGGCGGCAAAACGCCTTGTCCGAGCCCAGAAGACGTCCGAACGCTGGGCACGAGGAGGAGGAGGAGGAGGAGGGGGGAAGATCGGAAGGATCGAGGTGCCCTGTTCAAGGGTGCTGTAGCGGATTCCGACGACCCAGGACAGGAGAGTGGATCTATTACATATCAGGAACGGCGGCGGGATGGGCCGAAACCGAGCTTGGTTTGTGTCGTAAGCCTTCCCACGTTCTTTCTTGCCCTCCTCCAGTTGGCCTTGCCGGCTCCAGCTGTTTTGGCTTTGTTAACTACCTCACGCCTCCTCCATTTCTTATCCAAGCTCCACGTCCTCGCCCCGTTTTATCACACTTTGTTTTCCGAATGGTTCCATTGGGCCGTCCCGTAGGTTGTGCAGCCTCACTTGGGACGATTGGCGGCGACAATCACATTCCCGGAAAGCCTGCCAGGAGCATGATTGTCGCCGCCAGTCGAAAGAGGAAAGCGAGGGCGAGGAGGGGGAAAGGAACGCGGAAGCACAGCGCGCAGGTGAGTATGACGCGAAGGAGGAAGAGGAGGGGGAGGAGGGGGAGGAGGAGGAGGAGGAGGAGGAGGAGCAGGAAGGAGGAGGATGAGGAGGACAAGGAGGAGGCGACCAAACAGCGAGAAACGTATGAAAAGGAAGGAGGGATAATCCCTACTCGTTCATTGATCCATCCCTCTCTCCATTTCCCGTCCTTTCCCTTTCTGCCCATCTTGCCTGTCTGCTTCCGTTCTTCCCTACCTGCCTCCCTCCCTCCCCTTTCCTTCTCTTCCCCCTTCCCCTTTCCCCGACCACGACGACGACGGCGACGACGCCGACTGCGACGTCGACGCCGGGATTGCGCTTGCCTGCCATGAGAGTGGATCAGGATATGATTCATGAGGATAAGGATGATGTCTTCGGAGTTGATTAGAACCTAAGCGCGCGCGTAACGCGCGCGTGGTTAACGTGGCATGGGAGGACCGGGGCCTCCGAGACCGCTCCCAGAGCACCCCGGAGGGGCCGTGGAGCCCCCAGACTGCCCCAGAGAGCTCCAAGACGCTGCCAAAAGCTCCCGGGGACTTCGACAGGCCCCTCCAAGACAGCCCAGATAACCCCACCGTGGCCCAAGATGGGCTCCAGACCGCAAATGCACAGCCCAAGAGGCCTCTTCAAGAGAGCTCCGAGAAACATCCCGAGAGAGCCCGATGAGGCCCTAATCATTGATTTTTGTTTTTGTAATATCGACCTTCCGATGCTCCAAGACGGCCGACGACGCCCCCAAGGTCGCCCCAAGACCGCCGAAAAGGCTGCCCAAAAAGCTCGAGACGGCACCAGGGAGCCCGAAAATTGCCCAGGAGGAGCCCCAGACAGCCCGAGAGGCCCCAGGACAGGCCCAAGCTGAGCCACAGAGCGCGAGCACAGAGCGCGAGCGTGAGGCGCCAAGGCGCTCCAAGCCGGCCCAGATGGCCACAACGCGGCCCCAGATGAGCCCAACACGGCCAATACATACAGCCCACGAGGCCTCCAAGAGGCTTCAAGAGAGCTCCGAGAGGCGTCCCGGGAAAGCCCGACGAGGCCCACATCCTTGATGTCCGGTGTTTTTCTTTCAATGTTCGCTTTCTCGCGTTCTCGAGCTTCCAACGCTCGAAGACGGCCGAAGACGCCCCGAAGATCGCCCCCAAACCGGCGAAAAGGCCCCCAAAAAACCCAAGACGGCCCCGGAGAGCCCGAAGACTGCCCAAGAGCAGCCCGAGATTGCCCCAAGAGAATCCCAAGAAAGGCCCAAAATGGGCCCCAGCGGGAGCGGGAGGCCCCAAGGCGCTCCAGGACGGCCCAGATGATCCCAATGTGGCCCAAGAGGAGCTCAATACGGCAAACACAGCCCAAGAGGCCTCCAAGAGGCCCACGAGAGCTCCGAGAGACGTCCCGAGAGAGCCCGAAGAGGCCCAAAACATTGATTTGATTTGTTTTTTGATGATTCGTTTCGCTTTCTCACGTTTTCGCCCTTCCGACGCTCCAAGACGGCCGACGACGCCCCCAAGACCGCCCCAAGACCGCCGAAGAGACCCAAACAGAAAACCCAAGACGGCTCCAGAGAGCCCGAGAATTACCCGGGAGGAGCCCCAGACGGCCCAAGAGACCCCAGGACAGGCCCGAGAGGGGCCACGGAGCGGGCGCGGGAGGCCCCGGGGCGGCCGAAGACGGCCCAGGTGGCCCGGGCCTCCCCCGTCCGTGCTTCCTTCCCGCCCCCCCCTTGCCTCCATTCCCTCCTCTCTCTCTCTCTCTCCTGTTCCTCCCCTCGCCCCTCAGGTTTCTTGCTTCTCCCTCGCCTCCTGGGACTCCCTGGGACGACCCCGCCGAAGCACCAGACAGGCCCCGCCAGAACGAGTGGGGCATCGCTATACCCCATCATTTCACAAGTTGCTTTGCCCCTTTCCACCTCTCAAGGGCGGCCCTGGCAGAGCGAGAGGGGTGTTGCTATACCACATGCAAGCCCTGTTCTGTCTTGCTCCTCCCACCGCACCCGAGGTAGCCCCGGCACACGGGGTGTGGCTATACCCTAACTTTCCTTAGTGTTCGTGCTCCTCCCTCCCCCTCCCCTCCTGGGCAAGCCGCGCCTGAGCGCCACGGAAACCCCCGCCTGAGAGAGTAGGGCCCCCCTACCCCATATCACTTCACAAGATCATTGCTCCTCCCACCCTTGCAGGGCGGACCCGCCCGAGCGAGCGGGGCGTGGCTATACTATACAAGTTCTCTATTTTTCGAGTCCGTCCTTGACTTCCTGATAGGCCTCGCAAGAGAACCAAGAAGGTACCGCCAGATGCCCCATCAGAGCTCCAGGCAACCCCATACATGGGACTTGCCAGGCAAATCATTGAGCATCCCCCGTGAGTCCGAAACTTCTGATCCCACGGGTGCGAGTATCGCCGGCATGCAGTTTGGCGTCCAACACAAAGAAGTTTCTCTACTCCCGTGGACGGATTCGACAACAACCGATTGCAGAGAAAGGCGGCGATGGCCGGGAGATTTGCGCGCGCCCTCTGCAGATGCCAGACAGCTGAGCGACCGCTGAAAACGAGAAGCCTGGAACACAAGGAAGAGGAAAAACAACAAATCGCTCCCATGCGCGCTCGACGAGGCCCCGAACCAACCCTAACATCAAGAGCTGGCGGACGTTTGCGTGATCGGGCATGGGAAGACCAAGCATCTGCGCAAAAAAACACTGAGTGTCACGACGGGGCAGAGCGGAAGTGACCGTGGAGAAGCATCCCAGCCCCATAAGCCAGACAAAAGCGGCAACGAGATTGTGAGATGCGCGGGAACGTGGCGCCCCGCGTTCTGACTACGCGTTTCTTTGCGTCGATGGCATGGGCTGCGCCCGAGAACGCTGGAAATCGTCATTGTGGCCGCAGCGGGGCTTACAGCGGCACCCGTGGTTCATCTGCGATTAGAATGAAAGCGCGCGCGTGGTGCGCGTGTTTTTTATTTCTCCTCTCTCTCTCTCTCTCTTTTTCTGTCTCTCTCTCTATGTATGTATGTATGTATATATGGATGGAGGGGGTCCCGGGCCCACCAAAGTTCACTGATTTATCTTGCGGCCGTTTCGGGCCAGGCGGGGGGCGCCACAAATCGTCAAGTGGGGGCCCAGGGATGGCCAATAGGGCGCCAAGATGGCCCAAGAACGCTCCAACAGAGCCCAAGACCGCACAAGAACGTTCCAAACTTTGTACAACACGGCTTGAAGACAGCCCAGGAGGGCTTCAAGACGGCCAAGGTGCTTCCAAAAGGACCCCCACGAGGCACGCAGGAGGCGAACGAATTGTCTCTTTTCAGTGGTTTTTGTTTATTTTTCGTGTTATCGTTGTTTCGTACTTTCGACGGTCCAAAACAGTTCGCGAGGCCCCAGAAATCAGCTCAACACGGCCCAAGAGGCACCCAAAGAGGGTGCAACGACGGCGCAAGAGAACCCCGAGACGGCCCAAGAGCGCCCCAAGACGGCCCAAGAGGCGCCCAAGATCGCCCAAGAGGGCTCTAAGACGGCTCCAAGAGGGGCCCAAGAGGGGGAGTTTGAATTGGCAATTCGATCTTTCTGCCCCAAGAGGCCTCCAGGAGGCCCCAAGAGCCCCCAAACTGAGCCCGAGAGGCTCCTACATGCCCCACTAGGACCCAAAAGAGGCTCCACGAGCACCCCAAACGGCCCCCAAGAGACCTCCAAAACATACCTGGGCATAGCAAAGGACCGCCTAGCCTATCGTGGCATCGCACCGTTGCATTAGATGACATGGCACGGCACAGCACGACAGAGCTAACCGTGTCAGTGCATATCACAGTATGGTTCAGCATGCCATAGCATTGCATTCCATGGTAGTGTCTAGTTGAGCCTAGCACTTCACGTCACGACGTAACATTGCCTGGCATGGAGTGCATTTCATGACACATTGTGGCGTACTGCGGCTTCCAATGCGCATCACATCAATCGAACTGCACCGTACGGCTCTGCGCAACAGTAAGCAGAAAGCATGCAAATATCACATCCCTGTTGTTGCTCTTACTGTCGTCCTGTTTATTTTAGCCTAACAGCTCATAACATGTCATAGCATTGCATTGCATTCCATAGCACGGTACGCCGTGTCTGTGCCTACCCTGTAACGCGGTAGCATCGCTCCAAATAGGAAACCTAGCATGATATGGTTCAGGTATCACCCAATGTATTACCATCACATTCCACAACACAGCATAACATGGCATTTAATTCGCACTGTAGAGTATATCATATCATTGCATTGAGTACTGCATGGTGGCATTGCGCTTTGTAGCGTAGCATGCTGTGTCATGGCATGCCATTTCATAGTGCAACATGGCGCTGTAGCGCTGCATCATTCCTGGCCCATAGCTTGGCGACAGATCGCTGGTCGACCGGTCGATGAGAGCGGAGGAGGAATGAGGAAGGGGCAGGAGGAACAGAGAATGTTGATTCGCATTTGCATACAAGGGATAAATCGACCAGCAGGGCCCAGGCCACGCCAGTGGGGATAGGGATCGATTCAGCGATGCTCAGTTTGCCTCCTCTTGCTGCTCCTCGAGCCGACGGTCGGGGAGCGCGTTATTGGCGCGCGCCCCGCGGGCTCGGAGGAGCAATGCTTTGTTGTGCAGAGTGCCGCGAGGGTCGACCCTAGCCGCAGGGGAAACAGACGGTTGTGTTTCTGCAGATTTCCACGTGCGGGCTCCTTGACACGAGCTTCATTGATTGCCCCAAGTGCTCCGCAGTCACGCTCCTTCATGTATTACCAGTGTACGTTTCGGTAGTCTGGGGCCGTTCCTGGTGGTTCGGCTTTCTTAAAACGACCAGCAGGGCCCAGGCCACGCAAGTGGGGATAGGGGTCGGTTAAACGATGCTCAGTTTGCCACGCCCGGCGGGGGGCGCCAAGAAACGTCAAAGGGGGCCCGGGGACGTCCAATAAAGCGCCAAGATGGCCCAAGAGCGCTCCAACAGAGCCTAAGACCGCACCAGAGCGTTTCAAATGTTGTTCAACATGGCTTGGCTTGAAGACAGCCGAAGAGGTCTTCAAGACGGCCAAGATGCTTTCAAAAGGACTCCCACGGAGCACCCAGGAGGCGAAACAAGTTGGTTTCTATGGTTTTTGACGGTTTGTCGTGTTCTCGCTCTTTCGTGCTTCCGACGGTCCAAGACAGCCCACGAGGCCCCATAAATCAGCCCAAGACGGCCCAACAGGCACCCAAAGAGGGCGCGACGACGGCACAAGAGAGTCCCAAGACGGCCCAAGAGTGCCCCAAGACGGCCCAAGAGGTGCCCAAGATCGCCCAAGAGGGCCCCAAGACGGCCCCAAGAGGGGCCCAAGAGGGGGAACACGAACAGAGAATTCGAGGCTTCCTCGCCAAGAGGCCTCCAGGAGGCCCCAAGAAGCCCCCAACAGAGGCCTCCTCGAGGCACCAACGGGACATCAAAAGACGCCCCTCAACCACCCCAAACGGCCCCCAAGAGGCCTCCAACACTGCTTTCAAGAGGCCCCTGGGAAGCCTCTCACGAATTCCAAACGAGCTTCCAAGAGGCCTCTAACCCACAGCCCAGGCACGGTGGCGGGATGGGCCGAATGCCATTATCGGGAATGTTAACCGAGACCCCAGATCTTCGCCCCAGGAGACCCCCAGGAGGGGTCAAAAGGTCCTCAAGAAGCTTAGCGACAGATCACCTGTCGACTGGTCGATCAGAGCGGAGGAAGAGGAATGAGGAAGAGGCAAGAGGAAACAGAAATTGTCGACGAGGTTGAGGATATCGATGTTCGGAATGGCGTCTGTAACGATGGTGACGATCATGAGCTTTGCAGCGATAGTGCGTTGAACTCCTTCGGCCCAAGAGGGCTCCAAGACGGCTCCAAGAAGGGCCCAAGAGGGGGAACATGAATTGACAATTCGAGGCTTCCGCCCCAAGAGGCCTCCAGGAGGCCCCAAGAGGCCCCCAACTGAGCCCTAGAGGCCCTACATGCCCCACGAGGACCCAACAGAGGCTCCAAGAGCACCCCAAACGGCCCCCAAGAGACCTCCAAAACATACTGGTGCATAGCAAAGGACCGCCTAGCTTATCGTGGCATCGCAGCGTTGCGCCAATTAGATGACATGGCACGGCACAGCACGACAGAGCTAATCGTGTCAGTGCATATCACAGTATGGTTCAGCATGCCATGGCATTGCATTCCATAGCAGTGTCTAGCTGAGTCTGGCACTGCACGTCACGACGTAACATTGCCTGGTATGGCGTTGCATATCATGACACATTGTGGCGTACTGTGGTTTCCAATGCGCATAACATCAATCGAACAGCACCGTACTGCTCTGCGCAACAGTAAGCAGAAAGCATGCAAATATCACACCCCTGTTGCTCTTACTGTCGTCTTGTTTATTTCAGCCTGACAGTTCATAACATGGTATAGCATTGCATTGCATTCCATAGCACGGTACGCCGTGTCTGTGCCTACCCTGTAACGCGGTAGCATCGCTCTTAATAGGAAACCTAACATGATATGGGCCAGGCTATCATCCAATGTATTTCCATCACATTTCACAACATAGCATGGCATGACATTTGATTCGCATTGTAGAGTAGATCATATCATTGCATTTCGTACTGCATGGTGGCATTGCTCTTTGTGGCGTAGCATGCTGTATCATGGCATGCCATATCATAGTGCACCACGGCGCTGTAGCGCTGCATTTTCTTGGCCCATAGCTTGGCGACAGATCACCGGTCGACCGGTCGATGAGAGCGGAGGAGGAATGAGGAAGAGGCAGGAGGAAACAGAAATTGTCGACGAGGTTCATGATATCGATGTTCGGAATGGCGTCTGTGACGATGGTGACGACCATGAGCTTTGCAGCGATGGTGCGTTTGACTCCTTCTGCTCTTCGGCCGGGCGACCGCAGTCGCAGCGCATACGCTAGAATTTGAGCGAGCGCGAAGCGCGCGCGATGGTTCTAGTACGCATATATATATATATATATATATATATGAGAGAGAGCGTGATCCACCGCCGCTTTACTGTGGAAAATTGCCAACCTTTTCCTCCGGAACCCGGGGGTCGCCCCCCCCCCCCGAAAATCCCCCCCCCCCTGCTGGACCCCCCCCCCCCCTTCCCCGGCCCCCCCCTCTACCCCTCCCCCCCCCCCCCCCCCCCCCCCCCCCCCCTCCCGCTCGAAAACCGGGGGGGGTCACTACCGGTTCGAACCCCTCCCCCCCCCCCCCCCCCCCCCCCCTCCGGATCCGGAAAACCGGGGGGGGTCACTACCGGTTCGAACCCCCCCCCCCCCCCCCCCCCCTACTCACCGCCAGCAAACGACTCCCGGTCCCCACCACCGTCCGCATCACATCCCCCACTGGTGTTCCCAGCACTACTGTCCTCACCACCGCTGTCCCCACTGGTTCCACCACCGCCCCTACTGTCCCCACCAGTGGCCCCACCACTGTCGCACTGTCCCCGCTGTCCCCAGAACTGTTCCCACCACGGTTCCACTCTCCCCACTGTCTCCACGGCCCC
>CAUYUJ010021950.1:45000-97500 GCA_963575745.1 Prorocentrum cordatum | reverse complement strand
CTCCCGCTGCAGCGCTGGCGTCACTTCCCATGCCATGCCACGGTTGCGTTCAGCTGCGCGATGCCATGCCTTCAGCTGAAGCTGTGATATGCAGTGCTTAAGTGCCACGTCGTGCTATGCCATGCTACGCTTTGATCTTCAACGCCATGCTATGCAATGTTATGTTCGGGGCCGCTGTGCGATGCCATGCTTTGCGTTGCAAAGCTTTGTGCTGCCAGTCTTCACTAATTACGCCACGCCACGCCATGCTGTGACATACTACGCTTTGTGGTGCTCTTCTACGCCATGCCCTGCCGTGCTCTACAATGCATCGCGTACCCTTTCGGGATCATTGCCCTGCTCGACATCCGACTGTGCGAGTAGAGAGGGGATCTACGCCATGGTAAGGGATGGGAGGGAGGGGTTGGATGTCAGATATGACGCGAGCGCACCTAGCTTGTCCTCTCCCCCCTCCTCCTTATCCCCCTCCTTCTCCTCCATTCCTTTTCCTTATAAATACCTTCTCCCTGTCGCACCCCGAGGCCAGTTTTTAGGGCGGCCTGGCCTTTGTGCTAGAGAGTTCTTCAAACATTGACAACCGCTTCACAGATGGAGGGCGGGTCATTTTCAACATGTCGCGCTCGCCTTAGCGCCGCGCACATTCGTTTTGAACATTTGCAAGAATTGTTGACGCTTCGCGAATCCCCACCTGTCTTTCCCAGCTACCACGTGTTTCTACCGTGTGGCTTTGTGCACGTTGCTGTGCTCTTACCAGTCGCTGGTCCAAGGGCTCAGGCGCACCTCAATTGTGGAAGGTTCTTTCCCTGGCTACTTTGTTTCCACTCCCTGGATGCGTGTTCTGACGTCGCGATGGTCCGCTGCCGCCGTCAGGGTTTCCCCGCTGGACTGTGTCACCAGTCAGTCTGTGCCTACCCGTCAGACTCCCTGGATTGACGTCCTGTTCGGGACCGTTCCCCACCCGTTCTTACTCGAACTGTTGGGAACGCCTTACGCGCCATTTTGGCTGCGGTCGGCTTCCTCGGTGCCTGTTGTCAGACTCCCTGGCTGCGCCGTTGCATGTTCCTTTCAGGGGCTGCCCTGCAGACTCCCTGGATATGCACGCCTTGGCTCAGACGCCCTGGGTCGCTGCTGCCTGCCGCCTGACCGCGGCCCCGCGCGCGCCCGCCCCCCTAGTCGCGGCCGCAGCCCGACCGTGACCGCCTGCCGCTGGCGCTTCCGCCTGCGGCTGCAAAAAAATAATAATCCCCACCTGTGCTTTCGCCGCCTGAGCCGCGTCTCGTGGCCGCGACCAAAAATAATCCCCACCAGCCCATCCAGAAACGATGCCTTGAGGAATTGCCTCGATCAGGGAAGTGGGCAGCACACAGAGGAAGCCATTATGAGACATTTTGGGATAGCTGGACCCATCGTGGAGGTCATCTTGGGCTCCCCCAGGCGCTCTTGGAGTCATCTTAATCAGTGCCCCCCCAAGAGGCCAACATGTGGTTCAAACCGTAGTAAACCCAATGATTTGGCATTCTAGCCGAGGCCTCTTGGAGCATCTTGGGTGCCTCTGGGGGGTCTCTTGGGGCTTCTTGGGGGTCTCTTCGGAGCCTCTTGGGGGGCATCCTGGGGGCCTCTTGGGGCTTCCTGGCCACCTCTTGGGGCCCTCTTGGGGCACCTTTGGGAGAGATCGATCACAGGAGGGGGGTGCCCAAATAGCGTCCCCCCTCCCTTGGTTGCTGCGACAAGGCGGTGCCGACGCCTGCGCCGACTCCGTCGCCGTCGCCACCCTCGGGCCCCTGCAAGGTGGGCTGCGATCCCCACTCCAACCCGACTGGCCGCTGTCCTGACTTGTCCGACTGGCCCCGCCAGTGGATGCTGCGACAAGGCAGGTCCGACGCCTGCGCCGACTCCGTCGCCGTCGCCACCCATGGCCCCTGCAAGGTGGGTTGCGATCCCCACTCCAACCCGATTGGCCGCTGCCCTGATTCGCCCGAGTGCTCTGCCAGTGGATGTTGCGACAAGGCAGCCTTGGCACAGGTGCACGTGCAAGCGAACGCATCCAGCAAGTGCTCCATCGGCTGCGATCCCCACTCCATCCCTATTGGCCGCTGCCCTGACTTGCCCGACTGCCCCGCCAGTGGTTGCTGCGACAAGGCGGCGCCGACGCCTGCGCCGACTCCGTCGCCGTCGCCACCTTCGGGCCCCTGCAGTGGGCTGCGATCCCCACTCCAGCCCGATTGGCCGCTGCCCTGATTCGCCCGACTGCCCCGCCAGTGGATGTTGCGACACGGCGGCCCTGGCGCAGGTGCACATGCAAGCGAACGCATCCAGCACGTGCTCCATCGGCTGCGATCCCCACTCCAACCCGATTGCCCGCTGCCCTGACTTGCCCGACTGCCCCGCCAGTGGTTGCTGCGACAAGGCGGGTCCGACGCCTGCGCCGACTTCCTGGGGCGGGCGTGCCTCGAATCATTGTTGCTGGTGGCCTAGCGCGCTGCCGCCCTGCCGTCGTTGAGGTTCAGTGACCAGCTTCTGCAGACCAAGCAAGCAGCAAGCAAGGACGCGTGGGCAGGCAGGGACACCCATGGTTCCTGCCGTGATTCGCTGCGGCAGACAATTGGCGCCAGCGCGGATTGGACTAAGCAGCCCGAGAGGAGGAGGAGGAGAAGGAGGAGGAGGAGGAGGAGGAGGACGAGGAGGAGGAGGAGGAGGAGAGAAGGAGGAGGAGGAGGAGGAGGCGGAGGAGGAGGAGGAGGGAGAAGAGGGGGAGGACCTACATGCGATTATCAATGATGGAAATCATACCATTCTGTGCACTTCTGTTGCTCACTGCTGCCGGGGGCGGCCTCGCCGCCGAGCGGTCGCCCAGCTTCGCGGGGTCCCGCCCGGGTTGCACAGGACCTTCCTGGCCAGGGAACCGGCGCTGTTGTCCGCGATCTTGTTGTACATGGCGATCTGCCTCGAGGCCAGGATGTTCGAGAGCGCTTGTGCTACTGCCCTGTGTAGGACATCGTCGTTGCTGACCCTCAAGAAATTCACGCCATTCCGCCGACGCCCTCGGAGACACTCGACAAACTGCGTGCGAAGGGACATCGCATGACGACAACAGCGTTAAGATGTTGGACCTTCTACTCTCAGCCTCCTAGTGGGCTGTCAGATGCGACCTTCTGAGCGCGAGCCTGTAGGTGGACGGGGGGATGAAGGAGGGAGAAAGTATGAGAGGGATGAGGGATGACAGGGATGGGTGAACTGGGGGAAGAGGTGGAGGAGGATGACGACGACGGAGAAGGCACGAGGGGGAAAGGAGTAGAAGGCGGAGGAAGATGCAGACTACGGTGAGTAGAAAGAGGAAGAGGAGGAGGAGGAGGAGGACGAGGAGGTGGAGGAGGACCTGTGTAAACCCAACAATCATCAACGATGTTGGAATAAACCCTCACTCCAAGCTCCCTCTTCATAGGTCCCTACAACGGTCATCTCCACTGAGGGAACTGCCCCTTCGGAAGACAACCGTTTGAAGACCCTGAAGCATGCAAACACATTGTTTTCGGGATTCCATCGCCACGGATCACTTTGAGCGTTGCGTCCTGACGATCCGGAATCGTACCAAAACGCCATTCTTGGGACTTCGGCACCGTGAGCCAATGTAAGCTTTGCGCCCTCGTAATCCTGAGTCCTTCTGCACTACCATTCCTGGTATTCTGATCATGGGAATCCGTAGAACTCTTGCACATGTTAATAAGGATAAATAATGTGTGCGGCGCCAAGGCGAGAGCATTATTTTGAAAATGAATCGCCCTCAATTTGTGAATTGCTTTCACATTTTTTAAATGAATATGCGCGGCGCGATGGCGAGAGCTACATCTTGAAAACCATCCGCCCTCCATATGTGAAACTGTTGTTATATTTTAAGCTTCAGGGTCATAACTATTGAGAAAGTCTCAGGCGAAACGCCCGGCCCGCCCTAAAAACGGGCCTCGGAGTGCGACAGGGAACAGTTATTTATATGGAAAAGGAATACATAATAGAAGAGGAGGAGAAGGAGAAGGAGGAGGAGGAGGAGGATGGGGATGATGACGATGATGTTGATGCTGATGATTATGATGCTGCTGATGATGATTATGATGATGATGATGATGATGATGATGATGATGATGATGATGATGATGATGATGATGATGATGACACCGACGACGACGATGATGATGCTGATGATGATGAGAAACACGATGCTGATCCCGCTGTTGACGTTTATACTGCTGATGTTGCTGATGATGCTGATGATGGTTTGGAAGAGCAAGGTAAGGATGAGGAGGGGGAGGAGGAGGAAGAGGAAGAGGAGCATGATCAGGAGGAGGAATACTACGGTGACGAGAAGGAGGATGAGGATGAGGAGGATGAGGAGAAGGAGATTGAGGAGGAGGAGGGGTGATGATGACGACGATGATGGTGTTGGTGAGGATGATGATGGTAATGCTGCTGATGCTGATGCTGATGCTGATGCTGGCGCCGATGATAATGAGGATGATGCTGATAGTGATGCTGATGACAACGATGAGGATGCTGATGAGGATGATGACGGTGATGCTGCTGGTACTGATGCATATGCTGGCGAGGATGGTGATTGTGGTGATGATGAGGGTTATGCTGAGGATGCTGATGTTGGTGATGATGACGATGATGATGAGGATGAGGATGAGGATGAGTATGCGAATGGTGATGATGATGGTGATGCTGATGATGATGCTGTTGAGGATAATACTGATGACGATGATACTGGTGATGCTGAGGATGCCGATGATGATGCTGATGCTGCTGCTGGTTATGATGCTGATGATGCTGATGCTGTTGATCATGATTAGGATGACCACGACTTTGATGAGGATGATGATGCTGATGATGATGATGGGGATGGGGATGCTGATGGTGATGATGATGATGATGATGATTGGGATGGTGATGCGGATGGTGATGATGATGTTGATGATGACGATGATGATGATGATGATGATGATGATGACGGTGATGGTGATGATGATGTGGATTATGTGGATTATGAGGATGAGGAGGGGTAGGATGACGCGGATGATGAGGAGGATGAGGCGGAGGAGGATGACGACGACGAGGTCTTTGGGAGTCTCGTGGGGTCTGCTACTTGCTTTTCAGTGGCTCGATTGAGGCCTCCAGGGTGGCGCCTGGGATCCTTTTGGAGGCTCTTTGGGGGCATCTTGGGGCCCCCCGGGGGCTGCTTGGGGGCGTGTTCGGGGTCTTGCGGGCCATCTTGTGGGGGAGGGCTCCTTCGTGTTCCTCCTTGTGCCCCTTTTGGGGCCCCCTCCTTGGGGGCCTCTTGGGCCGTCTTGGGAGGCTCTCGGGGTTTCAAGGAGCCCTCTTGGACCGTGTGCGGGTTTCTTGGGAGCCTCTTGGGCCGTCCTGAGCCGCCCAGGGTCTAGGGGGCTTCTCCGTTCGTATTTCGGTTTTCACACGCCACAAATGACAAGACAGCTCGCCGTTTGGGCCCCATTGCCAGCCCAAGCGGCGAGCATATGTCGGGCGTGGCCCCGCGCGCGTTGTGACGTCCAGCCAGCCTGGGCCCTTTCGGTGTGGTCGTCGTCGCATTGGGCGTCGTCGTTGTGGCGGTGGCCGTCGTCTTCGCCGCCTTTGCCGCCGCCGTCGTCGTCGTCGTCGTCGTCGTCGTGGTCTTCGTCGTGATCGTCCCGTTCCTGCACCTCGCTGTCGTCCACCTCGTCTTCGTTGCCGCCGTCGTCCTCCTTCTGGCCGTCGTCGCCGGCCTCCTCCTCCTCTGCCTCCTCCTCCCCGTTATCCTCGTGTTCCCCCCCGCCCGATATAGGTGCGCCACAGGTTGCGCGCTCGCCCGTCGAGAACGAAGCGGCCGCCCATCGGATGCGCCCTAAATTGGGCGCTCAGCCATTGGTTGCGCCAATTGGTTGCGCCCTCGGCCGCCGAGAAAAAGCACGGCCTCCCATTGGCTGCGCGATAGGGTGCGCCTCGGCCGCCGAGAATAAAACTTCTTCCTATTGGCTGCGTCATAGGTTGCGCCCCCGGCCGCCGAGAAAAACACGGCCTCCCATTTGTTGCGCGACAGGTTACGCCCTCGGCCGCGGAGAGTAAAACGTCTTCCCATTGGCTGCGCCATAGGTTGCGCGTCTGGCCGCCGAGAATAGCGTGGCCTCCTATTGGTTGCGCCGTAGTTAGCGCCCTCCGCCGCCGAAAATAAATCGCCCTCCGATCGGTTGCGCCGTAGGTTGCTCCCTCGGCCGCCGAGCATAAAACGTCATCCGAACAGGTGCGACCAGGCAGTCAATTCATTTCAGTCAGTTCAGTCAGTTCAGTAAGTGACCTCGCCACACTTCGGGCTGCGCCCGGAATATGATCGACCCTACGAACCCGGAAAACAATATAGATATGTAAGGCATGGCGACGCTTCCAGAACGCTTGATGGGCGACGGGCAAATCCGATGCTGAATGTATCGTTCTTGTGGACATGCCAGGAGGACGCGCCGCGGAACGTCCCAAGGGACGCGCCAGGCGACGTGCCCGGGGACGTGCCATGGGGACGCACCGCGGGACGTGCCAAAGGGACGCGCCACAGAACGTGCCAATGGACGTGCCGCGGGACGTGTGCCATGGGACGCGCTACAGAACGTGCCAGTGACCGTGCCAGGTTGCAATGTTGAGTGTATCGACCTCGATGTACCGTGCCGAGGGCTGTGCTGTGCCTGGGCGGTGCTGAACTGCGATGTGCCATGTCTCCTGGTGCCTCCTGATGTTTCCTGGAGCCTCCTGGGACCTCGTGGGGCTTCTTGGAGCGTTAGGGACCTTTTTTGCTTTTGCTCTTCTCCCGCCCAGGGGTGTTAGGGACCCATCTGTGTTCGCGTTTGTCCAGCCCTTGGGCACTAGGGGTCAATATGGTTTCACGTTTCTCTCGCCCCGGGGCGTTAGGAGCCCACGTGTGTTCACGTTTGTCCCGCCATGGGGCGTTAGGAACCAATTAGTTTTCACGTTTGTCCCGCCCTTGGGCGTTTGGCACCCATTCGTTTTTACGTATGTTCCGCCCCAAGGCGTTCGGGACCTATGTGTTTTCACGTTTCTCCCGCCATGGGGCGTTGGGAACCCATGCGTTTTCACGCTTCCCCAACCCTGGGGCGGGTAACCATGTTAGATATTCCCCTGGGTGGCCTGGACATGTAAAAACACATTGTTCGAGTTCGGGGCAACCATGTTAGATACCCCCTCTGCGTGGCCTGGATATGCTGAATTCGCGCTCCCGCTCGAGACATCCTCGCCATGTCCTCCCTGGAGAGGCCCCCGAAGCGCCACCCCCTGTCCTGGGCAAGAACACGCTTTTACCTAACAGCTTTTGCTGATAGGTTTCTAGTGGTGTCAAAAGAGAGCAGCATATGACTCCACAGGGGGATCGGGGCGGGACCCGGGGAGCTGTGTCCGAATTCGTGTCCGAATGCGCTTTTCGCAAACAGTCACACACTTCGTGCTCTTCGACCTCCCAGAACTCCACTCCCGGGCCACATTCTGAATGCCTGGAACCAACTGTAGGCCACTTCGTGCTCTTCGACTTCCCAGGACTCCATTCCCGGGCCACATTTTGAATGCCCGGAGCAAACTGTAGGCCACTTCGTGGTCTTCGACTTTCCAGAATTCCATTCCCGGGCCACATTTTGAATGCCCGGAGCCAACTGTAGGCCACTTCGTGGTCTTCGACTTTCCAGAATTCCATTCCCGGGCCACATTTTGAATGCCCGGAGCCAACTGTAGGCCACTTCGTGGTCTTCGAGTTCCCAGAACTCCATTCCGGGCCACATTTTGAATGCCCGGAGCCAACTGTAGGCCACTTCGTGTTCTTCGAGTTCCCAGAACTCCATTCCCGGGCCACATTTTGAATGCTGAGGCAGGCTGAGGCTGAGGCTGAGGCAGGCTGAGGCTGAGGCAGGCTGAGGCTGAGGCCGAGGCTGAAGGCAGAGAGGCTGAGGCAGGCTGAGGCTGGCTGCAGGCTGAGGCTGAGGCAGGCTGAGGCTGAGGCTGAGGCTGATGCAGGCTGAGGCTGAGGCAGGCTGAGGCTGAGGCCGAGGCTGAAGGCAGACTGAGGCTGAGGCTGAAGCAGGCTGAGGCTGAGGCAGGCAGGCTGAGGCTGAGGCTGAGGCAGGCTGATGCTGAGGCAGGCTGAGGCTGAGGCTGAGGCTGATGCAGGCTGAGGCTGAGGCAGGCTGAGGCTGAGGCCGAGGCTGAAGGGACTGAGGCTGAGGCTGAGGCTGAGGCTGAGGCTGAGGCTGAGGCAGGCTGGCTGAGGCTGAGGCAGGCTGGCTGAGGCTGAGGCTGAGGCTGAGGCTGAGGCTGAGGCTGAGGCTGAGGCTGAGGCTGAGGCTGAGGCTGAGGCTGAGGCTGAGGCTGAGGCTGAGGCTGAGGCTGAGGCTGAGGCTGAGGCTGCAGGCTGAGGCTGAGGCTGAGGCTGATGCAGGCTGAGGCTGAGGCAGGCTGAGGCTGAGGCCGAGGCTGAAGGCAGACTGAGGCTGAGGCTGAAGCAGGCTGAGGCTGAGGCTGAGGCAGGCTGAGGCTGAGGCTGAGGCAGGCTGAGGCTGAGGCAGGCTGAGGCTGAGGCTGAGGCTGATGCAGGCTGAGGCTGAGGCTGAGGCTGAGCTGAGGCCGAGGCTGAAGGCAGACTGATGCTGAGGCTGAAGCAAGGCTGAGGCTGAGGCAGGCTGAGGCTGAGGCAGGCTGAGGCTGAGGCTGAGGCAGGCTGAGGCTGAGGCTGTGACTGCGACTGCCGTTGCCACTGCGACTGTCATCGCGAATGCGACTACGACTGCGAGAACAGCAGAATTCTACAACTGGATTCTCATCTGAATCTCAAGGGGAATGCTTCCAGATATGCTCCTACACATCGCTGTTAGGTTGCTTTGCCGGGATAATTTTAATTGGGATACGTGTTCGCGTAGCGCTTTTCGGCGCCCCGCGCGTTTCCTGATAATTCGGCGTTGGACCTGACGCCATGTTAGGCACCCTTTTTGTGGGCAGCCTGGACACGTACAAACGCATGGTACCAGTTCGGGGCAATCATGTTAGATACCCCCATGGGTGGCCTGGGCACGCGAAGCCACGTGGATCCAGCTCTTGGGACAGCCATGTTGGATACCCTCATGGGTGACCTGGGCACGTAAAAACACGTGGCGCCAGCTCGGGACAGCCATGTTAGATACACCCCTGAGTGGCCTGGACATGTTGAAACACATGGCCCTTGTTCGGGACAGTCATGTTAGCTACCACGTTGGGAGGCCTGGACACGTAACAACACGTGGTTCCAGCTCGGGACAACCATGTTATATACATCCCTGCGCGACCTGGACACGCTGAATTCGCCTTCCCGCTCGAGACATCCTCGCCATGTCCTCCCTGGAGAGGCCCCCGAAGCGCCACCCCCTGTCCTGAGCAATGAAACAGTTTTGTGGGATTGGGATCTGTGGTCGGGTACCGTTTTTCGGCCCCCCGTGCGTTTCGTGATTATTCGGCGTTGGACCTGGCGCCATGTTAGATACCCCTCTGGGAGGCCTGGACAAGTAAAAGCACGTGGTCCCAGTTCGGGACAATCATGTTAGATACCCCCTTCGGTGGCCTGGACACGTAAAAACGTGGTTCCATTTTGGGACAACCATGTTAGATACCCTTCTGGTTGTCCTGGGCCCTTGTGGGGCCTCCTGGGGAGAGCCAATGTATAAGAACAGGATTCGTGCCCCTGGAAAGGGGGTCAATTTATGGGAACACAGGTGAAAACGCACGGATTCGTGCACCTGGCCTAAGTGTGTCCCGCACGTTTGTGTTTCATTGATCAGAAATTCAAAAACCAGCGTTTCGTTGGGGACATCCTCAACATTTAATTTGTTATGTTTAGCAAGTAAGTTCGCCAGCCCGTCGCAAGTAAAGACCAGGCTTGTTGACAACATAACTAAAAGAGAACCTTGGGTCTACTCCTTTTCCGGGAAGAACGATCATGCGAAAACCGCTCAATAATATTGAAGACAAAAATCTACTACTTCTTGAAACCTTATTGGGGGTTCTCTTGAAGCCCTCTTGGGAACCTGTTGGGCCGTCTTGAGGCAATGGGGGTGTCCTTGAGGCTTCTCCTGCGTGTTCGAGCCCTTCATTGGTCGTCTTTGAAGGCAACTTTGGGCGTCTTGGAGGCCATGGAGGTGGATTTGGACGCTCTGAGGGCCCGGAAGGTGCGTTGAAGGGCTCTGGCCCATCTCCCAGGGTACCCCCCTCCAACGCGATTTTGGACCCCATATGTTTCACACGCCCTTTTCACCCCTGGCAAGTGGGGGCTGGCGGAGTGAAGCGCTCATGCGATTTTTACCTAACAGCTTTTGCTGATAGGTTTCTAGTGGTGTCAAAAGAGAGCAGCAGATGACTCCACAGGGGGGTCGGGGCGGGACCCGGGGAGCTGTGTCCGAACTCGTGTCCGAATGCGTTTTTCGCAAACAGTCACACACTTCGTGCTCTTCGACCTCCCAGAACTCCATTCCCGGGCCACATTCTGAATGCCGGAGCCAACTGTAGGCCACTTCGTGCTCTTCGACTTCCCAGAACTCCATTCCCGGGCCACATTTTGAATGCCCGGAGCCAACTGTAGGCCACTTCGTGCTCTTCGACTTCCCAGAACTCCATTCCCGGGCCACATTTTGGATGCCCGGAGCCAACTGTAGGCCACTTCGTGCTCTTCGACTTCCCAGAACTCCATTCCCGGGCCACATTTTGAATGCCCGGAGCCAACTGTAGGCCACTTCGTGGTCTTCGAGTTCCCAGAACTCCATTCCCGGGCCACATTTTGAATGCCCGGAGCCAACTGTAGGCCACTTCGTGCTCTTCGAGTTCCCAGAACTCCATTCCCGGGCCACATTTTGATGCTGATGCAGAGGCTGAGAATGGTGATGCTTGCTGAGGCTGAGGCAGGCAGGCTGAGGCTGATGAGGCTGAGGCAGGCTGAGGCTGAGGCCGAGGCTGAAGGCAGGCTGCGCAGGCTGAGGCTGAGGCAGGCTGAGGCTGAGGCTGAGGCTGAGGCAGGCTGATGCTGAGGCAGGCTGAGGCTGAGGCTGAGGCTGAAGGCAGACTGAGGCTGAGGCAGGCTGAGGCAGACGCTGAGGCAGGCTGATGCTGAGGCAGGCTGAGGCTGAGGCTGAGGCTGGGGCGGATGCAGGCTGATGCTGAGGCAGGCTGAGGCACAGAGGCTGAGGCTGAAGGCAGAGGCTGCAGGCTGAGGCTGAGGCAGGCTGAGGCTGAGGACTGAGGCAGGCTGATGCTGAGGCAGGCCTGAGGCTGATGAGGCAGGCTGAAGGCTGAGGCTGAGGCTGAGGCTGAGGCTGAGGCAGGCTGAGGCAGACGCTGAGGCAGGCTGATGCTGAGGCAGGGTGAGGCTGAGGCTGAGGCTGATGAGAGGCTGAGGCTGAGGCCGAGGCTGAGGCTGAGGCTGAAGGCAGGCTGAGGCTGAGGCTGAGGCAGGCTGAGGCTGAGGCACTGAGGCTGAGGCTGAGGCAGGCTGAGGCTGAGGCTGAGGCTGAGGCTGAGGCAGGCTGAGGCTGAGGCTGAGGCAGGCTGATGCTGAGGCAGGCTGAGGCTGAGGCTGAGGCTGATGCAGGCTGAGGCTGAGGCAGGCTGAGGCTGAGGCTGAAGGCAGACTGAGGCTGAGGCTGAAGCAGGCTGAGGCTGAGGCTGAGGCAGGCTGAGGCTGAGGCTGAGGCAGGCTGATACTGAGGCCAGGCTGAGGCTGTGACTGCGACTGCCGCTGCCACTGCGACTGTCATCGCGAATGCGACTGCGACTGCGAGAACAGCAGAACTCTACAACTGGATTCTCATCTGAATCTTAAAGGGAATGCTTCCATATATGCTTCTACACATCGCTGTTAGGTTGCTTTGCCGGGATAATTATACTCACGTGGAGCTGCCTACCAGAGGGCGCCAGCCATCCATTCGTAGGCAGGTCCCTCTCTCGCGTCTCAAATTTGAGACGCGAGAAAGACAGCGCATCGCCGCATCGCTGCTTCCGCACTCCATCGCAGAGAAAAGCTTCGCATCCTGATCCTGCGCTCCTCCTCAGACTTCTCCACCTCCACTTTCCCCTTCCTCCGCCTCCGCCCCTCCTCTCCTCACTCGCCCTCGGGTTCTCATGAGTTTTCTCCTCGGCGCGTGGATGTACATCGGGCTACGCGCCTTTCCAGCGCTCGGCCCTCGCGTGACCGGGTACCGCACGCCGACAACATGTCGCACCGCTTCACGTGCCAGCCTGAAGACGGTAGATGAGAGGGGGAGGGGGCGGTGGAGGAGGAGGCGGGAGGGGGCGGTGGAGGTGGGAGGGAGGAGGGCCCCTGGCTCCATCACCCCATCCTCGTCCTTCCTCCCTCCTACCTCTGGAGGCGTCGGAGTCCTCTGGGCGAAGCCGCGTGTCAGCGCCAGACAGCGTCAAGTTCGATTTCCGATGACCAGAGCAACAACGCGCCATTCGTATCCATTCCCGCGGGCCTTTTGGTGGTTCATTGTCCCGCTAGGGTCGTCGCCCCCCCCATTGGAGATCAAAGTTTTCTCATATCTATTGGGTGCCAAACTGAGACGGCGACGGCGGGCCCGAAACGATTCGAATTCCTGTTTGCAAGATGTTAGCGAGCGTGGGCCCCAAACGGTGCGCTTTGATCAAGATTTTCGGCCCACTCTATCCCAGTTCGGGGCCTCTTCAGCAGCTCCTGAAGCTCCATTATAACTGGGCCGTCGGGGGCCTGTCTTGGCTGCCTTTTGGCCCTCTTGGGCCGTCTTTGCGCGCTCGTCGGGGTTTCTTGGGCCTCCTTGGGGCGATTGTCAAAGTGTCGGAGGCCGCGTGGGGCCGTTCCGGGATCGTCATGGGAAGAGAGAGAGAGAGAGAAAGATAAAGAGAGAGAGAGAGAGAAAAAGAGAGAGAGAGAGAGAAAGAAGCAGTGCGTGTGTGTGCGTGGGGACAACAAATTGTGTATGTACTGCTACCACAAAGTTCGTATATGGATATATATATATATATATACATATGCATATATACGTTATATATATATATATATCCAAGTGAGGGGGCCGAACGGTAATTCATTGGTATCCATGGTGACGGTTCTGCTTGTTGCGTTGTTTTTGTCGTTGTTGTCGTTGTTGTTGTTGTTGATGTTGTTGCTGTTGTTGCTGTTGTTGTTGTTGTTGCTGTTGTTGCTGCTGTTGTTGTTGTTGTTGTTGTTGTTGTTGTTGTTTGTTGTCGTCGTCCTCCCAGCGACCTGGCCCGCGACCCACCCGCGACCCACCCCGCGACCCGCCCCGCGACCCAGCCGCGACCCACCCCGCGATCCAGCCGCGGCTTAGCCGCGACCCACCCCGCGACCCACCCGCGACCCAACCCGCGACCCAGCCGCGACCCACCCCGCGACCCAGCCGCGAACCACCCGCGGCCCACCCACGACCCACCCTCGACCTGGCGCGCGACCCACCCACGACCCACCGTTGACCCACCCGCGACCTACCCGCGACCCAACCCGCGACCCACCTACATTGCTTTAGCCGAAAATTGGCGCCTGCGTCCGCTTGCGGCGGGCTTCTTCAGAGCCTCGCAGACTGCCGACGCCCCCACCGCCCCCTCACTCTTACCCACAACTGCGGGGGGCTATCTATCTATATATATATATATATATGTATGTACGTACGTACGTACGTACGTATGTATGTATGTATGTATGTATGTATATAGCTGTATGTATGCATGTATGTATATATGTATGTATGTATGTATGTATGCATGTATGTATGTATGTATGTGTGTATATATGTATGTATGTATGTATGTATGTATGCATGCATGCATGTATGTATGTATGTATGTATGTATGTATGTATGTATGTATGTATGTATGTATGTATGTGTGCGTGTGTCTATGTATGTGTGTATGTACGTACGTACGTGCGTATGTATGTATGTGTGCATGCATGTATGTATGTATGTTTGTATACATATGTGTACTGATAACGTATCTGTATTAGTGTTTGCTGGAATCCATCCCACGAGGGGCCGTCTGCAGAGTCTTCGCGGGCCCTCTTGGGCCGTCCTGGGGGCCAGTTGGGCCACCTTGAGGCCATGGTGGACGTCTGGGGCCGCCTAGGAGCCTTGTTTAGGCCCTCCTGGCCGGGCTCCTTGGAAGCCCTGTCAGGCCGTCCAGGGCCTGGTCTGGGCTGTCTGGGGGCCCTCGCTGGCCGTCTTGGTTGGCTCGTGGGGGCCTCTTGGGCCATCTCGGTGCGATCTTGGAAGTACCTGGAGCCGCGTGGGGGCCGGTCTGGGCCTGTCATGGCGCTTCGATATATATATATATATATATATATATATATATGTATGTATGTATGTATGTATGTATGTATGTATGTATGTATGTACATGTACATAGTTGATTGTTCATTCATTCATGCATTCACTCATTCATTCTTTCATTCATTCATTTAGATATATGTATGCATGTACGTATGTATGTATGTGTATGTATGTATGTATGTATGTATGTATGTATATATATATATATGTATATATCTATGTATGTATGTATGTATGTATGTATGTATGTATGTATGTGTATGTATGCATGTATGTATGCATGCATGCATGTATGTATGTATGTATTTATGTATGCATGTATGTATGTATGTATGTCTGTATGCATGTATGTATGTATGTGTATATATAATACACATGCAACATATAAGCAAATAGGCCGGGTCCTCTCCCGGGCGTCCTCCACCTCGATCATATCTGGATTACGCTCCCGGTACTGCGTCCTTGGCCCCCCACATGGGCCCCAAAACGCTTCAGAAGAGCCGCAGACGCCCACGAGCCGCCGCCAGAATCTAAAAGGACGATCCACGACGCTCCCAAGCAACCCAGGATGGCTTTCGGGCGGCTCTCCAGGCTCCCAGGAGGACTCCAAGAGACTTCAAGAGAGCTTCGAGAGGCCTCCCGAGAGCGCCCGGATAACCTAAAACCGCTAATTTTCATTAGTTTGTCGTTGAGATTTTTGGCTCATGCTCCCAACGCTCCAAGACGGCCGAAGAGGCCCCCAAGACCGCCCCGAGACCGCCCAAGAGGCCCCGAGACGGTCCAAAAAGGCTCCAAGATTGCCGAAGAGGCGCCTAGGACAGCTCCAGACCACCCCAGAACAGGCCCAAGATGGGCCCAAGAGCGGGAGCAGGCCTCCAGAAACCTCCGAGAGGACTCCGGGACCCCCCAGAGGCCACCAACACACCCCAGACCCTTGAGAGGCACCAAAAAAGCTCCGACGAGGCCCCCAAAACAGCCCAAGAGCTTCGAGAGCCGTCCCGAGAGAGCCAGAAGAAGGTCAAATCATTGATTTCCAGTGGTTTTTGTCGACGTTTTTCGCTTTCTCACTTTTTCCGGCTTCCAGCGCTCCAAGACCGAGAAACTTCAAAAAAACGAGAATTCCAGATATTCATTTTTTTTCAAGTTGGGACTCCTACTCCCTATCCTCTTCCTCGAGCCCCATCAAGACTTCGGGGTCACATGTAAAAATGTTTCGGGAATTCTGTTGCACTCCCTGACTCTGTCTTGGCACTCTCTTGGATCGTGTTCGTGTCCTCTTGGCTGCCCCTGAAACCATTGTAGAAATCGAGATCCCATGATCCCATGATTTGAAACTGTGGAATTTTGCAAGTCCTTTTTTCAAATCCACCTTCTGCTTATTTTGGCACGAAGATCCCGAGAGGCATCCCAACAGACCGTGGCCTGCATCCAGAAAACGTCTGACCCACAGCCCAGGCACTACAACTTGAACAAAAAAAGGACATCCCACAATTCCGTTTTTTTCCCAGTTCGTTCCCTGTCTATTTTTGCTTAACAGACCACAATGAAGGCCCCAGAAAAGAACCCAGGAAGCTTTCGAGGGCCCCGAATCGCTGAATACCGAACGGCAATTCATGTTTTTGCGTGTTTGCAGTTTTCCTTCTATACGATTCCGAGTCTTGCGCAGGGCCTCCAAGAGAGTCCCTGAAAGCAAGAAACGACAAAGATGCTGTTCCATGTGGTAGCACATCAAGCCTAGCTAGAACTTGAGCGCGCGCGAAGCGCGCGATGGTTCTAGTAGATCTATCGGTATATAAATATATCGATTGAGGGAGAGAGAGAGAGAGAGGGAGAGAGAGAGAGAGAGAAAGAGAGAGAGAGAGAAAAAACAAGAGAGAGAGAGAGATCAATCAACAAACTTAAGAGACCTACGCATAACGCTGCGCAAGGGGAAAGGAAACAAGAGGAACAACTCAGTACGGAAAGCCAGCAAATTCCGTGCACGGATCCCCTGCGGCCCTGCACCCACCCCACCTCCAGGCTCTCTGGGCGATTCTGCGAAGGTGTCCTGAGCGAGGGCGCGGGGGGCGCTGGGAACAGGGATTTCCGCGCCTTCGGGCAGGTGCTCTGCAAAATCCCAGTTCCCTCCAGCTGCGGGGCGCAGGGGCGTGGAAATCTTGGTTCCTGCCGCTCCTGCGCCCCGCAGCTGGCGGGAGCCGGGATTTTCCAGAGCACTTGCCTGGAAGGCGCGGAAATTCCGGTTCCCGCCAGCCGCAGGGGGCGTGGAAATCTTGGCTCCTGGCGCCCCTGCGCCCCGCGGCTGGCGGGAACTGGGATCATGGTGAGCTCTTGCCTGGATCGCGCAGGAAATCCCGGTTCGCTAGTCGCGGGGTGCGGGAGCAGCCGAGCCGCGGCTTTTTGCTCCATGCTGCGTGCTCGAGGAGGAGGAGGAGGAGGAGGAGGCGAAGGAAGAGGAGGAGGAGCAGGAGGAGCAGGAGGAGCAGGAGGAGGGGGAGGAGGAGGAGGAGGAGGAGGAGGAGGAGGAAAGGGAGGAAAGGGAGGAGATGGGGATACCAGAAAAGAGGGGGTCACGAAGACTATCAGAGAGGAATCCGCAGCGCTTCATCCCTTTTCGCGCGCACGCGCCGAAAGGATTTCGCTCAGGCGGGGCCTCCCTGGAGGAGTGGTAGGGGCACGACACCTGATACATAACATTATTAACGATTGCCCTCCTCGCTGAGGCGGGGCCTCCCTGGAGGAGTGGGAGTGGGAGTGGTCTCCCTGGCGTGGTAGGTACGGCATGGTAGCTTTGGTATGGTAGGTGTGGTATGGCATGGTAGTTGTGGTAGGGTATGGTATGCTATGGTATGCTGTGGTATGGTATGGTAGGGCATGGTATGGTACGTATCGTTTGGTATGGTATGGTAAGGTAGGGTTGGTATGGTAGGTGTGGTAGGTCTGGTATGGTTGGTGTGGTATAGTTGGTGTGGTATGGTAGGTTTGGTTTTGGTTTGGTATGGTATTGTAGGTACGGTATGATATGGTAGGTATTGTAGGTATTGTAGAGGAGGAGGAGGAGGAGGAGGAGGAGAAGGAAGAGAAGGAGAAGGAGAGGGTGTTCTAGGAAAACTGCAGTCCCAATCAGGATGTGGGGAACAAGTGTTTCGCCTGATGCATCCTCATAGGAATTCACAGACAGAACGGATTCGATCCCCAGGGAAAGGGTAATATATAACAATATGCTTCCTCTGCCCTTTCGGGGCCTCCCCCGGCCTCCTGTGGTCTCCTGAGACCTCCTGGCGCCTTCTAACGCCTCCTGGGCCCCCGTAAGCTTCCTGGGGCCTCTTGGGGGGGCCCTTTGGGCTCTTCTGAAGCATCCTGGGGTCTCCTGGGGTCTGCTGGGGCCTTCTGGTGCCTCCTGGCCCCCCTGGAGCCTCCTGGGGCCTCTTTGGCCTTCGTGAAGTCTTCTGGGGCTTCCTGTGCCCTCCTGGGCCAGACGCCATGTTACATACCCCCCGTGAGCGGTTTGGACACGTAATAACACGTGGTCCCAGCTCGGGACAACCATGTTATATATCCCCTGGGGTACACACAAAAGCACGTGCTTCCAGCTCGGGACAACCATGTTAGATACCCAATTGTGGCTTGAAATCGTGACAACACGTGGCACCTGCTTGGGACAACGATTTGAGATGCCCACCAGGGCGGCCTGGACACGTAATGGCACGTGGTTCCAGCTCGGGGCAACTATATTAGATACCCCCCTGGGTGGCCTGGGCACGTAAAAACACATGGCAGATACACGGGCGCCAGACGCATGTTGGATATCCTCTTCGCGCACGTTTTCTACGTATGAAGAAACCGACAAAGCTATGTTGGGTATCCCCCTGCTGATTTCAAAACCACGCGTTTCGCCCGAGACATCCTCAAGCAATAATTCGCCAGCCCTACGCGACCTCGATGATTATGAGAAGATTGATTCGCTGGCCCTACGCACGTCGAGGCCCGACCCCAGACCCTCTTACCAACTAAAAGAGAGTCCTGGGCCGACGCCCTTCCTGGGAAAACAAATCTTCAGGCGAAGGAGGGAGGACGGAGGAGCAGACGCGAACTGCGAGGTTTTCCCAGAAAGGGCTCCAGTCCACTGTCTCCGGTGCCCTGTTCGTGTAGGGTCGGCGAATGCGTTCTTCGATGAATAGCGGGGTCGAGTGGGGCCAGCGAATCCATTTGTTGAGGACGTCTCCCTCGAAACGTTTGTTTTTGCAGCATTTGTTGATGCCTAAGGGGGGACGCTTGTTTTTGTTTGCTAGGAACATATCGTGCCTATTTGCTGTGACCACCAACTAGCCCTGGTCGGGCCCATTCCCGTAGGACCCGATTTGCGAGGCTCGCGCATGCGAGTTGCACATGCAGTTTTCGCATGCCTGCTCATACTGTCTGTGGTGCGTAGTGGCGTTCAACCAGATTGTGTCGTGGACAATCGGCCTTCGGAGGCTTTTTTGGTCTCTTGTGAGGCCTCTCGGGGGCCGCTTGGTGGCATTGGCTCTCATTTCGTGGAGCGTCTTCAGAAAAGAAGACTTATTCGCTCCAGTGAGAGCATCGAACCGACTTCCGGACGATGATCGCGGCTGTCTTGGTCGAAGCCAACAGCTTTTGGGCTCAAGGGAGACCGACTGGCAGTATTGTACGCTGCAGTGGATCCGCCCCGATGAGCCCCGGTTTAGCAGTATCGATTGAGCCATGGTTCTGGGCAAGCTGGTGTTGAGCGCTCTGGTGGTCTGCTCCGCTGCAGCCTTCGCAGAGGAGGGGACCTGCGCTGCCGAGGACGGCTGCGACGAGGTGGGCATGGCGCAGCTGCGCCGCGCGGAGGCGAGGGTCGCTCTGGCGGTGAACGCATCCAGCAAGTGCTCCATCGGCTGCGATCCCCACTCCAACCCGATTGGCCGCTGCCCTGACTTGTCCGACTGCCCCGCCAGTGGATGCTGCGACTAGGCGGTGCCGACGCCTGCGCCGACTCCGTCGCCGTCGCTCACTCCAACCCGATTGGCCGCTGCCCTGACTCGTCCGACTGCCCCGCCAGTGGATGCTGCGACAAGGCAGTTCCGACGCCTGCGCCGACTCCGTCGCCGTCGCCACCTTCGGGCCCCTGAAAGGTGGGCTGCGATCGTCACTCCAACCCGATTGGCCGCTGCCCCGATTCGTCCGACTGCCCCGCCAGTGGACGTTGCGACAAGGCGGCCCTGGCACAGGTGCACGTGCAAGCGAAGGCATCCAGCAAGTGCTCCATCGGCTGCGATCCCCACTCCAACCCCATTGGCCGCTGCCCTGATTTGTCCGACTGCCCCGCCAGTGGATGCTGCGACTAGGCGGTGCCGACGCCTGCGGCAGGGCGGGGCCCAGAGCCGCAGCGGCAGCCATGGGGCGCAGCGGGCAGAGCCCCAGCCCCGATGAGGGGTCGCGGAGGACCCGCCGCCCCGTGGGAGGGGGAGGTCGGGGGCAACGATAGGGGGGGAAAGGCATAGGGGGGATGCATCGACCCCAATCGCCCACTGATCGCCGATAGGGGCCCAATGCCCCACCCCGCCCAGGAAGATGCGGAGTCCCTACCGGGGGCCTGTCGCCGATCTGTCGACGATGTGTCGCCGATTCAAGGACGATTCATCCCCCCATCTGCCTATCCCCCCGTATCGTTGCCCCTCACCACTGCCCCCGCCGCACTGGCCCACAGGCCACAGGCCCTCCGGGGTGGCGGCGCTCGCGGCGGGGCGGTGACAGCCGCGAGGGGCCTTCCCAACACGTTGATGGTCCAGTTGGTAGTCTAATCCCCCTTCCGATCTCTTTCCCTCCTCCTCCTCCTCCTCCTCCCCCCGTCAGCGCCGCGTGGCGCCAGCGACCCCCTTTGCCACGAAGTGGACACAGCTATGGGCCATACTGGATCTGGGAATGCAGCTCGGCTCCAATCAAGGGAGGATAACCACCTGGACCCGACAACTGGCGTTTGCGAAACGGCCCCGGGCGTTTACTGAACATCCATGTCCTGTTCGATGCCTCCTGTGGGCGTGTTTGCTAAACGGCCTCGCGCGTCGGGGTGATCATTATATGGGGGTGGATGTTCTACCCTCGATCCTAGTCGAGGGGGAGTAGCGTCAAACTGGCCCGAGGGCTCGATCGATCGGCCTCTCCTGCCCGGGCGGAGAGGCCGCCGGGGCGGCGCCGGGCGGCGCCGGAGCAGATGCGCCGAGAGAGGGGCCCTCGGACCTCAGGCGCGCCCGGGGTGCCGCGCGGCCGGGACGGGGGGCGGGCGGCAGAGGGAGGGCCGCGAGGCGGGAAGAGGATCAGGGGCAGCGTTGGCCCAGGCTTCCCGGATGGTGTGCTCCTCCTCCTCCTCCTCCTCCTCCTTGTCCTTGTCCTCCTCCTCCTCCTCCTCCTCCTCCTCCTCCTCCTCCTCCTCCCCCGAGGCTCAGGCCAAGAGGGCAGTGGCCAGCGGGCCTGATGCTGCAAGTGCTCCTCCTGGTACAGCTACAGGCGGGGCGGGCAGCGGCGAGCACATTGCAGCCACGGCAGGCGACGGCGACGACATCGACATGGACTTGCTGGATGGAGAAGACTTCGATGAGCGCAGGGCAGCTTTTGACAAGGCCGCCCAGGAGCTCAAGGAGGCCAAAGGAGGAAGTCAGGAGCAGCTCGACGCCGCCAAGCGCAAGTACCTCGAGGCTGCGGAGGCCATTGGGGTCAAGCGGGCTCGGTCGTGCTCCTGAGCTGGACGCTGGAGTGGAGGGCCCTCCTCCAGTCAGTGGTGCGAAGGAGCAGTCCAGCTTGAATGCCTTCCTGAGGTGCAACATCCTGGACCATGACTGGGAGCAGGCCACGGGCTTCGCTGTGCCAGTCATGCGCGACGACCTGCTGTTCGACTCGATGCAGTTTCGCCAGCGTGACGGAACTTTGATGGAGTTGGACGAGAAGGATTGGCCCGTGCTCGGTTCCGCTTTGGCGAGGAGTACGTCGGCGTATCGCTTGGGCAAGGGAGGGAGGGATTCAGCCCCTCGAAGTCACACTCCCTTGCCCGCATCGTCGATGGCTTCCAGTTCGAGCACGGCGACTTCGGCATCCTCGATGATCCCCCAACTGGCCCGCTCCTCGGGGTTGGGGGCAAGTGCAGCGCAGGAACATACTCCCCAACTGGCCCGCTCCTCGGGGTTGGGGACATGTGCAGCGCAGAGGCTACCGCCCCAACTGGCCCGCTCCTCGGGGTTGGGGGCATCTCCTAGCTGTGAGGCCAGACCTTCTTCGTGGATGGCATGCGCGTCGACGCAGACGGCTACGGCGGCGACGGCTGGTTCTTCGCGTGGCGTTAGGACGCAACAGTCGTCGCCGCCTGCCCTTCCCTCCCCCAGGGCACCCCTTCCACAGGAGGCGGGGGTCTCAGCGCGTGGGGAGGGGGGGTAGGATGTTTTGCTGGCGCAGCATCCAGACGCTGAAGCGAGATTGGCTGGCAGTGTGCGTGGCCTCCATCGTCCCAAAGTTGAGCCAGATGCGGTTTCGAAAACACATTGGTTGAAATCCGACGGGAGGGCGGAAGTACCTCCCGCTCGTAATCTTCTTGCGGACGATCGTGTCTCTGGTGTAGCGCGGGGATCTGCAGACTTGTGCATTTTTGGAGCCAACGTCAACAGTTGGTCGACAGCGGACACTGTAGTGAACTGGGTCCGAGATCAAGCTGACGTTGGAGGATCTGGGGCGGAGTCTTGGGGTTTAGTCCAAAGCAAGTTCCAGGTGGTCACGCTCCAGGAGACAAGGTTGAAGTCCCCCGACAAGATCATCTCGGCCCAGAGTTGGGCCTGCAGGAATGGGTACCAGGTGTCTCTCGGGAAGGCCCTCAGCACTGGCGACGGGCCCTTGCAGAGCTCTGGAGGAGTCGGTGTCTTGGTTGCTGGGGAGATCGCTTCGAGGCCCTTGGATCTTCCAGGTTTGGGCAGGTTCGACGGGAGGATCGTAGGTCGGGTCATCAACGAGGGGTTCGACCAGGGCCTTGAGATCTACAGTGTCTATCTCGTCAACGACATAGGCGTGACGGGCGAGAATTTAGAGCTTTTGGAAGTTCTGGGGGCGCTTTTTTTATGCAGTAAGCGCCCGTGGGTCGTGCAAGGTGATTGGAATTTCACGCCCGCGGCTCTCCAGCTATCAGGTTGGATACAGCATGTGCACGGTGTGCTAGCCTCTTCTGGCCAGGCAACCTGCTCGGCCTGCGCTCCTAGGACTGCCAGGGGAGAAGATATGGAGGAGGAGGAGCTGACGGAGCATGACGGGGGAGGAAGGGAGCTTGACTTCTTCGTCGTGTCATCGGCTATCAGTTCGTGCATCAAAGATGTCCAGGCTATCCGAGGAGCGCCTCTTTTTCCCCATTGCCCTGTGCTGCTTCGGTTGGGGAACCTCTGCCAGACGGCGGTAGTCCAGCAGCAGACGCGTTTCAAGCCGTTCAGCACCGCGCTCATGGGGCCTCTGCCGCAGGAAAGGGACATCCAATGGAGCGACCCTCTAAACTCAGATTTGAACACGCTCGCTCGGGAGTGGTTCGGGGAAGCCGAAGCTCGCCTGGTTGAAATTCATGGAATAAGTGATCAGAAAGGGTATGTAGGTCGCTCCGCTGGGCCCAAGTCTCGCAAAGTTCCCTTAGTGGCGCTGCTAGAGCGAGATCACCGCCGGCGTTTTTCGAAGCAGACTGTCTGCTGGATCTCGTTCGAGGCCCTGCTCAAGAAGGCAAAGGCAATCAGTGCTGGGAACCCAGGTGCCAAGGGAAGAGCTCTTTTGGGATCCTGGAAGCTTAAGCTGTTCGACATTTTGGAGGACCTCCAGCTGACGGAAGATGGGCCCACAAAGGCCCAGTTGCACTCCATTGTTAGGGCGGCATCGGGAGAAGGTTCCTGGAACGACGACGTCAATGGGGCCATCTGCAAAGAGTGCGCTCGTCGCCAGAGGCTGGACGCGGCTTCGCAGCTCGCTAAGTGGAAGGAATGGGCCAAGAGTGCCGTCTCTGGAGGTGGTAAAGCGGCGCATGCCTTCTCCAAGCAGCAGGTCTCGTGTGGTTTGTCGCGAGGTACGTCGGATGATCCTCGGCTTCCAGTGGCTGGTCAGGCCGCAGTGCAAGAGCTTGTCGATGCGTGGCATCCGATGTGGTTTCGAGCTGGCCGCGGGCCCGCACCGAGCTCCTGGGAAGTTCCTGCCGACGAGCCTGCCCTTTCCCCGCTCAGACTGGAGGATTTACATCGAGTTTGTAAGATGTACGGGCCCGCGGCGGGCCTAGGCTGGGATGGATTCAACCCGAGGTGGATTTTGCAGCTGCCCGAAAGTTACCAGTTTCGGCTCCTGGAGATTTTGACGCTCTTCGAGGTCGACCCTGGGGCCGTCGTGATGTTCCTGACCAATGTGGTTTTCTTGGACAAACCAACGGGAGGGGTCAGGCCGATCGGTTTGCTATGCCTTTTCACAAAGCTCTGGAGCCGATTGAGGCAGCCGTATTGCCGCTCATGGGAAAAGTCCCACGTGTACGAGTTTTTCTGGGGCTCAGGGCCCGACACGACGTGCGAGAGGGCCGGATGGGTCCACAACTTGCTCGGGGCGCATTGTCGTAAAGCAGGCTTCGAATCAGCGTCGGCTCTCTTGGACTTGGCTAAGTTCTATGAGAATGTCAACCACGGGGACCTCCTGGTTGCAGCTAAACGGTTTGGTTTCCCAGTCAGGCTGGTCAAAGCGTACTGTACCATCTATGCTGGCTACCGTGTGCTTCTTTACGGGGGAGCTTCGTCGGCCGTCGTCGAATCGAACGGGGCAATCGTGGCTGGGTGCTCGGGGGCTACGACGTTCGCCGAGATGTTGCTACTAGGACCGCTATTGGAGGCCCGCGAGAGCAGGAACTTGTTGTATGTGCGTAATGTGGTGGACGACATCACTGTTCAGTGTTGCGGGCCCAAGCATCAGGTGGCGGCCCAACTGGCTGGGGGAGTAGAGTCTCTGATCAAGAGTTTCAAGCAGCTGCAGCTCCCTGTGGCGTTTAAGAAGTGTGCCTACCTTTGCTCGAAGGAGGTTGAGGCGCACCTGTCCAAGGCCTGGTCCCTCCCCACCTCTTGCCGCACCGACACGGCGAGGAATCTTGGGACCAACGCTACCTTGGGAGGCCTCCGCAGGATCGGTATTCAGAACTCAAGGTTTGCAGGTGCGTCGCGCAGGGCCAGGAGGCTCAAGATACTACAAGGAGCTGGAGCCGACATCGGGATGGTTCACAGGATGGGGCCAGTGGCATCGGCCCTATGGGGATCATCGGTCTCTGGGGTGGCCCCCACAAAAATGGCTGGGCTCCGTATCGGGGCTGCTAGTTCCCTAGGCAGGCTCCCTAAAGGTGCTTCGGTTGGGCTCAGGATGTACACGTACGGGCTTGGGGTCAAGGTAGACCCTCTGGTGGTTTACGTGGGGCACGTGCTTTTCATGTGGGCGACTGCAGTTTGGGAAGCTGTCCCTCACGTTCAGGTGTTGGCCAATACCATGAGGGTCTCGATCGCCAAGTTTCAGAATTCAGCTCAGCCCTGGAGGTCAGCGTCTTCCCCCAGCGACGTCGCGCTTTTAACGTTGCGGGGCATAGGCTGGGACTTTGTAGACCAGCACACCATCAAAGATGACTTGAACGTTGTGCATGACTTGCTCAGGCTCTCCCCGATGCAGGTCAGGTCTTTGATCAGGCAAGGTGCTGTGCGAGCGTCAGATAGGCATGCCCTTCTCTTGCAGAATGGCCTTGATGGGCCACCTGTGTACCCTATCTTCTGGGATGGCATTTCCAGGATGTTCAAGGAGAAGTCCGAAACCTGGGGGAAGCACCATCAGAGATGTCTAAGAGGTTTGGTCTCGGGAGTTCACTGGCCCCAAGCCCGACTTCATGCTCGCAACCTCCACGATGATGATCTTTGTCAGGTGTGCAAGGGGGCCCCAGGTACTTTGTGGCACCGTCAGCACGAGTGCCCTGCGCACGAAGCATGGCGGCGAGACCATGCGAGTGCTCACTTGTGTAGGTGTGCGCAGAGAGTGAAGCAGTTCGGGCCGCTCATGGCGGAGAGGTTCGCGAGGTGCATCTTTCCTCACCCTCGCTCGCTCTTCGACGTCGAGGAGCCCGCGCAAACAGTTCACTGGCACGAGAGGCCCGAGACGGGGCGTTTGACGGGGTTGTTATTCCTGGACGGGTCGGCCAAATACATGGGCCTCGATGGACTCACTCGGGCTGGTTGGAGTATCGTATCGGTCGACAGGTATGGGGAGTTGCTCTCGGCGGCCTATGGTCCAGTTCCTCTGAGTGCGGCCCCGCAGCAAACTAGCAAAGATGGGGAAGACTATGCTGTATATATGCTTACGCAAGTTGGTCTTCCCCCGTTTCAATGCTATATAGATTGCCAGAGCACTCTGGATTCGCTGTCTCGGGGCCCTGGGGTCGCGGAGGGCCCTGGAGCCCCCCGTGGTCATCTTTGGGGCCCCGTGTGGAGCTCGTTCACTCTCAGCGATTTCGAGTGCTTCAAGACGCTCGGCCACGCCACGGCGGCCGATGTCGAAGCGGGCAGGAGCAGTGTTTAGGAAAGACGGGCCAATGGGCTCGCAGATAAGTTCGCCAAACTAGGAGCCGAGTGTCACGGGGTCAGCGACGAAGAGGCCAGCCTGTACAGAGGCCTCAGGTGCCTCGCCCGCGAGGCCTGCAGGTGGGCTGGATCGGTGGAGGTACTGATGTCCAACGGGCCCCGTGACACTACAGGCCTAGCGCCCAGGTCGACAGGCAGCGATGGCCAGGGGCAGCACTCACAAGAGGTTGAGGCCCTCGGCCAGGCCCTGGGCGACGATCAAAGGGAGGTGGGAGGTTCTTCGGACTTGGGGGAGGAGTGGCGTTCATTCTCTCGGCAAGTGTTTCGGGCCAACGGCCATGCTTTTTTGGCCAGCCCTGTCATTGAACCTCCTGGAAACCCCAGGGGTAGGATCCAATTTTGTTGTCGGTGCGGATCGTTTTTCTCTGGGGCTCCCAATGCTGGAGCTAAAGGCCTGTGCAGGCCCAAACTCACGACGGGTGGAATTAATGACCAGCTGAGAAGGATTCGGCAGGGCAAGTTTCCCTCGTATAAGAAGGACCTGAAGAATTTGACTCTGGGGGCTCATGAGAGCCTGAGCCTCGCCGAGCAGAGGGTCTTGGCTCAGTCGCTGGTTGAGGATGGCCAGGCCCCCCAGGGAGTTTCAGGTCCTGTGAATGTCGGCTCCGCGGAGGGCTTCGCCCCGCGAGAGCAGGTGTTGGTTTCGTTCGGCCTGTCCGAGTCGGATTTATCCTGGGTCAAGGACCTAGGGGCCGCCTCCCTCCGAGCCTCGGACTGCGGTTTCGAGTCAGACTCGGAGGCCTCCGATTTTGGCTGAACGAGGAGGTGCCCTGGCTTTAGGCCCGTCCCCAACTAACCTCCTCCTCCTCCCCTCCTTTCTTGGTACGGTCGCTCCTCCTCACCCTCCTCCTCCTCCTCCCCCTCCCCCTCTCCCTCCTCTTCCTCCTCCTCGTCGTCCCCCTCCTCCTCGTCCCCCTCCTCCTCCTCCTCCTCCTGCTCCTCCTCCTCCTCCTCCTCCTCCTCCTCCTTCCTCCTCCTCCTCCTCCTCCTCCTCCTCCTCCTCCTCCTCCTCCCCCCCTCCTCCTCCTCCTCCTCCAGGCCTCCCAGCGGGGGTCGGAGCAGACGGGGTCGGAGGGTCGCGACGCATCGGCGATGCATCGCCGATGCGGCTCGATGTGAAGCCCTTTTTGCTGCACGTCGACGTCGCCATTGGTCGACGCCGACGATGCGCCGCCAGTGCATCGCCTATGCGTCGCCGATGCATCGTCGACGTATCGGCGATGCGGCGCGATCCTCCAACCCCATCTACTCCGACCCCATCTAGAATGGGGGGGTTCTCCAGGTTTCGCGTCCTGGTCGGGGAACCGTGGGGCTCAAGTTCGCCAGAACTCGTGATTGCCTGCGTTTTTTTGGCTGGTCCGTCCTCGATTGTGACGGTCCAGTTTCCGAAGGACGTCTGCAGCGGGAGTTCGCGTCAAATTTCAGACTGGGTCTCGTCATTTTCTTGACGGCCCCGGCAGGCCAACCCGCATCCCCCGAACCCGAGTCTGACGTCTCTCCGATCTGAGGTCTTCAGTGTTTTCGGGGTTCTGAGTTCGAGGTTTTCGGGCGTCTTCGTCGGCTCTCGTCGGCTTTCCAGCCTCCGGATGCCCTCCAGCGGCTGCGCCTCGCCAGGGAGCGCCAACGGTTGCCCAGGTCGTCCCGAACGGCCGACGGAGAGCCGAGAGATGACCCGAAAACCAAGGGGTAACCCAGAAGGAGGAGGAGGAGGAGGAGGAGGAGAAAAAGGAGGAGGAGGAGGAGGAGGAGGAGATGCTCAGGGGGAAGCATCGGCCCACGCTCGCGCATTCTATCGCCGAGAAGGGTCCCGATAGTAGACAGTGTACCCCGCTCAGGCCCGCTAGCGGGGCCCAGTCGTCGATCTGTTGGCGACGTATCGCCAATTCCAGCTGCCAGCTCACCGCTCCCCCCCGCGAGCTGGTCACCCCCTGTTGGTGCCCCTCAGGAGGGGCCCCTGCTGATTTCCTCGCGTCGTTGGAAAATCACGACTCGAGGTTTTGTGGGCGTTGCTCTTCCCCTCTGGGGGCCCCCCGGGCCCCGGTGAGAGAACGATGCGGCCGGGGACGGAAAGCTGGCCCCGGGGTCGGGGTCGAGGTTTCGAGGGGGGGGGGCCAGACATCCTTGCTCTTTGGACCGAACATGCCTTTCACACAGCGCTAAACCAGCACCAAGCGTGTCGGAGGCTGATAGACCTCCTACCCTGACACGTCGATTAGCGAATTGGCCGTTTTCGGCTCGCGAGAGGGCGTCGCGGCCGTCATTTTTGCGGGTCCAGGTCCGTCGGTTTCGGTCCCAGGCCGTTTTCACTAAAGGGAGGATTACGAAAGGGAGGTTTGCCCACCGCCGAGCGTGGCCATGCTCATCTGGAGCCCAGGGTGCGTGCACGTCCATTTCCTGGCCAAGCCAGGAGGGCTCCCAGGACAGGCCAGGAAAGGCCTGTGCTGGTGCAGATCTGCAGCCTGTGGTATCCCGAGTCAGTCGAGAGTGATCGAGAGAGAAATGGAGAATGTGAGAGAGCGAGAAACAGATGCTCGGTATCGTTTAGCCGATTGCCATCCCCATCCCCATCCCCTATCCCCTTCGAGACCCCCACCAAATTACCAGCCCACTTGGGGATACACCCCGCGAAACCCGAAGGGAACGACCTATCTCCCCATCTAGGAGGGTAAATCGGCCAGTGGGGCCCAGACCACGCCGCTGGGGATGAGGATCGGATAAACGATACTCAGATGCGACGTCTGCCTGCAGGTCCGATGCAGCGTCGAAGGCTGCCCGCCTTCGGGATGCTTGACAGACACGCCCCGCCGTGATGGTGAACTCCGCAACAGCGGGCGGGAGCCCGAGCAGGTCAGTGGACAGCCGTGTCCAATTATTTGGTGAGTGGTGCATGATCGGAGAGTTCGGTCCACACCACCTCCATTAGCAAATCATCTAGCGTTTCATGGCATCTTGATTCGGAGTTTCTTTGCTCAGTTGCTCACTCGCTCCAGGTGCAAGAGGGGCCACATCATGGTCCAGAGGCTGGTGCCACGAACTCTTCCAGAAATGAGTGTGCAATTGTGGTTTTCTTATGGCGTGGCCCATGTACTTCCATGAATCCTCCCCCTTCCTCATCTTTCTCATGTTCGTCTTCATCGTCCCCTGCGCGATCAGTTATGTTGAAGGAGATTGCGGCAGGAGCGGGCATTGGATGGAGGGCGGCAGCAGAGGCAGAGGTTGCGAGAGAGCGTGCTGGAGTATCGAAGACGCGTATGGCGAACAACCGCCGTCCCCTATCTTCGGGAGACGCCCATGCGGCCAAACGTTGTGCAATTGCTTGGACGAGCTATTAGAGTATTTGATCACCCAGACGTTGTGCAGTCCCTTGGGCGGATCACTTGGGAGCAGAAGAGCCTCTTGGGGCCTCCTGGGAGCCTCTCGAGGGCCTCTGAGGGGCGTATTTGGAGACTCATGGATTCATGGAGGCTTTTGGGGGCCTCTTGAGGGACCTCTTGAGGGGCAACTTGGCTTTCGGAGGCCGTCTTGCAGTGCTGGGCAGTCGTGGGTCCCTCTTCGGGCGCTTCAGGGCAATTTTGGCGGGCTGTGGGACCGTCTTGGGCCGTTTCGGGGCCGTCTTGCGGGCCCTTGGGGGGCCTGGTGGGCTATCTTGGGGCGATCTTGGAGGCTTATGGGGCCGTCTTCGAGCGTCGGAAGCCCGAACAGGCGAGAAAGCCACGACGATTGAACAACCTTAGGGGCCTCAGTGATTTTGGCCGCCCGGAGGTCCTCTTGGAGCCCTCCTTGGGCGTCTTGGGGGCCTCTTGGGCCGTCTGGAGGGCATATTTGAAAAATATTGGTCGTCGTGGAGCCCTCCATGGGTGTCTTGGGACTCTTGGGCCGTCTGGAGGGCATATTGGAGTAATCCTGGATGCGCACTGAGACCGTCTTGGAGGCCATCTTGGGGACCATCTTGCGCGGCATCGCTCGGAAGTGTGCGTTTTTTTTTCTCTCGGCAAGGACCATCGATGAGCATCTGGGAACGTCGAGCCAAAGCAATGCGCACGAGATCGAAAAAACACGGGGAGTGGACTCGGGGCTCAAGAGACGGGGGTAAGTGCAAACAGGGGTCAGCCAGGGCACAAGATCCTGCAGGATCTTGCGGAGGTTCCCTTGTAAAAAAAACGATACGCGGGGACATCTTTTGTTCTAACATAGCACTTGTTCGCGAATCCCTTGCAACAAATGGGACGAACTGCGCACGCGCGCGCGCCGTCGCGCGCGCATGCCGAACTCCTCCAAAAACCTTCGACGACGGAAGGATTTCGCAGTCGATTTGCTAAAAAAGCTTACGCGCGAGCTCTTGCGAAATCTTAGGACAACCATAGGTTTTTTCAATATTTTCACAAAATGCTACCAAACGGGCTTCGCGCGCGCATGTCGAAATCTGTCGAACGCCCTTGCGCATGTGCCGTCGCGAGAATCCCCTGCAAAAAATGAGACGAAGTGCAGACGCGCGCGTCGTCGCGCGCGTATGCCGAAATCCTTCAAAACCCAACGATTTCGGACGGATTTCATCATCGTGTGTCCAAAAAGCATACAAAACCCAAGGTTTCGCAACACGGATTTTCAACAAAAGCGTGCGCGCGCGTTCTTGCGTCGTCGTCGTCGTCGTCGCCGCTTTCCCTCCTCCCGCTTCGTCGTCGTCGTCGTCGTCGTCCTCTGTCTTTCCTCGTGTTTGTCGTCGTCGTCCTCTTTGGCGTCGTGGTCGTTTCCGTTGTCGTTGTCACCGTGGTCGTCGCCGTCCTCCTCCTCCCTCGTCGTCGTCGTCGTCGTCCGTCGTCGGCGTATCGTCGTCGTCCCTCCTATTTCGCCGCCGTCGTCGATGTCGTCGTCGTCGTCTTCCTCCTCCCTCGTCGTTGTCGTCGTCGGCGTCGCCGTCCTTCCTCCTTCTTCGTCGCTCGCGTCGTCGCCGTCATCCCTCCTCCCTCGGCGTTGTCGTCGTTGTCGTCGTTGTCGCCGTCGTCGTCCTCCCTCCTCCCTCGTCGTCGTCTTCGTTGGCGACGTGTTCGTCGTCTTCGTCGTCGTCGTCGGCGTCGGCGTCGTCGCCTTCGTCGTCGTCGACGTCGGCGTCGTCGTCATCGTCGCCGCCGTCGTCGTCTTCGTCGTCGTCGTCGTCGTCGGCGTCGTTGACGTCGCCGTCGTCGTCGGTGTCGTCGGCGTCGTCGTTATCGTCAGCGTCGTCATCGTCGTTGTCGTTGTCGTCGTCGTCGTTTTCGTCGTCGGCGTCGTCGTCGTCGGTGTCGTCGTCGGTGTCGTCGTCGTCGTTGTCGGCGTCGTCGAAGTCGTTGGAGACGTCGGCGGTGTCGTCGTAGTCGTTGGTGGCGGCGTCGTCGTCGTCGTCGTTGTCGCTGTCGTCGTCGGGGTCGCTGTCGTTGCCAAGTGCCATTTGGTACCCATCGTCGCGGTCTTAAGAGATGTTGCAAACCAAGTTGCGGGTGGGTGGGTGGGATGTTTGCGCGAGCAGTGGAGGTGGTCAAGCGCGTTGCAGGGTAGTCAATTCTCCTTTCTAAAAAGAGAATAGACTCTACCCCCTCCGGACTTATCGCTTCTCCTTGGGATAGCATAATTTCATATATATATATATATATATATATATATATATATATATTCTGCACACTTGTCCATCCTCAATATGAAATCATATCATCCCAGCCAGGCCGGGTTCCCCCCCTGAGGTTCCCTTGTAAAAAACACTATGCCGTGACATTTTTTGCTATAACATGAGACTTTTTCGCGAATCCCTTGCAAAAAGTGAAACGAAGTGCACACGCGCGCGTCGTCGCGCGCGCATGCCGAAATCCTTCAAAGACCTTCGGTTCCGGAGAGGTTTCAAAATTGAATTTCCAAAAAACATACAGAAAAAAACACAGGGTTTCGCAATTTTGGTTTGCTAAACAAGCTTCCGCGCGAGCTCTTGCGAAATCTTAAGGAAACCATAGGTTTTGTAAGATTTCCACAAAATGTTACCAAACGGGCTTCGCGCGCGCATGTCGAAATCTGTCGAACGCCCTTGCGCGTGTGCCGTCGCGAGAATCCCCTGCAAAAAATGCGACGAAGTACAGACGCGCGCGAAGCCGCGCGCGTATGCCGAAATCATTCAGAAACCTTCGGTTTCGGAAGGATTCCAAAATCGTGTGTCCAAACAACGTACAAAAACACAAGGTTTCGCAACACGGGTTTTCAACAAAAGCGTGCGCGCGCGCTCTTGCGTCGTCGTCGTCGTTCTCTCTCCTTCGTCGTCGTCGTCGTCGTCGTCGCCGTCGTCGTTTTTTGTCTTTCCTCGTCGTCGTCGTCTTGGCGTCGTCGTCGCTTCCGTCGTCGTTGTCGCCGTGGTCGTCCTTCCTCCCTCGTCGTCTTCGTCGGCGTCTCGTCGTTGTCCCTCCTATTTCGCCGTCGTCGTCGACGTCGTCGTCGTCGTGGTCTTCACTCCCCCCTCGTCGTTATCCTTCTCCCTCGTCGTCGTCGTCGTCCGTCGTCGGCGTCTCGTCGTCGTCCCTCCTATTTCGTCGCCGTCGTCGTCGTCTTCGTCGTCGTTGTCGTCGTCGTTGTCGTCGTCGTCTTCCCTCCTCCCTCGTCGTTGTCGTCGTCGGCGTCGCCGTCCTTCCTCCTTCTTCGTCGTTTGCGTCGTCGCCGTCTTCCCTCCTCCATCGTCGTTGTCGTCGTTGTCGCCGTCGTCGTTTTTTCTCCTCCCTCGTCGTCGTCTCGGTTGGCGACGTCGTCGTCGTCTTCGTCGTCGCCGTCGGCGTCGGCGTCGTCGTCGTCGTCGACGTCGACGTCGGCGGTGTCGTCGTAGTCGGTGTCTGCGGCGCCGTCGTCGTCGTTGTCGCTGTCGTCGTCGGCGTCGGTGTCGTGGCCAAGTGCCATGTGGTACCTACCGTCACGGTCTTGCCTTAAGAAGTCTTGCGACCAAGTTGCGGGTGGGAGGGTGGGATGTTTGCACGAGCAGTAGAGAGGACAGCTTCAGGACGGATTTCGCAATCGAGTTTCCAAAAAACATACAAAAACACAGGGTTTCACAACACTGATTTGCTAAAACAGATTCCGCGCGAGCTCTTGCGAACTTTTAAAAAGCCATAGGTTTTTCAAGATTTCCACAAAATGCTATCAAACGGGCTTCGCGCGCGCTCATGTCGAAATCTGTCGAACGCCCTTGCGCGTGTGCCGTCGCGAGAATCCCCTGCAGCAAATGGGACGACGTGCAGACGCTCGCGTCGTCGCGCGCGTATGCCGAAAACCTTCAAAAACCGTCGGTTTCGGAAGGATTCCAAAATCGTGCGTCCAAAAAACCTACAAAAACGTAAGGTTTCGCAACACGGATGTTCAACAAAAGCGTGCGCGCGCGCTCTTGCGTCGTCGTCGTCGTCGTCGTCGCCGCCCTCCCTCCTCCCGCGTCGTTGTCGTTGTCGTCGTCGCCTACGTCGTCCTCTGTCTTTCCTCATGTTCCTGGTCGTCGTCCTCTTTCGCGTCGTGGTCGTTTCCGTCGTCGTTGTCGCCGTGGTCGTCCTTCCTCCTCCTCCCTCGTCGTCGTCGTCTTCCGTCGTCGGCGTCTCGTCGTCGTCCCTCATATTTCGTCGCCGTCGTCGTCGTCGTCGTTGTCGTCGTCGTCGTCGTCTTCTCTCCTCCCTCGTCGTTGCCGTCGTCGGCGTCGCCGTCCTTCCTCCTTCTTCGTCGTTCGCGTCCTTCCCGTCCTGCCTCCTCCCTCGTCGTTGTCCTCGTTGCCGCCGTCGTCGTCCTCCCTCATTCCTCGTTGTCTTCGTTTGCGACGTCGTCGTCGTATTCGTCGTCGACGTCGGCGTCGGCGTCGTTGTCGTCTTCGTCGTCGTCGACGTCGGCGTCGTCGTCGTCGCCGCCGTCGTCGTCGTCGTCGTCGTCGTCGTCGTCGGCGGTGTCGTTGACGTCGTCGTCGTCGGTGTCGTCTTTATCGTCGTTATCGTCAGCGTCGTCATCGTCGTCGTCGTTGTCGTCGTCGTCGTCGGCGTCGGTGTCGTCCTCGTCGTCGTCGGTGTCGTCGTCGTCGTCGTCGTTGTCAGCGTCGTCGAAGTCGTTGGAGACGTCGTCGGTGTCGTCGTAGTCGTTGTCGGCGGCGTCGTCATCGTCGCTGTCGCTGTCGTCGTCGGCGTCGCTGTTGTTGCCAAGTGCCATGTGGTACCCACCGTCACGGTCTTAAGAGATTTTGCAAACCAAGTTGCGGGTGGGTGGGTGGGATGTTTTTGCGCGAGCAGTGGAGTGGACAACTCACTGCGAACATAAATTTGTTCTCTTATCTAAAAAGAGAATAGACTCTACCCTCCCCGGACTTATCGGTTCCCCCTGGGATAGTATGATTTCATATATATATATATATATATTCTGCACACTCGTCCATCCTAAATATGAAATCATACCATCCCAGCTGGGCCGGTTTCCCCCCCCTGAGGTCCCCTTGTAAAAAACACTATGCGGTGACATTTTTTGATCAAACATGGCACTTTTTCGCGAATCCCTCGCAAACAATGGGACGAAGTGCACACGCGCGCGTCGTCGCGCGCGCATGCCGAAATCCTTCAAAAACCTTCGGTGCGGGAAGGATTTCGCAATCGAGTTCCCAAACAATATACAAAAACACAGGGTTTCGCAACACTGATTTGCTAAGAAAACTTCCGCGCGAGCTCTTGCGAAATCTTAGGGAAGCCATAGGTTTTTCAAGATTTTCACAATTTGCTACCAAACGGGCTTCGCGCGCGCTCATGTCGAAATCTGTCGAACGCCCTTGCGCGTGTGCCGTCGCGAGAATCCCCTGCAAAAAATGGGACGAAGTGCACACGCGCGCGTCGTCGCGGGCGTATGCCGAAAACCTTCAAAACCCATCGGTTTCGGAAGAATTCCAAAATCGGGTTGTCCAAAAAACCTACAAAAACATAAGGTTTCGCAACACAACAAAAGCGTGCGCGCGCGCTCTTGCGTCGTCGTTGTCGTCGTCTTCGTCGCCTACGTCGTCCTCTGTCTTTCCTCGTGTTCGTCGTCGTCGTCCTCTTTGGCGTCGTGGTCGTTTTCGTCGTCGTTGTCGCCGTGGACGTCCTTCCTCCTCCTCCTCCCTCGTCGTCGTCGTCCGTCGTCGGCATCTCGTCGTCGTCCCTCCTCTTTGGTCGCCGTCGTCGTCGTCGTCGTCGTTGTCGTCGTCGTCGTCTTCCCTCCTCCCTCGTCGTTTCCGTCGTCGGCGTCGCCGTCCTTCCTCCTTCTTCGTCGTTCGCGTCGTCGCCGTCCTCCCTCCTCCCTCGTCGTTGTCGTCGTTGTCGCCGTCGTCGTCCTCTCTCCTTCCTCGTTGTCTTCGTTGGCGACGTCGTCGTCGTCGTCGCCGTCGGCGTCGGCGTCGTTGTCGTCTTCGTCGTCGTCGACGTCGGCGTCGTCGTCGCCGCCGTCGTCGTCGTCGTCGTCGTCGGCGTCGTTGACGTCGTGTCGTCGTCGTCGGTGTCGTCGTTATCGTCGTCGTCGGCGTCATCGTCGTCGTTGTCATCGTCGTCGTCGTCGGCGTGATTGTCGTCGTCGTCGGTGTCGTCGTCGTCGTCGTCGTTGTCGGCGTCGTCGAAGTCGTTGGAGACGTCGGTGTCGTCGTAGTCGTTGTCGGCGGCGTCGTCATCGTTGTTGTCGCTGTCGTCGTCGGCGTCGCTGTTGTTGCCAAGTGCCATGTGGTACCCACCGTCACGGTCTTAAGAGATTTTGCAAACCAAGTTGCGGGTGGGTGGGTGGGATGTTTGCGCGAGCAGTGGAGTGGACAACTCACTGCGAACATAAATTTGTTCTCTTATCTAAAAAGAGAATAGACTCTACACCTCCCCCCCGGACTTATAGGTTCCCTTTTCGGGTATGTAAATCACATGTGATTCTGACCACCCGTCCATCCTAAAAATGAAATCATACCATCCCAGGCAGGCCGGGTCCCCCCCCTGAGGTTCCTTTGTAAAAACCACTATGCGGTGACATTTTTTTTTTAACATAGCACTTTTTTCACGAATCCCTTGCAACAAATGAGGCGAAGTGCACACGCGCGCGTCGTCGCGCGCGCATGCCGAAATCCTTCGAAAACCTTCGGTGCGGGAGGGATTTCGCAATCGAGTTTCCAAAACACATACAAACACGCAGGGTTTCGCAACACTGATTTGCTAAAAAAGCTTCCGCGCGAGCTCTTGCGAAATCTTAAGAACGCTATAGGTTTTTCAAGATTTTCACAAAGTGCTACCAAACGGGCTTCGCGCGCGCGCATGTCGAAATCTGTCGAACGCCCTTGCGCGTGTGCCGTCGCGAGAATCCTCTGCAAAAAATGGGACGAAGTGCACACGCGCGCGTCGTCGCGGGCGTATGCCGAAAACCTTCAAAACCCATCGGTTTCGGAAGAATTTCAAAATCGTGCGTCCAAAAAACATCCAAAAACCTAAGGTTTCGCAACACGGATTTTCAACAAAAGCGTGCGCGCGCGTTCTTGCGTCGTCGTCGTCGTCGTCGCCGTCCTCCCTCCTCCCGCGTCGGCGTCGTCGTCGTCGCCTACGTCAACCTCTCTCTTTTCTCGTGTTCGTCGTCGTCGTCCTCTTTGGCGTCGTGGTTGTTTCCGTCGTCGTTGTCGCCGTGGTCGCCCGTCCTCCTCCTCCCACGTCGACGTCGTCGTCCGTCGTCGGCGTCTCGTCGTCGGTCCCTCCTATTTCGTCACCGTCGTCGTCGTCGTCGTCGTCGTTGTCGTCGTCGTCGTCTTCCCTCCTCCCTCGTCGTTGCCGTCGTCGGCGTCGCCGTCCTTCCTCCTTCGTCGTCGTTCGCGTCGTCGCCGTCCTCCCTCCCCCCTCGTCGTTGTCGTCGTTGTCGCTATCGTCGTCCTCTCTCCTTCCTCGTTGTCTTCCTTGGTGACGTCGTTGTCGTCTTCGTTTTCGTCGTCGGCGTCGTTGTCGTCTTCGTCGTCGTCGACGTCGGCGTCGTCGTCGTCGTCGTCGTCGCCGTCGGCGTCGTTGACGTCGTCGTCGTCGCCGGTGTCTTCGTTATCGTCGTCGTCGGTGTCGTCGTCGTCGTTGTTATCGTCGTCGTCGTCGTCGTCGTCGTCGTCGTCGTCGGTGTCGTCGTCGTCGTCGTCGTCGTTGTCGGCGTCGTCGAAGTCGTTGGAGACGTCGTCGGTGTCGTCGTAGTCGTTGTCGGCGGCGTCGTCATCGTCGTTGTCGCTGTGGTCGTCGGCGTCGCTGTCTGTTGTTGCCAAGTGCCATGTGGTACCCACCGTCACGGTCTCAAAAGATTTTGCAAACCAAGTTGCGGGTGGGTGGGTGGGTGGGATGTTTCCGCGATCAGTGGAGTGGACAACTCACTGCGAACAGAAATTAATTCTCCTTTCTCAAAAGAGAATAGATTCTACCCCCCGGACCTATCGGTTCCCCCTGGGATAGTATGATTTCATATTTCCCGGAAAGGGCTTGGGCCCAGGGTTCTCTTTTAGTGGGTAAACCTGTCCCCCGGTGCCAACTTGAAGGAGGCCGGCGAATTTTTTCCCTGATAAATAACGAGGTCGAAGGAGGCCGGCGAATTAAAATTTGAGGATGTCTCGAGCGAAACGCTTGTTTTTGAAATCCCGATCGATAAATCACAGGGTGCGGGCCACTTTTTCCCGGAAAGGGCATGGGCCCAGGGTTCTCTTTTAGTTGGTAAACCTGTCCCCCGGTGCCAACTTGAAGGAGGCCGGCGAATTTTTTCCCTGATAAATAACGAGGTCGAAGGAGGCCGGCGAATTAAAATTTGAGGATGTCTCGAGCGAAACGCTTGTTTTTGAAATCCCGATCGATAAATCACAGGGTGCGGGCCACTTTTTCGTGTGTTGAGGATGTCTCGAGCGAAACGCTTGCTCCGCAGAGTTTGCCGAGGATGTCTCGAGCGAAACGCTTGTTTTGCAGAGCCGACCGCGACGCGGAAAAGCGCCCCGCGCGAAGGAATTTCGATGATGTCTCGACTAATTCGTTTGTTTTTGCACGATTTCCTGGAATTTTGGCAGGATGTCTCGAGCGAAATGCACGACCCCACCCTAGCACGACCATACCCCAGCACGACCACACCCCAGCACACCGACCCCAGCAGACCCCAGCACGACCCCACCCCAGCACGACCCCACCCCAGCACGACCATACCCCAGCACGACCACACCCCAGCACGACCCGACCCCAGCACGACCCTACCCCAGCAAGACCACACCCCAGCACGACCACACCCCAGCACGACCTCGACCACAGCACGACCACGCCCCAGCACGACCACGCCCCAGCACGACCACCACGACCACCCCAGCACGACCACGCCCCAGCACGACCACGCCCCAGCACGACCACGCCCCAGCACGACCACCCCCCAGCACGACCACCCCCCCCGCACGACCACACCCCCAGCACGACCACCCCCCAGCACGACCACACCCCAGCACGACCACTCCCCAGCACGACCACACCGCCTTGGTTGAGTGGTTGCCTGTCGTCGTGGAATGTTTCGTGGGGTGTCTCGTGGAATGTTTCGCGGGGTGTCTCGTGAAATGTTTCGTGAGGTGTCTCGTGGAATGTTTCGTGAGGTGTCTCGTGGGCTGTTTCGTGAGGTGTCTCGTGGGATGTTTCGTGAGGTGTTGCCCAGTTGGGTATCATGAAAACGTGTCCATGCTCCACATGTCTATATCCCTTTCCGGGTTCGTGGGTCCATCATTCGTGTGTTGAGGATGTCTCGAGCGAAACGCTTGCTCCGCAGAGTTTGCCGAGGATGTCTCGAGCGAAACGCTTGTTTTGCAGAGCCGACCGCGACGCGGAAAAGCGCCCCGCGCGAAGGAATTTCGATGATGTCTCGACTAATTCGTTTGTTTTTGTACGATTTCCTGGAATTTTGGCAGGATGTCTCGAGCGAAATGCACGACCCCACCCTAGCACGACCATACCCCAGCACGACCACACCCCAGCACGACCAGACCCCAGCACGACCCCACCCCAGCACGACCCCACCCCAGCACGACCATACCCCAGCACGACCACACCCCAGCACGACCCGACCCCAGCACGACCCTACCCCAGCAAGACCACACCCCAGCACGACCACCCCAGCACGACCCACCCAGCAGACCACAGACGCCCCAGCACGACCACGCCCCAGCACGACCACACCCCAGCACGACCACACCCCAGCACGACCCCCCCCAGCACGACCCCAGCACGACCACACCCCAGCACGACCACACCCCAGCACGACCACACCCCAGCACGACCACACCCCAGCACGACCCGATCGATAAATCACAGGGTGCGGAGCACCCCAGCACGAACCCACCCCAGCACGACCCCACCCCAGCACGACCCCACCCCAGCACGACCACGCCCCAGCATGACCACACCCCAGCACGACCACACCCCAGCACGACCACTCCCCAGCACGACCCCACCCCAGCACGACCCCACCCTAGCACGACCACACCCCAGCACGACCACACCCCAGCACGACCCCACCCCAGCACGATCACACCCCAGCACGACCCCACCCCAGCAAGACCACACCCCAGCACGACCGCACCCCAGCACGACCTTACCACAGCACGACCACACCCCAGCACGACCACGCCCCAGCACGACCACGCCCCAGCACGACCACGCCCCAGCACGACCACGCCCCAGCACGACCACGCCCCAGCACGACCACCCCCCAGCACGACCACCCCCCCAGCACGACCACCCCCCAGCACGACCACCCCCCAGCACGACCACACCCCAGCACGACCACTCCCCAGCACGACCACACCGCCTTGGTTGAGTGGTTGCCTGTCGTCGTGGAATGTTTCGTGGGGTGTCTCGTGGAATGTTTCGCGGGGTGTCTCGTGAAATGTTTCGTGAGGTGTCTCGTGGAATGTTTCGTGAGGTGTCTCGTGGGCTGTTTCGTGAGGTGTCTCGTGGGATGTTTCGTGAGGTGTTGCCCAGTTGGGTATCATGAAAACGTGTCCATGCTCCACATGTCTATATCCCTTTCCGGGTTCGTGGGTCCATCATGTTTTTCTGCACGCTCGTCCATCCTAAAAATAAAATCATACCATCCCAGCTAGGCCGGTTTCCCCCCCCCTGAGGTTCCCTTTAAAAAAACACTATGCGGTGACATTTTGTTCTAACATAACACTTCTTCACGAATCCTTGCACAAAACGGGACGAAGTGCACACGCGCGCGTCGTCGCGCGCGCATGCCGAAATCTTTCAAAAACCTTCGGTGCCGGAAGGATTTCGCAATCGAGTTTCCAAAAAACATATAAACACGCAGGGTTTCGCAACACTGATTTGCTAAAAAAGCTTCCGCGCGAGCTCTTGCGAAATCTTAAGAAAACCATAGGTTTTTCAAAATTTTGACAACATGCTACCAAACGGGCTTCGCGCGCGCGCATGTCGAAATCTGTCGAACGCCATTGCACGTGTGCCGTCGCGAGAATCCTCTGCAAAAAATGGGACGAAGTGCACGAGCGCGCGTCGTCGCTTGCGCATGCCGAAAACCTTCAAAACCCATCGGTTTCGGAAGGATTTCAAAATCGTGCGTCCAAAAAATATCAAAAAACCAAGGGTTTGGCAACACGGATTTTCAACAAAAGCGTGCGCGCGCGCTCTTGCGTCGTCGTCGTCGTCGTCGTCGTCGCCGTTCTCCCTCCTCCCTCGTCGTCGTCGTCGTCGTCGCCTACGTCGTCCTCTGTCTTTTCTCGTGTTCGTCGTCGTCGTCCTCTTTGGCGTCGTGGTCGTTTCCGTCGTCGTTGTCGCCGTGGTCGTCCCTCCTCCTCCCACGTCGTCGTCGTCCGTCGTCGGCGTCTCGTCGTCGTCCCTCCCATTTCGTCGCCGTCGTCGTCGTCGTTGTCGTCGTCGTCTTCCCTCCTCCCTCGTCGCTGTCGCCGTCGGCGTCGCCGTCCTGCCTCCTTCGTCGTCGTTCGCGTCATCGCCGTCCTCCCTCCTCCCTCGTCGTTGTCGTCGTTGTCGTCGTTGTCGCCGTCGTCGTCATTCCTCCTCCCTCGTCGTCGCCTTCGTTGGCGTCGTCGTCGTCTTCGTCGTCGTCGGCGTCGGCGTCGTAGTCGTCGTCGAAGTCGCTGGAGACGTCGTCGGTGTCGTCGTAGTCGTTGTCGGCGGCGTCGTCATCGTCGTTGTCGCTGTCGTCGTCGGCGTCGCTGTTGGTGCCAAGTGCCATGTGGTACCCACCGTCACGGTCTTAAGAGATTTTGCAAACCAAGTTGCGGGTGGGTGGTTGGGATGTTTGCGCGAGCAGTGGAGATGACGATTTCAAGTTCAGCAGAGTGGATTGCACACCATAGATTGCACCACGTAGAGCGCGCACCATATATTTCACCACGCAGATTTCACAACACATGCTACACCACATAGAGTGGATCACATGGATTCTCCTTTCCAAGAAGAGAATAGACTCTACCCCCCCCCGGACTTATCCGTTCCCATTTCGGGTATGTAAATCATATATGAGCCTGACCACTCGTCCATCCTAATCATGAAATCATATTATCCCAGCCAAACCGGTTTCCCCCCCCTGAGGTCCCCTTGTAAAAAGCACTATGCGGTGACATTTTGTTCTAACATAACATTTCTTCACGAATCCCTTGCAACAAATTGTACGAAGTTCACACGCGCGCGTCGTCGCGCGCGCATGCCGAAATCCTTCAAAAACCTTCGGTGTCGGAAGGATTTCGCAATTGAGTTTCCCAAAAACATACAAAAACACATGGTTTCGCAACACTGATTTGCTAAACAAGCTTCCGCGCGAGCTCTTGCGAAATCTTAAGAAAACCATAAGTTTTTCAACATTTTGACAAAATGTTACCAAACGGGCTTCGCGCGCGCATGTCGAAATCTGTCGAACGCCCTTGCGCGTGTGCCGTCGTGAGAATCCTCTGCAAAAAATGGGACGAAGCGCAGACGCGCGCGTCGTCGCGGGCGCATGCCGAAAACCTTCAAAACCCATAGGTTTCGGAAGGATTTCAAAATCGTGCGTTCAAAAAACATCCAAAATCCAAGGTTTCGCAGCACGGATTTTCAACAAAAGCGTGCGCGCGCGCTCTTGCGTCGTCGTCGTCGTCGTCGTCGCCGTTCTCCCTCCTCCCTCGTCGTCGTCGTCGTCGTCGTCGCCTACGGCGTCCTCTGTCTTTTCTCGTGTTCGTCGTCGCCGTCCTCTTTGGCGTCGTGGTCGTTTCCGTCGTCGTTGTCGCCGTGGTCGTCCGTCCTCCTCCTCCCATGTCGTCGTCGTCCGTCGTCGGCGTCTCGTCGTCGGTTCTATTTCGTCACTGTCGTCGTCGTCGTTGTCGTCGTCGTCTTCCCTCCTCCCTCGTCGCTGTCGTCGTCGGCGTCGCCGTCCTTCCTCCTTCGTCGTCATTCGTGTCGTCGCCGTCCTCCCTCTTCCCTCGTCGTTGTCGTCGTTGTCGTCGTTGTCGCCGTCGTCGTCCTTCCTCCTCCCTCGTCGTCGCCTTCGTTGGCGTCGTCGTCGTCTTCGTCGTCGTCGGCGTCGTCGTCGCTGTCGTCGTCGAAGTCGTTGGAGACGTCGTCGGTGTCGTCGTCGTCGGTGTCGTCGGTGTCGTCGCAGTCGGTCTTAAGAGGTTTTGCAAACCAAGTTGCGCGTGGGAGGGTGGGATGTTTGCGCGAGCAGTGGAGAGGACAGCTTCAAGTTGAGCAAGTGATTGATTGCACCACATAGATTGCGCCACTTAGGCTTCATATCGTAGCCTGTACAACGTAGATGGAACCGCATAATTTGTACCACAAGGGTTGCACACCATACATTGCACCACATAGTGTGCACAGCATACATTGCACCATAAACGTTTTCAACACAAACTGCACCACATAGAGTACAGCACTTCGACTGCACCACATAACTTGCACAACATATATTGAACCGCATAATCTGCCCCCCATGTATTACACAACATACATTGCACCTCATAGGGTGCACACCACATCCGCAAGGGCTTTGCCCCCCGCCGCCGGCCCCCCATCTCGGATGCTCGATCATGCAAGAGCTACGTTGTGAGGTCTGGGCGCCGTCTTGAAGCAGTGTCGGGACCTCATGCGAGGACGATATGTGATCGGCGAGGAAGATGTAGATTCAGATGATATTGCTGAATTCGGTGTTGCATTTTGGACTTGACCCCGCATGCTGTGCAGTGGAGGCCCTCTTGGAAAGACTGGGTGCTGCTTGAGGCTAGAGTTGGCAAAATCGCACAGCTGGGGCGGTCTTCCGGCTCCTCGGAGTCTGTTGTAAGGGATTGGGGCGTCGGGGGCGCGCGCGTGCCGTAATTTGAAAGGAATGTTTGCATCAGGGGCGCGAGTCTTGTTGAATTTGCAAAAAGGTGTACGGCCTCGGGGACGCGAGTATCGAGGAATGTACAACGGTTTATGGCCTCGGGGACGCAAATATTGTATAGTGTACGAGGACATATGGCCTCGCAGAGTACAAGCATTATTTCGTTTACGAGGTCATGTGGCCCCAAGGACACGCATATTTTGTATTGCGAAGATTGAATTAAAGGCTCATGGCATCGGGGACGCGAATTTGGTGTTTATGGCCCCAGGGACGCGAACAGTTCATACTTAACGATGTTTTACGGCTTATAGCCTCGGGGACGCGAACGTTGTATGCTTCACTAGAGTTGATGGCCTCGGGGGCGCACAATTGCATAGTTTTCTAAGGATCGTGTCCCCAGGGCCGCGAATGTAGCAACTTTACAAGGGATCGGGACCTCGGAGACGCTAATCTCACGCATTTTTACATGACTCAGGGACCCCTAGAGATTCTGAGAACCCTCGTGGGGGAGGGTAACCAAGGCCCTTTTCCGCTCCCCCCCCCCTCGCGCGGACAGTAACAATTTACAGTAGGAAGCAGAAAGCAAGAGTGTAACATTGGAAACCGGAAACTGGAACTGGTGCAAGGTACTGCAACCCTCATCCTCGCAGCCTTGTGGCCCCGCAAGGGGGCCGGCGGATTTTGCACCACGCAGACATCACCACATGGAGTGCACCACATGTATTGCACCATATAAACTGTATTATATAATCTGCACAATATATATATATATATATATATATATATATTGCTAGCAACATGGTTTGGGATCCACGCTCGCTGACATCTACACAGTGTGCAGGAATAGGAGCAGATGGAAGGTAGACACGGCAGGATATTACGTGAGGCTGAAGAGGGTGCCGAGGCACAGCTTTTTCCAGCAGTGGGAGCCAGAAAGGCAACACTCTATTGCAGGGCAGTGAAACATGGTCATGACTGTGTTTCGCTGTTCCCTCTCTGGGCAACCAACGAGGAGCAGAATCCGCCTCGTGCGTGCCTGGATGCCCCATGCTGCCTTTAGAGACTGCCGTGCGTCGTCGATTGGCCACTGCCCTTCTTGATCGGAGGTCCAAGAACCCGCGCGGTTACTTGAACCCCGTTTGCTGCGACAAGTGCCAGCGGGAGAACTTGCCGAAGAAGTGCTCCGTCTTCTTCTCTCCCTGTGCGCGGCCTGGCCCATCGGGCCCTCGTCTGGGGGCACCGAAAGGTACTCTGGGTGGGATATTAATCGAGGGATGGGCGACTAACCTTCCGACGGAGCTTGCCCATCCCCCCTCCTCCCCCTTCTCCTCCTCCTCCTCCTCCTCCTCCTTTCTCCTCCTCTCCTCCTCCCTCCTCCTCCTCCTCCGCCTCCCCCTCCCCCCCCCTCCCCCCCCTCCTCCTCCTCCTCCTCCTCCTCCTCCTCCTCCTCCTCCTCCTCCTCCTCCTCCTCCTCCTCCTCCTTCAACCCCCCCTCCTCCCGTTCCGACAGCACGTGCCCAACTCCCCAGCGGATCCAAGGGGGGTGCGAGTATTGCCCCATCCAGAGTACTGATACCGCTTCTCCCCGGACCTCTCTCGGGTGTGTTCTGGCCAGAATGTCGGGGAGAACCTAGCGGGGGCGACGAGGGCTTCCTGGGAGGCCCAGATGAGGGGAAAGACAAGGCGAGGGCAGCGCTATGGGTACCTTTTCCTCATTGGATGGCAGTGGTTGATGGGCCTGTCTTCCACCACCGCCACCATAAGTTGGAGGGGGAGGGGATCCTCCTCCTTCTCCTCCTCTTCCTCCTCCTCCTCTTCGTCCTCCTCCTCCTCCTCCTCCGCCTCCTCCTCCTCCTCCTTCCCCCCCCTCCAGCTCATGGTGTTGGTGGTGGAACACAGGCCCACCGGTGGCGGAGCAGCCAGAGGGTGTGGGGGGGTGCGGTGGCACTCGCGGTCCATGTGCTGGGGGCCAGCGGCGGGCGCCCAGGGGGGCGTCCTGCCGGCTGCGTGTCTGGTGCGCGCTGCCTCGTCTTGCCGTTGCTTCGCGCCGCGCTCGGCGCAGCGGCACGATCTTGATGGGCCCGTTTTCCACCACCACCACCACCGTCAGCTGGAGGAGGAGGAGGAGGAGGAGGAGGAGGGGGAGGCGGAGGACGAAGAGAAGGAGGAGGAGGAGGACGAGGAGGAGGAGGGGGAGGAGGAGGAGGAGGAGGAGGAGGAGGAGGAGGATCCCCTCCCCCTCCAACTTATGGTGGTGGTGGTGGAAAGCAGGCCCACCAGCCTGTTCCTCGGTGGCGCTGGCCTGCGTGCCCTGCCCTGCCTTCGGGGCAACCTGGGCTTGGTGGTGCCTGAGATTCTGGAGCCGGCTGGTTCTCAGAGGAGCAAAAGGTACCCATACCTTTCCGACTTACCTCTCTACAGGAGGAGTGCTCAAAACTACTAAACAAATAGTTTGGGGACTATGTTTTGGGTATTGTTTGACCTTTTCGGGGCATTTGTTAAGTATTTTTAATTTTTCGTCGGAAATCCCCCTGTAGGGGGACGCCCAACTTAATTCTTAGGGAAGGAAAAGGTAGCCATACCTCTACCTTTCGCCCGTTTTCCTCTTTTTGGGCCTCCTGGGAGGCCCTCGTCGCCACCGCTGCATTCGCCTCGAAATCCTCGTCAGAACGCGCCCCCGGATAGGTCCAGGGAGTGGCGGTATCGGTACCTTTTGGTCTCCCCAATTTGGAGCTGGCTGGTTCGGTAGCAAAATCATGGGAGTTTTGTATTACCGCTTGATTCCGCCTATAGCGTCGATGAGCGTCGTTTATCGTCTGGGAGTCGATGAGATAGCGCCGATTCAGCGTCGGCTAGCGTCGATTGAGCATCGAAGTAGCGTCGACTAGCGTCGACTGTCGTCGATCAGCGTCGATTCGCAAGAGCAGACACGATGGTACGGGAGGCTCCCATGAGATGCCGCCGAATGTTGGTGGAATATTCAAAAATAGTCAAAACATAGTATGGAGACGATTTTCCACTAAGCTTTTCTTGAACATTTGTTGGTAATTTGTCGCCCAATATCCGCCTGTAGGAGGACATGCCCGACCTAACGTTACCAGCTTCGAACATATCCCCATCCCTGTGTGGATCCCCTCGGCTTCTGCGGGCCCATCCCTGAGACTCTCAGCGTCTTTGGCTTGCCCAGCTCAGCACTGGGATCGCTTCGAGCCTGGCCACTCGAGGCCGGGCGCCTCCCAGATGGGGTCCGAGCAGGTGGGGTCGGAGCACTGCACCGACTCGGCGACGCATCGGCGATGTCGGCGACGCAGCGGCGACGTCCGCATGGAGAAGATCGGGCTCCGCATCAACGCGCATCGCCGATGCATCGGCGACGCGGCGCGATCCTCCGCCGCCATCTGTGCGGACCCATCCGGGAGGCCCGGAGATGGGCCAGGCCTCCCCGGGCTCCTCTCGAGGCCGCCCTCCACTCGTCCGGAGGTCGCCGCGCCCAGACCCCCCCGGCGCAAGGGGAGGATCGAGGCCCCGGGTTCGGGGAGGCGTTTTGGCCTTCTTGTTGGGCCTCTGGGGGACTCCTCCTCCTCGTCCTCCTCCTCCTCCTCCTCCTCCTCCTCCTCCTCCTCCCCCTCCTCCTCCCCCTCCTCCTCCTCCTCCTCCTCCTTCTCCTCCTCCTCCCCTCCTCCCTCTCCTCCTCCCCCCCCCTCCTCCTCCTCCTCCTCCTCCTCCTCCTCCTCCTCCTCCTCCTCCTCCTCCTCCTCCTCCTCCTCCTCCTGGGTCCCGGGGCAGTCATGAGCAGATCCCAGTCGACCCATTCCACCCAGGAGTGGTCGGGAGGCCGATTTGGGGGGGCGGAGTGGTCCGTATCCCCCCGTCTTGACCCCCTCGCGCCTCCTGAGAATCAGGCGATCGTAAACATGGATCAAGGAGGCGTGGATCAAGGAGGCGTGGAGTAGCGATGGGAAATCGCGGATTTCCGCCGCCGAACGAGGCAGCACATGCCGCATTTTTGGGAGGGCATCTCTTTTTATTCATGTGTTGTGCGCCCCCGAGAGAAGTTTTCGGCGCCTGCGGGGAAGGCTCAGAAAACTCCTCAGCAGGCCAGGAGACGTCCGAGCCTTCTGAGAAGGCCCGCCCCTTCTCTTGTCCCCCCTTCGCTCGCCACCAGGTTGTTTTTGTTGTGCCTTCGGCTGGGGGCACGTGAGACTCGAGCGAGCCAGGACTCGTGTGGCCCGACGTGTTCCGACGAGCGCGTCCTGGATTCCGACGGCCAGTCTCCGTGGGACGTCTGCCGCGGGAGCACGCGCCAGATTCAGGGTGGGCCTCGTCGTTTCTGTGGTGGCCCCCGCCGGGCCAGCCCGAGCCCCCCGCACCCGAGTCTCACGTCTCCCCGCCTCGGGGGAGCTCCGACAACGCCTCGGCAGGCCAGAGGGCGTCCGCCCCTGCTCGTCGGAGCAGGGAAAGGCGACACCAGCACCACCAGGGCGAGGAGGTGCGAGGAGAGCAAGGGGGCCTCCCTGGCGGTGTGCCCCCCCCCCCCCCTCTCGCTCGACACGTCCCCAGCCTCCAGCTCGGGGGGGCGTCGTGGGCCTCCTCGCTGGAGGTGGCCCCCCTGGTGGTGTTGGGCGTCGCGCCTCCCGCCTCGGAGGCTCGCGCTCCCCCCTCCGTGCGCGCCGCCGACGTCTCGGCCCTCGCCCAGCCCGGACGGCCCTCTGGCCGCCGCCGCTTCCGACGAGCCCTCGGCTCGCACTTCCGTCGGGGGGCGGCGCAGGCCGAGGCACCCCTCGTTCGCGGAAGGTCCTGTAAACCTAAACCGCCCTAAGTGGCACTTGGAACATTTGCATCTGGCACCTAGAACTTGGCCTTTTTTCGGGCCAATTGGCCTCGACACAGCGCGGCCGTCAGCCGATTCGGACCTACTCTCCCTGGAGAAGCCTCGGCGAAAGCAGCCGCAAGGCACCCCTCGTTCGCGGAAGGTCCTGTGCCTCTGGGACTCCCCGGATCCCGATCTGCTTCTCGGCGCCCTCCTGCGTCAACGGTCGCGTGCCTGTTCTTCCCGTTCCTGCCCCATCCACGGGGCGGGGTGGGGGCCCAGCCTCCTGCGCCAGCGCCGTCCCACTCCTACGTTCAGAGGTCCCACTCTGCGTTTAGAGACAGATTTTGCGATGCGCGAGTCCGCCTCAGGGCAGGCTGGGCTGGGACCCAGGCCCCCATCGACCCCGACCCTTTTGGCTCACAGCATGTCGTTGCGTCTGCGAGGCAATCTCGTGGGGAGCTTTTCCCCGGTTTTCGGAACGATGTATACTTGGGTTGGGTGCCGCGTCTGACGAGCCTCCGCCCGCGCTAGAAGCGAGCGGTCGCACAGGGAATCATATTCCTCTCGTCCACAGCGCTCCCATCCCCTCATTATTTGTACATCTCCCGTCATGCGCCATCCTCACCTCATGCCATGCTATGGCTATGCCGCAGTTCCCCCTTCACACCGCTCCCAGTCCGAACGCTGTCGACATGTCCTCACCATCGCGCTGCCTTCCCAAGTGTTCCCATCTAGGCGTCGTCTCTTGGCATCCCCCCCCAGTCGCGAGCCCTCGCAGGCGCTCCCGTTCCGGAAGCTCTCCTCGGCTACCATCCCAGAGTTTTGTTTGGCGTTGCGCAGTCTGTTTCTTTCCATCACAGTTCTCCCGCCCCATCCCTCCTGAGCAGGCGTGCCCACGTCCACGTCACGTTTCTGCAAGCACCCGGCGACCCATCAGAATTTCCTTCCTGTCTGGCACACCCCACACCTCTCGCCCAAGGTTTGGCTACTTCTTTCACTGCAGCTTCTGCAAATTTGACGTCTGCCCGAAGTGCTCTACAGAGTGGAAGCACGAGATGATCAAGAGAGCCAAGAACAAGACAAAAAGGCGAGCGGCGCAAGGTGCAGAAGGACCGCGAGCACGCCCTGACCCGGGCGTGGCAGCATGCGTGGATGTTGGTGGTTGGGGCACGCAACGCGAGGAGCAGGACAGGGTGGAGTAGGACCGAGGTACAGTGGAGACCCATGCCAAGAAACACCCTGCTTGCCTCCAAGGGTGCCGTGTTTGCTGTGGAAAGCGTGACGCTCCCACACCTAAAAGCAGTGGACGTCCTGGGGTCTCAGGGTTGGGCCTCTTGTGGAAGGTTTCTTGTGGTCGAGCCCCTACTGTGTAAGATTGAGGTCGGTCTGTGGAGGGTAGCCTCCCAGATGGGAGCCAGTAGATGGCGACGGAGGATCGCACCGCGTCGCCGATGCATTGGCGATGCGTCTTGATGTGGAGCCCGATCTTCTCCAGGCGGGCGTCGCATCGCGGAAGCATTGCCGCTGCATTGCCGATTCGGTGCAATCATCCGACCACATCTACTCGGACCCCACATCTAGGGGCGCCTGGCCTCAAGTAGTTTGCCTCGAACGGATGCCTATCCCTAAGATTGGCAAGCCAAGAGGGATGACAATCTTAGGGACTTGCCCTCAGAAACCGAGAGAGTGCTCAAGATCGGCATCGAGGTCAGTTGATGAGCCGAACAAAGGGCGATCGAAGGTTCGCGCCGATGATCGCTTGCGCCCTCCCGAGAGCAAGCGATCATAGGGGCGAGCCATGTTCCATGCCCGGCGCAAAGGCACAGTAAGGACGAGCGACTTTGTCAGGATCACCCTTGCGTCCCTGCCCCTTCGGCCCACTCCTAGCGACTTCCGCTGGCCAGCCTCGCCCGCACGACGCTCGCATGGGCCTCCAAGGCCCTTGCATCCTTCTCTGGCGGCCCCCCTCCCCGAGCGGGGGGCGACCTCGAGAGGAGCGCAGGGCGCCCGGCCCGTCGCTACAGGCCTCCCAGATGGGGCCCGAGTCGATGGCGACGGAGGATCGCGCCGCGTCGCCGATGCCGCGGCGATGCGTCTTGATGTGGAGCCCGATCTCCGTCGCTCGGACGCGTGCCCTTTTTTGTTTTCCTCGGCGAGGTTCGCCGATGACTCCTCGGCGATCCTCGCCGAGAAAAAAAGGATCCTCGACGATCCTCGAGGTCTCCTCGACGATCCTCGCCGAGAAAAAAAGGATCCTCGACGACTCCTCGAGGTCTCCTCGACGGTCCTCGCCGAGAAAAAAGGGGTCCTCGACGACTCCTCGAGGTCTCCTCGACGGTCCTCGCCGAGAAAAAAATGGTCCTCGACGATCCTCGACGGTCCTCGCCGAGAAAAAAGGATCCTCGACGATCCTCGAGGTCTCCTCGACGATCCTCGCGGAGAAAAAAGGGGTACTCGAGGACTCCTCGACGATCCTCGCCGAGAAAAAAGGGTCCTCGACGATCCTCGAGGTCTCCTCGACGATCCTCGCCGAGAAAAAAGGGGTCCTCGAGGACTCTTCGAGGACTCCTCGACGATCCAGGGGGATCCTCCTCCTCGACGAGGGGACTCCTCCTGGGGGCCTTCCCCGGGCGACAGAGGAGGTTCACACGGGGAGCGGACGTCCGAGCGCTGGCCAGGGCACGGCGAGGATGGTGGGCCTGTTTTCCACCACCACCACCACCAGGAGTTGGAGGGCGAGGGGGTCCTCCTCCCCCTCCTCCTCCCCCTCCTCCCCCTCCTCCTTCTCCTCCTCCTCCTCCTCATCTTCGTCCTCCTCCCTCTTCTCCTCCTCCTCCTCCTCCTCCTCTTCTTCGTTCTTCTCCTCCTCCTCGTCCTCCTCCTCGTCCTCCACCTCCTTCCCCCCGCCAACTCCTGGTGGTGGTGGTGGTGGTGGAAAGCAGGTCCAGCGGAGGAGCGCAGGGCGCCTGGCTTCGGCGCCACCCCAACATACTGATGCTTTGTTGGAATGGGGTCTGCCCCTCTACAGGAGGAATGTTCAAAAATACAAAAAATAGCGTTCGGACGATGTTTGACATTTTTGTGTTAGAGCCATGTTTGGAATGTGGTTGGGCTATTTTTCTTCCTGTAGGGGGACGTGCCCGACCTAACTATGTGTGCGTCGCCCCCCCCCCCAGAACTACAGGGAGAATACCAGAACTAGTCAAAAAATAATCGGGTCATGATTGTTCGAGTATGTTTTGACTATGTGGGAGTATGTTTGACTATCTTCTATGCTTCGTCCAAAATCCGCCTGTAGGGGGACATGCCCCACCTAATACTAAGTGTGCATCGCCGCCCCCAGGGGCGACGCGCGCACCGAGAAATCTTATAGTACATGCGTCGTGGCGGGCGCTTTCTGGCCGCACCGCTCGGGACACGCTACACTGCGAGATGGGCACACTATATGTTGGGGTCGGACGCGTGCCTCCAACTGGGACACATACAGGGGGGGGGCCATGCCAAGAAGCACCCTGCTTGCCTCCAGGGTGCCCTGGGTTCCTTGGGTTTCGATGGTTTTGCGATGGAAAGCGCGACGCCCCCACATCTAACATCAACGAACGTCCTGGGGTCTCAGGGTTGGGTTCCTTGTGGAAGGTTTCTGGTGGACTGGCCTCCACCGCAGCACTAGGCATGGAGCGCAGGGCGCCTGGCTCCCCGCCCCCCGCCCCCGCAGGACCCAGGCCGCCGCAGCAGGCGGGACGCCCCCCCCCCCGCCCGCGGGCAGCCGCCCCGGCTCCATCGGCTCCATGCCTGCGGGGGCCCGGCTCGGGGTGCCCTTGTTGTTGAGATCGCGGCCTCCTCCGACTCCGACTCCGCATCCCTCGCCTCCCCCTCAATTCCTCCTTCTCTTCCTTCTCCGCCTCCTCCTTCACCTCCTCCTCCTTCTCCTCCCCACCCTCCTCCTCAACCTCCTTCTCATCAACTCCTCCTCCTCCTCCTTCTCCTCGTCCTCCTCCGCGTCCTCCTCCTCTTAAACCTCTTCCTCCTCCTCCTCAACCAGTCCTCCTCCTCAACCAGTCCTCCTCCTCCACCTCCTCAACCTCCTCCTCAACGCATTACTCGAACGGTAGGTCTCCTATAGCTTGCCTTGTGTTTTCCCCCGTCTGCATTGCATGTGTACTTGCTGCTGCTACTTTGTACTCTTCCTCTTCCTCCTTCTCCTCCTCCTCCTCGTTATCCTCATCCTCCCTCTCCTCCCTCTCCTCCTCCTCCTCCTCCTCCTACTCCTCCGCCTCCTCCTCCCTCTCCTCCTTTCTCCTTCCTCTCCTTCTCCCACTTTTCCTCCTCCTC
>CAUYUJ010021950.1:0-42500 GCA_963575745.1 Prorocentrum cordatum | reverse complement strand
GGATTGGTAGTCGTAGCCGTAGTTGTAGTAGTGCTACTACTACTAGTAGCAGTAGTAATAGTAGTAACAGTAGTAGTAGTAGTAGTAGTAGTAGTAGTAGTAGTAGTAATCGTAGTAGTGGTAGTAGAAACTGCATTGTTAGATATTGAACGTCATGAAACGCGTGCGCAACGAATGGAACATGGAAGTGTAACCTTAGCGGTCCGAACATGATATGCGTGACGCGTATGTGAAACGCAACGACCCATTTACGGAACGTATGCGACACGGACGCAAATCGTATGCGGCGCGTCTGCGCAAAATCCATTAAATCATACGAGCGCGTGCGGCACGTTTACGAAGAAGCATTCGACACGTATGCGAGACGCATATGCGAATCGTAGGCAATACGCGTACGAATCGTATACGAAACGTGTTCGGAGTGTACGCAAAACGGATACACATCGTACACGCAACGTTTGCGACACGTCCATGGGACGTAGACGCAATTTAGGTCGCACGCATTACATCGTTTACGGCACGTACACAGGAATTACATGACGCACACCAAACGTATCCAGAACGTCAACGAAGCGCGCACAACATGGACCCGACACTTCCCCGACACGTATACAAACCATACAGCATAACAGTGGAAGACGCATTTGCACCGCTACGGAACGCATGCGAGACGCATCGAACACGTATGAAGCTCAACATGCGACACGATCACGGCATTCATACGCAACGTATACCAAGCGCGTACACAGCGTATCCAATACGTATCCAAAAGGTATACGCAACGTATCCAGTACACAGCCCGTGTACGGCACGGATATACAAACAAGCGGAACGCGAGCAACACGTAACCCACACGTATACAAAACGTATACGTAAAACGTAGACGCAACGTACACACACAACGAATTCATCACGTGCTCACCGCGCATACGACACGCCCCAGAACCGTATACAACAAGCACCTATAACACGTTTTGACCCGCACGCGTTATCCAAAATGATTCGTTCAGGGGGAGTCCAAATTTTCATGTTGAGCTTTCCGCTTCCAAATGGCAGAATAGCCTATCAGAGGCTCACCCCAGCGCCCCCAACAGGCCCCGAAGAGGTCCCCGGAGGGCCGAAGAGGCCCCCAACAGTCTTGCATGAGGCGCCCAAGGGGCATCCCAACAGACCCTGGTATCCACCCAAGCCGCATCAGTACCCACAGCTCGGGCACGGTGGCGGAGTGGGCCGGAAGTCCATTAGATGGTTGTGGCTCTCGCAAGAGGCTCCTCCTCCTCCTCCTCCTCCTCCTCCTCCTCCTCCTCCTCCCTGCGAGTAAAATTTGCCGCAGACCCAGACTTCTCATGGGGCCGGCAAGGGGCGTACCCCGATTCTCTAAGGAGCGAGTTCCGAGGAGGTCCCGTAAGAGAGGCTCGCTACCTTGCGGTTGCGAGTCCTTACGGGTCAGTGCGGGGGGAGCAGCTGCTGGCCCTCTCGCGTGCCCTCTCCTTGGGGAACGCTGGGCGAGCAGAGCTCCCAAGCAGGGGGAGGAAGACGACACGACCACTCCACAACGACAGGAGGAGAGGAGGAAGGAGGGAATGCAGGATGCCCCGTTCGTGCCAAACTCATGCTGGGGGGCATAATGAATGTTCTACTAAGGTCCTGCTGGGCCCACGCTTCGAACAGAGTCCCTCCGTCTCTAGACTCATTTCGCTTCCTGGGCGTGCTGGTCGATGGCCAAACCATGCAATGTAGTGTTCGACATAATCCCTGTGCTTTAATACACTGCATCCAAATTCTCTGTAGTAGCCGAAGTATACCTCTGAAGTACCCCCTCCAAGGGCGAGCAGTACCACCATGGTCAGTGATGCTGGTCATGTCCCGCTGTTGTTCCGCGGCGTGTCAACACCTGCTCTACCAATCCTGCGTGGGGTGGACGTCGGAGGAGCTAAATGTGAACGGCCCAGGGCATAGCCGAGACCGAGAGGAGTCGGGCGTGTAACGTTACGCGGAGGGCACAGAGTGAGGGGACGGAGGGATCAAGACGAAGACTAGTTGCACGGAGCTCTAGGGCACCCAGCTGGTCGTTCGTCCGTCCGTCCATCCCCTCATCCGTCGCACGGAAGAAAAACATAAGCATCACCTTACAAGAATATGATGAAGATTCAGAAGCAGAAGTATCATAGTAATGAGAAGAACAATGCTACTACTAGTAATAGTACTAATATTAATAGTACGAATACTAATCATAATAACCATAATAATGCGAATCATAATGATAATAAACAGTTGTATGCTAAACATAACGATGCGACTCATAAGACTAAACAGAGGACGAGCAGGAGGGGGAGGGGGGGAGGAGGAGGAGGAGGAGGAGGGAGGAGGGAGGAGGGGGAGGGGAGTGAGGAGGAAGGAGGAGGAGGAGGAGGAGGAGGAAGAGGCTGGATCCTCGCCCGAGTGGTGTCCTCGCCCTGGCCTCGTCCTGCCCTCTCCCTCGCCCCGCCGCGCGCGGGCGCGGGCTCCTCCTCCGCGGCCCGACCCGCCCCCTGCGCCGCGCCGCTCCGGGCGCCGCGCCCCCCCCCCCGCCCCCCCTCCCCGGCGCCCCCCCCCCCCCCGCGGGCAGGGGCACTCGGGGAGCCTTGACAGCGGACCACGGGAGCAGACCATGGGGACCTCTCCTCCTCCCCCTCCATCCTCCCTCCTTCTCCCTCCTTCTCCCTCCTCTCCTCCTCCTCCTCCCTCCTCCCTCCTCCTCCCCTCCTCCCCTGCTCCTCCTCCTATCCTCCCCCCCTCCTCCGCCTTCTCCTCCTCCCATCTCCTCCTCCTCCTCCTCCTCCTCCGCCTCCTCCTATCCTCCTCCTCCTCCTCCGCCTCCTCCTCCTCCTCCTCCTCCTCCTCCCCGTGCATGGACATTATGTTCGAACCCTGTGGCCCAAGATGCCCTGACTCTGCACGAGCGAGATGGGCACGGAAAGAATGGGTACAATGTCAAACAGCAGTTCCTGTTCGTGTTGAACAGGACTCGTCGTCCGCGCCGCCGCGGCCTGTGTCCATTCGAGACAGAAGGCCGCCTGCCTAACAACGGCCGCTGTCGGTTTGGGGCAAAATGTGTTGTTGGGCATTGTGCCCATTTTTCCGTACCCATTTCGGGCGTCCAAATTGGCAGCAGACCATGGGAGCAGACCATAGGACCGTAAATGGACATCATATTCGAACCTTGTGGCCCAAGATGCCCCCCAGACCCCCCGAAATTGATATGGATGGCGTGGCGACGGGGGGGTCGTGAGTGGACAGAAGTCTATTCGAACCCCAAAGCACCGCCTTTACTGAGATCAACATTGATACTGGACCCTGTGAGTCCTCTTACTTCTGTCTTTCGCGTCCAGTAGGCATCCACTGGCGTCTAGAGTCGATGAGAGAGCGCCGCTTTAGCGTCGGTGTGGCGTCGATTTAGCATCGATCCAGCGTCGAATCGCAAGAGCCGACGAGGTGGTACGAGAGGCTTCCGTGAGTTGCCACCGAGATGCCCGAGCCGGGCGCGGCCGCCACGGCCCCCTTTCGGGAGCCTTGAGACGGGGGCCAATGCAAACGGGGGGTCAGCCAGAGCGCCATAGCTTGCAGGGTCCTGCAGGGGCAAGGTCGCATGGCCCCAGGCTTGGGCGCAGGATCATGCAGGATCCTGCGGGATCCTTCGCGTTGACCCGGGCTTGGGTGCAGGATCTTGCAGGGTCTTGCAGGATTCTGCAAGGCCTGACTGACCCGGGTCTGGACTTACTCGGGTCAGACGATCCCCGATGGAACAACCCACACAGACACAGTGAATCGTCGATACGCAGGAAAACATACAGTGGAGGCCCATGCCAAGAAACGCCTTGCTTGCCTCCAGGGTGCCCAAGGCTTCTTGGTTGTCGATGATTTTGAGAGGGAAGCCGTGGCGTTCCTCGACGCCAAAGATCCATGGACGTCCTGGGGTCTCAGGGTTGGGTTTCTTGTGGAAGGTTTCTTGTGGACTGGCCTCCACTGTAGGGAAACTACGGGAAGCGCGGGGGGAGGGGGGGGAACACGAAAGCGCCCAGGAAACATTGGAAGACGTGGGGGGCCCTGGGATCTGTGCCTGCGCATCTGCATGGGATATACGACGGCCCTGAAGATGTGGGAAGAGACTCAGGCAGTGGCGAAGCGTTCTGGCCCGCCTATAGCCCCACCAAACAATGTTCTAAGATCCTTTTGTGGTTCCCACGAACTGTTCTTAGAACATGTCTGACCAGGACTGTCTTGTTTTAACATATCGGGCTTATGTTCTAAGAACATTGTCTTTGTTATTAGAATGTTTGGTGGTTCTAAGACAATAGTTCTTAGAACCACAGCAAATGTTGTATGTTGTGGTTTTTGTATGTTCTAAGAGAATTGTTTTTGTTCTGAGATAATTTCAGGGTATGACTATAGGAATGCCGGGACGGTCGGTCCCTGCTCAAGAGACAGGGACTCCTGGGATGTGTGTTTGTGCATTTGTGTGTGCTCCCGTGCCCCGTTCCTCTCGACCCTCCCTGCGGGCCCTGCGCCTCTCCTCCCGCCCCCCCCCCCCTCGCGGCGCAGCTCGGGACCACCTACACGCGCGCCCGCCGGGAAGTGCTGTCCACCCTGCCCACGGAGGACCGCCTCACTCAGAGGCGACGACAGGGGCGAGGTCAGCCCAGAGGGGAGCAATGCACATCCAGGGGCGCCGGTGACCCATGCATTCTCGGGCGATCGCAGCCATGGATCAAGGGGGCGTGGATGAGCGGCGGGTCCCGTTTCCACGGGAAATCGCGGAGTTCTGCCGCCGAGCGAGGCGGCACTGGTTGCACTTGGGGGAGGGCGCTTCCCCCGATCCATGGGATTTGGCGACCGCGCGCCAAACCCAAGGGATCGCTAATCCATGTTTCCATGTTTGGGCGCCCCCGAAATACCAGTTAATTACCCCCGTAGGCCGCTGAAAATAGGCATTGCCGGATGCCCAGATCCCAATCTATACGTAGGACGGGAATGCGGTGACATTAACCCGGCCAGCCTTCGCCGAGAATGCGGTGACATTAACCCGGCCGGCCAATCGAGCACCGTTCTTTGTTGTGGAAACGGTCAGGCCTCCAGAGGACTCCAGGAGAGAAACAAAACAAAAATAGCCCCGCCCTCCCATTTCAGGGCTCGAGTGGCGTTCCTCCTTGATCCTTCGTCTACAGGGCGCGGGCGGAGCTCCAGTCTCCTCCCAGCGCCTTCCTACTTCACGACAGCATAATCCAGACACCAGCAGCTGGCCTCCCCTGGCGCCAGGGGAGGGCAAATTGAGGCAACGGTAGCGGGCTACATTGTCTAAATTTGCCTTATCCTCCTCCTCCTCCTTCTCCTTCCCCTCCTCCTCCTCCTCCCCCTGACGTCAGGGGAGGGCAAATTGAGGCAACGGTAGCTGGCCTGCGGGGTGTACCCTCATCGCCGCGCCCGGACGCGGCTTGGAGAATTGGAGCGCTCGGGTCCCGGAGGAGGGGTCCGTGGGCCGAGTTTGTGGACTGCAGTTGTCTCCACTCGCCATGCTTCGACAGGGAGAGAAGGAGCCTCCTCCTCCGCCTCCTTCTCCTCCTCGTCCTCCTCGTTCTTCTCCTCCTCCTCGTCCTCCTCCTCCTCCTCCTCCTCCTCCTCCTCCTCATAGAGGGAAGATGGGGGTGAAGCAAGGGGGCGGGGGAGGGAGGCAGAAGAGGAGGTAGGGGAATGGAGGAGGAGAAGGAGCAGGAGGAGGAGGAGAAGGAGGAGGAGGAGGAGGAGGAGGAGCAGGAGGAGCATATGAGGAGGAGGAGGAGAAGGAGGAGGAGGAGGGGGAGGAGGAGGAGCGCCGCAGGATCCCTACATGGTCGGAGAGGGCCCGGATTTTGTTTTTGTGGGCTCTGCATGCTAGGCTCAGCAAAAGGACTAGCGAACAGACCGAAGTTTGCACGCAAAAATGGCTGGCGCTGAAGACATACTCAGGTAGCTCAGAACATGATCCGAATACTCTCGTCACACATGTGAAAACATTGTCGTAAGGGAGGCCCTGTCCTGGGAAATTTGCACCAGGAAGGCGAGCATGACAACGGAGACAACCAATCATGCCAAAGAGGTGACTTGGTCATTCGTGTTGAAATCCACGGCAATCTCCAGGACGTCAATGCACTGCGCGAAAGTCACCTTCCCGTCACGTGCGAATGCCCACTGCGCACGCCGATGAACGCCATCAGCCCGCCACCACGCGTGGCAGAAGCGCTTCTCCAGCGGCTTCCAAGGGCGAGCCGGGAGACAGTAGGCGGCCCTTCATGTAATCAAGCGTCAGTTTCAAGTGACCGCGCTTTTCCAACTCATAGACTTGAGGATCCAAGTTCACCACCTCGTCCTCCACGCCTGGGCTGTTCCCCTGGCTTGCATTTAGTAGCTCCGTCAAGTTGATCTGGTACTGCCAGCCTTTCAGGATCTGGATCTAGATGCTCCAGCTCCCGCTGCAAAGCCGAAGTCGGATCCTCTTGCGAGGGCAAATCCTGAGGTATCCTAAGGCTCCTCGGCGTCGGATCGAGGTATGATATTGAGGTCGGTTCGGGGAGGGTGCCCTAGTGCTCTTCGTGCTTGTCGAATGCTCGTATGCATCCTGGGGAGGGCACCCTCGACTGTTCTTCAGTTTGGCCAGCGGAGGGTCTCATGTTCATGAAGAAGGTTCTTCTGTCTTTGGTCCGGCCGCAGTTTACGCCGCCAGCGGGATAGGAGGGCCCGTGATGCCACCCATCTCGCCAGCCATCCACTCCCCCGGCGCTGCCTGGACCCTACGCGGCGGTGCTGCGGCCCTCCGAGGCTGTGGCGGAGCCGGTGGAGGCGGCGCCGCAGGCGGCACCGCCTTCGAGACCACTTGCTCCCGGAAGTCCTGCGCCGCCCCCGCGCTCGTGGACCGTTCCCTCTGCAGCTTGCACGGTGCATTGTCACTGTTCTGCACGTCCGTCCCAACGCAGAGGACATCCCGAGACCCCTGCTCCGAGTAGGCTCGATCTGCTTGAAGCGGTGGTCGAAGGTGAAGCACTGGCACTGCCGGAACTGAGACGAGAGAAACGTAGTAACCGCGGGAATTAGACACGGTCTGTTGCACCCCAACCACTACTGAAGCGCCTGGCGTGGCCAGAGGTCCCCCAGCGGTGGCGGCATGGGACGTTGGCCCAGGCCGATGGATGGTGACGCTGAGCTCCACGCGGTACCCGACGGGGACACTGATGCGGAAGTCTGCATGGGGCCCCAGAAATATACACCACCACCACGTCGATTCCTCCCTCCTCTACCCTCCTCTCCCTCTCCTCTTTCCTGGGAGAGGGAGGGGGTGAGGGAGGTGGTGGTGGTGGTGTACCTGTTGGGGCCCCGTACTGCAAGCTCTGTTGGTCGACCATGCGTATGCGGAAGACGTTCCTGACCCTGCACCTCTTGGCGGCGAGCCTGGGGGGTGGAAGTGAGAAGGGGCGGGGTTTTCTCAGAAGGCTCGGAAGGAGAGGGAAGGATATGTAAAAGGAGAGACAAGGAGCCATGATCACCAAATCCTCCTTCACAGCCGAAGCACATGCATTAGAAGATGGGCGAAACAGCTTTAAGACGATTGTGTGATACTGGCGCATTGCCAAGATTAGAGTGAGGACGGTTGCTTGGGCGGGCGGTGTGGGCACAAAGATCGGATACGACTAGCGGGACCCCGCTCTGCGCCGAGAGGAAAAAAGAATAATAATAATAAAAATAAGAATAAGAAGAAGAAGAAGAAAAAGAAGAAGATAATGAATCGGTGCCTCAAGGGCGCCCTCGAGGGCGCGAAGTTATTCGCGCTTCGCGCTTCGTGGTTCGGCTCCGATTCCTCCTCATCCTCCTCTTCTCCCCTGGGAGGCGGCGCGAGGGCGCGAAGTTATTCGCGCTTCGCGCTTCTCGCAGCGCGAAGTGCGAACTTAGGCGCCCTTGAAGAAGAGAGAATCCGTGCCTCCATCCCTGGGGGCTACCAGGGCTGGGCTTCCCCCGAGGGAGGGGGCGGGGCGGGGCGGGGCGGCAGTCTCTGCGGGCGGGTGCCCCCCGGGGTATGCTCGGGGCGGCCGCGGGCCGCCTCGTGGGGTCCGGGTCCAGGGGCTCCCACAACACGTAAGTCGGGCGTGTCCCCCCACAGGGGGATTTTTGACGAAAAAACATAAGATACTCAAAACAAATTCCCAACTGGCCAACAAATGTTCAAACCATAGTCCCCAGACTATTTGTTTGACTATTTTTGGACATGCCCCCTGTAGAGGGACAGGCCCGACTTAACACAACACCAAAAAAGGGGCGCGGGTGTTTGCCAAGAGGTTCCCCGCTGCCTCGGCCGGCCGCGCCGGCCTGCTCTGCGCCAAACTCTTCCGCGTCTGCGCGCGCTTCCGCCTTTTCCCCCCGCGCGGCCGCCCTCGTCTCGCGTCTTCCCTCCTGCACGCCGGACAGTTCGCCTGTCGGTGGTCCCGAGCAGCCACACGCCAGAGCGGACCGCCCCTGCCACGCCGGCGACAGAGAGCAGCGTGCCAGGAGGTCCCAGAATGGCCCAGGAGGCTCTCAAAGTGACCCGATGACGGCCCCGAACGTCGGAGCAGATGGGGTCGGAGGAGCTTGCCGCATCGCCGATGCATCGGCGATGCATCAGTGGTGCGGCTCGATGTGGGGCGCAATCTTCTCCACGCCGACGTCGCCGGTGCATCGCCGACGTCGCCAGTGCATATCCGATGCATCGGCGATGCGGCGAGATCCTCCGACCCCATGCAGGAGGATGAGGAGGAGGAGCAGGAGCAGGAGCAGGACCAGGAGGCGGAGGAGGAGGAGGAGGAGGAGTATTGAGAGGAGGAGGAGGAGCCGGAGGAGGAGGAGGAGGAGGAGGAGGAGGAGGAGGAGGAGGAGGAGGAGGGAGCAGGAGGAGGAGGAGGAGGAGGAGGAGGAGGAGGAGGAGGAGGAGGAGGAGGAGGAGGAGAGGAAGGAGGAGGAGGAGGAGGAGGAGGAGGAGGCGGGAGGAGAGGAGGAGGGAGGAGGAGGAGGAGGAGGAGGAGGAGGAGGAGGAGGAGGAGGAGGAGGAGGAGGAGGGGAGGATCGGGAGGAGGATGAGGAGGAGAGGAGGAGGAGGAGGAGTGGCAAGGATGAGGGGGAGAGAGGGAGGAGGGGCATGTCCGGTGTACAGGTTCAATCGGCGCTGGGATTGCGGACGCCCTCGCTGGTGTTCAGTTCGGCACTTGGTGTGCTCGTGGCGAGCGCGAAGGAGGAAGTGGAGGAGGGGGAGGAGGAGGAGGACGGGGAGAGGAGGAAGAGGAGAAGGAGGAGGGAGGAGGAGGAAGAGGAGAAGGAGGAATAACAGGAGGAGGAGGAGGAGGAGGAGGAGGAGGAGGATAGGAGGAGGAGGAGGAGGAGGAGGAGGAGGAGGAGGAGGAGGAGGAGGCCTCTCAGAGGCTCTTCGGGGCAGGCGCGGGATCAAACCAGTTTGTGAACATGATTGCTTGTTGGGAGGTGGCTGGGGCTCTGTCGGGGGCCTCCTGCAGAATCAAAAAGCTCTCCCGGGGGGGCCTCTTGGAGACAATTTTGGGAATCTCCTGGGGCCTGCTGGCGGTCCCAAGGGCCATCTCTCGAGGAGGAATCAACATGCGAGTTGGGACCCCCCCTTCGTGTGCCTTCTCGGGAGCCCTAAGAGCCCTCTTGAGAGGTCCCTTGGGCCGTCTTGGGGCCCGCCTGGGCTGTCTTGGGAGCATTCTGGTGGGGCTTGGGGCGATCGTGTCGGCGTCCTTGGATGCCACGGGCGGCCAGAGGCCCGAAAAGGCGGTGACGCCAAAGTTTGCTCCAAAAACCTGAGCACGGTCACTGAGTGTTGCCTCTTGGAGCTCTTTTGGGGTCCTCGTGCAGCTCCCCGGGGCAGTCTCGAGCGCCTCTGGGACCGTCTCGAGGCCAGGTCTGGCCATTCTGGCGCGCCGTTGGCCTGAAGCCGTGGGGCCTTCCCCCCTGCCTGCGCCTCCCAGGGGCGCGCCTGGGGTCCTCGTGGAAGCACTGAGACCGCGCTCAAGAGCTCCCCATGGCAGCACGGTGACTGTATACGCCGATCCCGCAGAGGGGCCTGGCCAGGGGCGGTGGACGTGCACAGGGAAACGAAACATGACAGAAACATAAAAACTCTGAGGTTCGCGCGGATTTCTCGGATCGGCGCTGGGACCCCCTGGCAGCGCCTCCGGCGCCGCCCCTGGCGCGCTCCGCCCGCCAGGGAGGGGGGTCCAGCGCGGTTCCTAGAAATCCGCGGACCTCCGAGTTTTTATGTTTATGTCATTTTTCGTACCCCCAGTGCATTCCCAGACGTGTGGGGGAAAACAGTGGAAAACTTTCCGTGCACGGCGCGAGCGTGTCTGGGCTGACCTCGTCGCCCTTGAGGAGTCCGGTATTCCTGGCACCGAGCCGGCTGGACTTTAGACAGGCTGTTTTCATTTGGGGGCCCCACGGGCCGCCCTGCGCGCGCGAACTGGAAATATCGGGACCTCTTACCCGAGATTTCAGCACGCCGCCGACCCGTTAAGCCCGCGATCTTTTTCCCGGAAAGGGCGTAGGCCCAGGGTTCTCTTTTAGTTTTGTCCCCCCCGGCCCGGATTTGAGGTGGGGCGGCGATCTTTGTGTTGTTATGAACAACGAGGAAAGAGTGGGCTTGCGGAATTGAATTCTGAGGATGTCCCGAGCGAAACGCTCGGTTGATAAAGCACGAGGTAAAGTACAGATTTTCGTTTGCTGCGGATGTCTCTAGCGAAACACTCCTTTTGCAGAATGTGTTGAGGATGTCTCGAGCGGAACGCTTGTTGTCCCAGTGGGTATCTAACATGATTGCGCCGAGCAAGGACCATGCGTTTTTACGTGTCCAGGCCATTCAGGGGTGTATCTAATCTAACATGGTTGTCCCGAGCTGGCACCACATGTTTTTAGGTGTCCAGGCCACCCAGGGGGGTATCTAACATGGTTGTCCCGAGCAAGGACCACGTCCAGGGGTGTATCCAACATGGTTGCCCAGAGCTGGAACCACGTGTTTTTACATGTCCATGCCACCCAGGGGGGTATCTAACATGCTTGTCCCGAGCAAGGACCTTGTGTTTTAACGTGTCCAGGCCACCCAGGGGTGTATCTAACATGGTTGCCCAGAGCTGGAACCGTTTGTTTTTTACGTGTCCACGCCACCCAGTGGGGTATCCAACATGATTGCCCCGAACTGGAATCATGTATTTTTACGTGTCCAGGCCGCCCAGGGGGGTATCTAACATGGCGTCGGGCCCAGCGCCGAGTTATCAGGAAACGCACGGGGGGCCGAAAAGCGCTACCCGAACACATCTCCCAATACAGAAAAGTAATGCTTTCTTGCTCTGGACAGGGGGGGGCACTTTGGGGGCCTCTCCAGGGAAGGCATTGCGAGGATGTCTCGAGCGGGAGCGCGAATTCAGCGTATCCAGGCCACGCAGGGTAGTATTTAACCTGGTTGTCCCGAGCTTGAACCATGTGTTAGGGGGATATCTAGCATGGGTGTCCCGAAATGGAACCACGTGGTTTTACGTGTCCAGGCCATTCAAGGGGGCATCTAACATGGTTGTCCCGAGTTTGAGCAATTTGTTTTTACGTGTCCGAGGCCACCCAGGGGGATATCTAACATGGTTGTCCCGAGCATGGCACATCGCAGTTCAGCACGGCGCAGCACAGGACAGCTCTCGGCACGGGACATCAAGATCGATACACTCAGCATTGCAACCTGGCGTGTTCCCTGGCACGTTCCGTGGCGCGTCCCGTGGCGAGTCCCCTTGGCACGTCGCGCGGCGCGTCCCCTGGCACGTCCCGTGGCACGTCCATTGGCACGGTCCGTAGCGCGTCCCATTGGGCACGTCCCGCGGTGCGTCCCCATGGCGCGTCCCTTGGGACGTTCCGCGGCGCGCCCTCCTGGCATGCCCCCCTGTCAAGTCGCTCTGGGTCAGCTAAATTTCCCTGTGCTCAGGCAGCTCGAGCTTAAGATCCAGATAAGATCCAGATACATTCGGTCAGGACTCGCAAAGGAGGACTCTATCCACAACGCTATAGAGCACAATCGCGGCATGGCACATCGCAATTCATCACGGCGCAGCACAGCCTTCGGCACGGTACATCAAGATCGATGCACTCAGCATTGCATGTGCCCGTCGCCTAATCAGGTATCTTTGAAACGTTGCCATGCCTTACTTTTCTATAGTCCTTTCCGTGTTCGTGGGTCGATCATGATCTATTCGTGCACCGCAGCGATGTCCATCCATATCTGCCCTCTGCCCGCGTTCCCCAGGACACCGCTGTGAGCCGGGCGCCGACTCACGTGACCGTGGTCTCAGATTGGACGGAGGGAGTCCCGGTGTGACTCAGAAAAAAGCTAGCCAAGCATCTCTTCTTGGAAAGTCCAGGGTTCGCTAGGGACTGGTTTCCTTTAAAAACAGCCGAGGCCCTCCCGAAAGCCTCCGAAATCCCTTGGGGAAGGGCTCGGGGAGGCTTTTCGGAGGGTTTTGGAAGGTGTTCTGTCGTTTTGGGGGAAGCCAGCCTCTAGCGAACACTGGGCTCTCCAAATCATTTCCCCCTCCTCCTCCTGCTTCCTCCTCCTGCTTCCTCCGCTCCCCCCTCTTTCAGCGCCAGCGTCTTCGTGCTTCTCCGGGAGAGAGGAGTGAGGACAGGACGGTCCCGCAGCATTGCAATCTGCCGTTAAGTCGGGCATGTCCCTCGACAAGAGGAGTATTCAAAGATACTCAGAAATAGTCAGGGGACGATTTTCGGACTATCTTGGACTATTTTGGGGGGTATGTTTCACTATTCTCTATTTTTCGTCCAAGATCTGCCTGTAGGAGGACACGCCCGACCTAAATCTGCTGATTCCCCAGGCACTTGTCAGATGTTGGCATCGCTTCCGGGGGGCACCTGTACGCAATCGTCAATAACAGCGAAAGATCAGAGTATCACCTAGTACCGCCCAAGTCTGCAGCTCAGCAGCCTCGAGCGATCACGGGCGATGTCGGAGTAACCACGTCCCCCATCAGTCTTCCTTCGTGTTCTCTTCCCTTGATGGGACACCGGGGCGTGCGGAGCAGCCATGGCATTATGTAGGCTCTTTGCGACAGGCCCCGTGGTCGAGAGCCTGTTCCACGCTTGCAGCTTGGTTTCTCCAAGCTGCAGGGTCAGAAACGCATTCCCACATGTGGACGCTGGAATCCATCTTGGAAGCCTCTGGTGCACTGCAGGCATGAGGGCGATGGGCGGGCCGAGCCATCTGGAGGAGGAGTAGGAGCAGGAGGAGGAGAAGGAGGAGGAGGGGGAGGAGGAGCAGGAGGAGGAGGAGGAGGAGGAGCAGGACAAGGAGGAGGAGGAGAAGGAGGAGGAGGAGGGTGAGGAGGAAGGGGAGGAGGAGGAGGAGCAGGAGGAGTAGTAGGAGGAGGAGGAGGAGGAGGGGAGGAGCAGGAAAGGAGGAGGAGGAGGGAGGAGCAGGAAAAGGAGGAGGAGGAGGAGGGAGGGGAAGGAGGAGGAGGAGGAGGAGGCATCTGGGGGTCAATTCCAGCCCCTGCCAGCCTCCGTCCCTCCTGGGGCCACTCCTCCTGGCGGGCGCTGCATGTCCTCCGCGGCGCGGCGTGCGAGGTCGCCCCCCACCCCCCCCCGCCCTGCGAGGAGAGGGGGGGGGGAGGCGCGGCGAGGCGACTCCTCCTCCTCGTCGTCCTCCTCCTCCTCCTCTTCCTTCCCCTCCCGCCTCCTCCTCCTTTTCCTGCTCCGCCTCGTCCTCCTCCTCGTCCTCCTCCTCCTCCTCCTACTCCTCCTCCTCCTTCCTCCTCCTCCTTCCTCTCCCTCCTCCTCCTCCTCGTCCTCCTCCTCGTCGTCCTCCTCCTCCTCATTATCAAGAAATTTCCGTGGCCGTATTCACGCGGCGGCGCCCGTGATGATGATTCGCAAAACGAGTCCCAGGTCAGGAAACCATTTCTTAATCGTTCCCCCTGCCCTCCTTGTGCGCGCGCCCGGACGGCCGATGGGCCAGACTGAGCCGAAGCGGAGTGTTAGGAGGAGCGCGGTGAAGGAGAAAGGAGGGAAGTCAACGGCAGCCGGATACAATTACAACGACGAAAGGATGGGATCTGTAGTTGCCATGAGCCATAATAGCAAAAACGATAAGGAGGTGCAGTTGCAGATACATTAGATGTTGAGCTAAAGCTTGACATAGGATTTGAGCGGCAATTGTAACATTGCGAACTTTGGCTGGGCTGCACCAGGTGTTGGCGTGGAAATTGTAGTCTAAATTTTACAGTCTGGGGTGATCTGTAACAGGTGCTGTAGTGACAAGAGTTACGTGGAAGCTTTGTCCAGGGGCTGTCCTTGGAATTGGCTGAGATCTGCAACAGGAGCCGTAGTCGGACACGTGGTGATAAGAATTGCGGCTGGAGTTGATTCGGGTACGTATGTAATAACCGGAGCTGCATCAGTGGATGCATATTTTTCCCGGAAAGGGCGTGGGCCCAGGGTTTTCTGTTCGGGGTTGACCCCTGGAATCGATGTGAGGTGGGCCGGGGAATTTCTTTTGCGAAAAACAACATGGAAGGAGTGGGCCGGCGAATTCAAATTTGTTGATGTCCCGAGCGAAATGCTTGTTTTGCAGAAATGGTTTAGGACGTCTCGAGCGAACTGTTTGTTTTGTGTTATAGACTGTCCTCTCCTGGGGACCAGACTTCAGAGGATCTCTCAAGTGACATGTTTGTTTTCACGTGCCAGGGTCTTGAGGATGTCTCGACCGAGACGCTTGGTTTCATGCGTCCAGGTTGCCCAGGCAGATGTCTATCATGAGGAATGCATGAGGATGTCTCGAACGAGACGCTTGTTTTCACGCGTCTAGGTCGCCTAACGGATATCTAGCACGAGGATGTGTTGAGGAAGTCTCGATTAGTACGCTTGTTTGCACGTGTCCAGGTTGCCCATGCGGACGTCTAGCATAAGGATGTCCCGTGGCGGGATTCCCTATCACGTCGCGCGGCGCGTCCCCTGGCACGTCCTGTGGCACGTCCATTGGCACGTTCCGTAGCGCGTCCCCTTGGCACGTCCCGCGGTGCGTCCTGATGGCACGTCCCCTGGCACGTCGCTTGGCGCGCCCCGTGGGACGTTCCGCGGCGCGTGCTCCTGGCATGTCCCCTTGTCAATTAGCTCTGGGGCAGCTACTATGTGCTCAACCAGCTCGAGCTTAAGATCCAGATCAGTTCGGTCAGGACTCGGACGCAAAGGAAGACTCGGTCCACAACGCTATAGAGCCTAATCGCGACATGGCACATCGCAGTTCAGCACGGCACAGCACAGCACAGCCTTTGGCACGGTACACCAATATCGATACAGTCAGCATTGCAATGGCGCAATGGCTTTTCGTTTAATCAGTTGTTTTGAACATGTTGTCATGCCTCACATTCTATATTCCTTTCCGGGTTCGTGGGTCGATCATGTTGAGCATTTTTACGTGCCGTTCGACAGCGACTTTATTTTCATGATGTGGAACCTATGGCAACAAGAGTCGGAAATTGTGTTCTCATCGTTCCCAGCCTTATTTGTTGTTCTTCGCGTTTTGCGTATCCCCATCAGCATTTCCAACACCACCGGGTTTGAGAGTATCGGTTCTGGCTCTCCTTCTGAGTGGTTGCCCGCTCGCTCGCTTTGCTTGCCTTTCTTTTTCTGCTGCCTAGTCGCGGCCCGACTGGTGTTCGGACGGCTTTCGACCCGCCTCGCGAGCCTGTTGACCAAAAAGTTCCCCATCAGCCCATTCAAAAAACTTTCCCTTTCGAGCTGGCGGGGAAAGGGACGAAGATATACGAAAGACCGTGTTCTACCGCTGCTTGCGGAAAACCGAGGGGGGGGTCACTGGTGTTTCCCAACCCGTCCCCCCCCTCGAAAACCGGGGGGGGGGGTCACTCATGGTTCGAACCCCTCCCTCCCCCCCCCCTCCCAGTCCATCTTGAAAGGGGGGGGGGCCACTACAGGTTCGAACCCCGCCCTCGAAAACCAGAGTGGGGTCACTACCGGTTTCAAGCCCCCCCCCCTCGCCGCCGGCAAACGATTCCCGCTCCTCGGGACAGTTGGACAATTGTGGGGATGCTGGGACAGTGGTGGGAACGGTGGTGGTGGGGCCAGTGGTGCGGGGAGAGTGGGACAGTGGTGCGGACAGTGGTGGGGGCGGTGGTGGTAGGGACAGTGGCGAGGGGACAGCGGGACAGTGGTGGGGACAGTGGGACAGCGGTGGGGGCGGTAGTGGTGGGGACAGTGGTGAAGGCGGTGGTGAGGACAGCGGTGGGACAGTAGTACAGTGGGATAATTTGTGGGGACAGTGGGGACAGTGGGACAGTGACGGGGGCAGTGGGGACGGTGGGACAGCACAGTGAGACAGCGGCGGGGACAGTGGGACAGTGGTGGGTACAGTGGGGACAGTGGGGCAGTGGTGGGGACCGTGGGGAAAGTGGGGAGAGTGGGACCGCGGTGGGACAATGGCGGGGAGAATGGGGACAGTGAGACACTGGTGGGGGCACTGGTGGGGACAGCGGGGACACTGGTGGGAACAGTAGGAGCGGTGGGACAGTGGTGGGGACGGTGGTGGTGGGGACAGTGGTGTGGGGACAGTGGGAATGTTGTGAAGCAGTGGGACAGTGGAGGGTACAGTGGTGGTGGGGACAGTGGTGAGGGCGGTGGCGAGGATGGCTGTGGGACAATGGGACAGAGGTACAGTGGGGACAGTGGTGGGGACACTGGGGACAGTGGTGGGAACAATGGGACAGCTCAATGGGACAGCGGCGGGAACAGTGGGATAGTGGGACAGTGGGGACAGTGGGACAGTGGTTGGGGCCGTGGAAAAAGCAGGGAGAGTGTAGCCGTGGTGGGAACAGTGGTGGGGACAGTGGGGACAGTGGGGGGGCACTGGTGGGGACAGTGGGGACGGTGGCGGGAGCAGTGGGGGCAGTGGTGGTGAGGACAGTGGCGCTGGGGTCAGCAGTGGGGGATGTGGTGCGGACGGTGGGACCCGGGAGTCGTTTGCTGGCGGTGAGCGTGGGGGGAGGGGGTAGGGGTTCGAACCAGTAATGGCCCCCCCCCCCCCCCCAGTTTTCTGGAGGGAGGGGGGGTCGAACCAGTAGTGACCCCCCCCCGGTTTTCCGGAGAGGCGGGGGGGGGTCGAACCGGCAGTGACTCCCCCCCCCCCCCGGTTTTTGCAGAGGGGGGGAGGGGTTCGAACCAGTATAGTGACTTCCCCTGGTTTTCTAGAGAGGGGGGAGGGTCGAAGCGGTATTGACCCCCCCCCCCCGGTTTTCTGGAGGGGAGGTGGGGGGGGTTCGAGCCGGTAGTGGGCCCCCCGCGGTTTTCTGGAGGGGGGAGGGGCTCGAACCTGTAGTGACCCCCCTCTGGTTTTCTGGGGCGGATGAGGGGTTCGAACCGGTAGTGACCCCCCCGGTTTTCCGGAAGGGGGGGGGTGTAGGGGAGGGGTGGGTTTTGCGGGGGAAGGGGGGAGGGTACAGCAGGGGGGGGGGGGGCATTTTCGGAGGGGGGGGGGGACCCCCGGGTTCTGGAGGAAGAGGGGGAGGGGGGGTGGGGGGGAATTTTTCATAGTAAAGCGGCGGTGGGTCACGCTTTCTCAGATATACATGTAGTGAAACAAAGCGGGCAACCAGGGTGAACAGAGAAATCTCTGGGAGCAAGGGGGTGGGCCTCTTCGGGCCATCCCTGGAGCCCGCGTGGGGGTGAGGGAAGGAGGAGGAGGAGGAGGAGGAGGAGGAGGAGGAGGAGGAGAAGGAGGAGGAGGAGGAGGAGGAGGAGGGCGAGGAAAAGGAGGAAGACGACGACGACGGCAACGTCGATGACGAGGACGACGACGATGACCACGACGACGAGAAAGAGGAGGAAAAGGAACAGGAAGACGATGAGGGCAAGGACGAGGACGAGGACGAGTAGGAAGAGGAGGAGGAGGAGGAGAAGGATGAAGATGGCCCTCGTCGGGCGTCTTGGAGATGTCGGAAGCTATCTTGAACCATCGTCGGCTATCTTGAGTTGCCGTTGATGCCATCTTGGAGCATCGGACGCCCAAAAAAGAAACTTCAGGGAGGGGTGGGGAGGTACACCTGGAAGGGAAGGGGCGTTTTGCAAGAGGAAAGAACTCGCGAGACCAACTCAGCCCGAAGGGCTGGTGGGATTAACCGCAATCTTGGGCCATTTGGGGGCCCTCTTGGAGGCTTTTCGTGCCTTTTTGGAGCGATCTTGGGACCTCTTGGGCCGTCGAGGGCGGTCGGCAGCTCGAAAAGGCGGTGCCGCCAAAATCGGTTGGCAATATCAATGATGTTTGCGTCTGCGGGGCCTCTCGAAGTTCTCTTGGAACCCTCCGGGAGCGTCTTGGGCGCTTCTTGGGCCGTCTTGGGACCAACGTGGGCCATCTTGGAACGCTCTTGGCCTGAGGCCGTGAGGTGTGCCACCCTTTTGGCGCCTCATTGGGGCGCTCGGGAGGGCCCCGAGGCCGCGCCCAGGAGTTCTGGCATCTCTGATTTAAATTTGCTGGGACTTTGCCGGGGTATTGTTCGTCCGCGGAGCCCCAGGGGCCGCCATGCGCGCGCGAACTAGAAGCACTCTTTATGTATTACAGGAGGTGTTAGCACGCCTCTGGGCCCGTCGGGCCGGTGAATTTTGGGACGCCTCCACCTCATTCGTTCCCTCTTGCTTTTGTGTGTTTCTTCGTTTCGTTGTTTATTGTTTTTCTTTGTTTTGGTTTTCTCTTTCTCTCTTCCTCTCTCTCTCTCTCGTCACACTCAAATCACTCATATTCAGACCCACTCGCACTCATATTCAATCACACTCGGATTTTCAATAAGCAGTACACTCGTGTCACTCTTGATCAGACTCACCGATACGCAGATACACTCACACTCAGACTCACCGACTCTCTAGCCGGCGTGGCACTTGAGCATCCTACGGAGGAGCCGCCAGGGGTTTGGACATTTGCCCGTTCCTTCCCAGAGTGCTGGGATGGCTCAGGCGGTGTGCTTGTTTAGTCGTTGTTTTAGGGGGAGCCCCATGCTCATCGCGATGCAGTGGGCGTGGCATTTGAGCATCTCATTGGAAGGAGCCGCCAAGGGTGGGGACATTTGTCCGTTCGCGCCCAGATCTGGCGGAAGCCTCAGGCGCTTGGCCTGTTTTGGTTGATCCGACTTTTCTCTTTTCAGCGCCCCGTGCTCATCGCGATGCAGGCGTGGCATTTGAGCAAGCCTCCGAGGGTGGGGACATTTGCCCGTTCGCGCCCAGATAGTGGGGATGTCTCAGGTGATTTGCCTGTTTGGTGGTTTGGACTTCGGCGCATTCAAAGCATATTGTGAGGATGTCTCGAGGGAGGCGCTGGTTTCAACACCCCAAGGACTGCCAGGGGTAGGACGTTTGCCAGTCCGTGCCCACATTGGGGATTTCTCAGGCGGTTTGCTTGTCTGGTGGCTTGCACGTCATTCCTGTCATGAGAGATTGCGAGGATGTAGCGATCGAGGCGCTTGCTTTAACACCACAAGCGGCCAGATCGATGGGATGCGTATCGCGAGACGTTCGGTTCTGCACCTCCGACTCTTGTCCATTCACAGCCACATGATCTTTTCGATGTAGGGAGTTCGATGTAACATATTGCGAGGATGTAGCGATCGAGGCGCTCGCTTCAACATCCTAAGCCCTAACTGGCCAGATCGATGGGATGTTTATCGCTAGGCGTTCGGTTCTGCACCCTCGATTTCTTGTTCATTCACGGCCCCGTGATCACTTCGAGGTAGGGAGTTCGATGGAGGAGGGCAGCAGCAATGACGGACGCGGGGGGGCGGAGGGGGACTCGGGAGGAGGGAGGGAAGAAGAAGCGGGAACGGGTACCATCCTTCTTTCTGCTCCTCCTCATCCTCCTCCTCCTCCTCCTCCTCCTCCCCCTACTTCTCCTCCCCTATGCCTCCTCCTCCTCCTCCTCCTCCTCCTCCTCCTCCTCCTCCTCCTAAGCCACCGCGAGGTCAAGCGGTGATCCAGGGTGGCTGCAGGACTGTAGGAGGACACTTACCCCTCCCCTGCTCACACATACATGCCCCTAAAACCTTACTTCAGGGGGCGGCTCGGGGCGATGGCTACCTCTCTTGCAGTGCTTTTTTACAACCCTATGCATTGTGCCGCGGACCGTCTACAGGAGATCTGCACATAATCGAGGAACTTCGACATAGTGGGTCTTGCAGGGACGGGGAGACGCCGGCGCCCAGGTGAGTCCATGGAGATGGGCTACATAGCCAGCGAAAGGGGAGGGAGGGTGCAGGTTTGTCGAGGGAGGATGGAGAGAGGGAGCAGCCTACAGCAATAATCGACGGGGTGTATGATTCTCTGGCGGGGTAAATGGAAGCATGCGCAGTTACCAGACAGAGCAGAACCACCATCGGAACTACACGGTAGAGGTATAGCAGTTACACTATCTCTGGGTAAACGACGGACCAAATACAGATGTGTCTACTATCCTCCACAACCACGCACCGCACGGGAACGCCAACAGTACATGCGTATTGTGACTGCCCTGACCGACTGGATCGACCAACAGATCACAAGTAGTGGTACGAACACTTCAATCGTGATCGGAGGTGACCTCAATGACGGCCTAGGACAGACCCCTAAGGGTGAACCAAGGCACAGCTGGGCGGTCGGCCCAGGAGGGGCCCCGGAGCGCTTACCAGGAGGGGCGGGCCAACGAGTCCGCGAGCTGGCCGAACGACATCACCTATTTGCAGTGGGCACACAGGATAAATGGCGACCTACCTTCTTCACGGACACCCATGCTTCTCTGATCGACTACATGCTGATCCCGCAGGAGTGGCGTGAACGGACTACCACGATGGGACCACTTAGCCGTATGGGACGACGACTCCAGGTCATACGCAGTCGCGGACTCCGAGATCACATACCCACCCACGTCACAGTTGCCATGAATCATCGGCCCTACTACTCGAAAGCCAGACAACGACCCAGGTGGAACCGACAGGCTCTGGTAGAAGGGGTGCGCCGAAATGTGGGTAGGACCGACTTCGTTAAGGAGGTGGAGGAGGAGGTCGCTAGGAGGGAGGAGGAGCTGGACGAGATCAGGAGGCAGGGCGATAGCAACGACACCATTGGAGCCCTCTCTGAGATTGTCTGTAGATTGGCCGAGAAACACTTTTGTAAGGATACTGCGCGGGATGACACGTATCACCGACTCCAGCAGGACCGCCAGGCGCCCCTCACCAAGCGACGAGACCTTCGAGAGCTCCAGGGAGAGGGCACCGAACAACAGATGATCAATGTAGCTCCCCGCCTTAAAGCCCTGACCAAGAAGTGCGCGAGGATGAGGAGAGAGGCGCAGCAGCGGATAGGAGCGGAGAGGGTGGAGGAGGTGTGGGAAGCTTGGAGGCGCAGGGATCTAGCAGAGGTGGGACGTCTCAGTCGGTTACTTGCGGGCACGCAGTTGGGACCACGACGCCGCAACTACCGCAGTGTGATGACGAGCATGCCGACCAGACAGGAATGGGAGGAATTCTGGAGATTGCCTGGAGGACAGGGGGGTATGGAGGCGGCACCCACTACGAGGGAGGAGATGCTCGAGGAGTCGAGGAACACCACCTACCCCCTAGACTTTGCAGCCCTGAACGAGGCCATAGACGGCGCCAAGGGCGACATGAAACGTGTGGCACGCAAGTTGTACCGTACGGGGCTCCGTAGGGCACGCCCCCTGGGCTCGGCCCCAGCAGAGGCTTGGCGCATGCTGCTCACTAGACCCCCTGAGGTCCAAGACAGAGCTGGCGTGGGCACGGAGAGGGGCAAGGTCTTTCCCAGGAGCTTCAGAACCCAACTCGAACAAGCCTTCCGACAGATTCGTGCCCAAAAGAAGACCCCAGTTAGTTGGCGCATCAGTGAGGCCACCGCTGTCAGAAAGAAGGGGAAACTCGGACCCCAAGGCAAGCGAGTCTACCACGTCCTGGACCCCTTAGGCAAATGCTACTATGCCGCCCAACTAGAGAGAGGAGCTGGACGACCTTGGAGGGATGAGGACAACGGCTTTGTGAAGGGACGGGGGCGGGAGGGAGCAGCACTGGCCAGCTCGGTCACCCAGGACAGGCTCTCCAGGGCAGGGGCGTCCTACTCAGTAGTGATGAAGGACATGACGAACGCCTTTGCGAGTGGACACTGGACGGGAATGGATGCTGCTACACAGACACTGCTACCACAGGAGTTGTGGGAGGTCGGGGAGCAGAGGTACAGACAGTGTGCGTTCACAGTGCCATGCAGGGATCAAGAGGAGCCGACGATGATACGACCAGGATGTGGGAGCCTCATCGGAGATCCATTCATGGTTTACAATTTTGTTGCCCTGTTTGCCCCCCCCCGTCGAGCAGTGGAAAACAGCATGTCTCGAGAACCTGCCAGAGGATCACCTGCTCATGGCACGCTGTCCGTTCTTCGGACAACCACAGTACTTAGGTCTCTTAAAATACGCGGATGATCTGCAGAAACTATTGGTCAGCACCTCAGATCAGGCTGCAGCGGACCTTTCCCAGCAAGCCAGACTGGCTGATGACATGCTCGACGAGAGACTTCAGCAGTTCGGCCTGGCTCAGAACCGCGACAAACAAGAGAACCTGGTCAGACTGCAGGGTAGGGGCACGACGGCACAGTACAGACAGTTACGCACGAAACAACACGCACTTCCAGGACGCACGGTGCAGTCGGCTAGATACCTAGGGCCACGCATCAACACTGTGCACACGTACGGAGCGGAGCTACCACAACGTATTCATGCTATGATTAGGGCATACAGGGAAATGGGAGGGTTCTGGTACAAAGCGGGGGTGCCTTTCAAGTGGAAGCGGGCAGTCCTTATCTGTAAGGTCGTCAACACTGGGCTCAGTTGCATCGAGAGCTTCTTACCGACTAAGGCCGACTATAGGACTCTTACGATGACGGTCGCGGGATTAGGTCGGAGGGCCATGCGTGGCAAAGCCACCACTTACCAGCCAGACGGTGCGGTTCGGGGTCTCACGAGTTATGAAGTCTTACGACACTGGCGAATTCTACTACTACAAATGGAAGCGATCGTCAGACGCCTCACATGGATCAGAAAAATGTTACTCAACCCCTTGGCGCACCAGCAAGTACTTACAGCCATATTTGGACAACTTGCTATGGGGCCTGAGCCGACGGTCTGCGACGACGGCACGCTCCATCCACGGTGTAATGCTTGGGCGCAAAGAATAATTAAGGATCTTGAGGAGGCTTGCCGCACGGACATGTTTGTATGTAACTTAAATGTCTTGGACATCCAACCTGGTAATTTCTTCGAGCCAGACTTCCAGGAGGCCCTCAGAGCCCTCGACCCCAAGGAGCTCCGACAGGCGTTTAGGGCCCGTACCATCCCACCCCCAGGCCCCCCTAGCCGAGGAGCCAAAGCAGCAGCAGCAGATGTAGCGGAGGAGGAGACGGTGCTAGCGGAAATTGCTCCCTGGAAATGTGAGATAGTGGGCCAGCCGCATACCACTACCAGCGACCCACAGTTGTTTCCCGAGCGTGGCGACACTGCGCCGACGACGGCGGCCGCCGACTTGCAGGCGGGGCCAGCTGATCCAACTGTGGGTGTTCAGGATGTGATGTTAGCCAACGACCCTCGACAGAACATGACTATGATCCTCCCTGTGTGTGGTGCGTGCTTCAGTACACGTAAGGCGCTTATGTCACACATGCGTAACAAACACAAACTGAGCAACGTGGCGTCCCTACTCACTCCTACTAACGAGTGTGTGAACTGTGGCATTGTGTTCGGAGAGCGCAGTACGGCGGCTCGGCACCTGATGAGGGGGCTCCTTACAGGACGTTGCCCATCGGACAGAACTCGGACGATGCGACCGATCGAGCCGTTCGCCCCGAAATGCCAATTGTGTGGATATGCAGATAACGACAAACAACGGCTCTACGAGCACGTCCGTAGTCATTTCCCCAGAGCAGTTCTTCAGCCAGCCGCTCCGACGGGCCCCCGCGCCCGCCCGACTGCGACCCAGGCCCGACCTTGGGGCGACTCCGATCATGCCCGACGCAGCGCCGGCGGCTGGGGCAGCAGCCTCGACCGACGACTTCGAGATGGCACCAGCGTGGGCGGGCAAGCGCACGCTCCAGGTGGACAAGGATGCGACTCGGGCGGCCAAGGAGTCCAGGACCAAGGGCAAGGGCAGCGGCCGCGACAAGGACTACGAGCGCCTCGAGGAGACGGCGGTCATGACGGCCAAGCTCTCGCTCACCGTGGCCAAGGACGCGGAGGATCTGAAGGCGGTGGTCTACGAGTGTTGGGAGCTCGACGCCGACAAGCCCATGGCGGCCATCTCGACGCAGGCGGGCAAGCAGTACAACGACGACGTGCAGAAACTGAAAGAGCAGCACGCGAACGACTCCAATGTCGACCTCGCAGCGCTGGGCCCGCCGCACCTGGTCGTCATCGCGGCGGCGATCAAGAACATCGCAGAGGTGGTCCCGCCAGACGACAAAGCCATCCTGGGAGAGTTCTGGAGGAAGGTGGTGCGCCTGGAGGATCCAGAGATGCTGGGCACGTGCGTGAAGCACTACCAGGCGAAGACGAACAAGCAGCCGAAGCAGAGCAAGGCGAAAGTGCGGCTGATCTTTTCCTTCGACTTGCACGCGCCCGACTTGCGAGCCGTGCGGGAGGTCCTGATCAAGGAGATCAAGCGGGAGGGAGGCCAGCGCAGGCTGGGGGGAGCGCCCAGAGGCCCGCTGCAGCGAGGCCTCACGAAGCTCGTCTACACGAAGAGCTGAGCGACGAGGTGCCGATCTTGGAGCTGGTGCCAGATGAGGAAGACACCGCGCCTCGACGGTACCTCAGACTGATGCCAGCAGATCTGAGCCGAGAGGCACACTCGGCCCCGCCAGCTTTTCGTGCCAGTGCCCGCTACAGAAATCTTGTGGCAGAAGGGAGACTGCCAAGACGTGAGCCCAGCCAGCCCGCTCCTGTCCTCCGTTCCAACTTCGACTCGACTCTTCTCACGCCTCGCCCAGTCCCACCACGTCCGCAGAAGGGCAAGGGCAGGGGTCGTAAAGGAAAATCAGAGCAGCAGAGCACTGTGTAGCAATTTTGACTCTCGAGTGCCCGCAGGCGGCTAGCCTGACCGCGTGCGGGAGTGGCCTGCCTGCAGGGCCAATGCGTATTTTGTGACGCTTGCGCACCTGTGCGAGTGATGGGGCTTCCCAGATAGACCCAGAGGTCAGACTGATATAGTACACTCTGCAAGGTAGTGTAGCTGCAAGGTCGTGACGACACGTTGGGTCCGATTCATCAGTCAGTCAGTCAGTCCTCCTCCTCCTCCTCCTCCTCCTCCTCCTCCTCATCATCATCATCATCATCCTCATTCTCCTCCCTCCCTCCCCTCCCTCCCGGGGCACGCCAGGGCCCTCGGGGCTCTAAAATCCCCCTGGGTTGCTGGCCCTTGGTCCGGCAACCACCCTCCCTATTGGGGGTGTTCGGGGGTGGGCGTCCATGGGCTCCCCCCCGGGCTGGGTTCACCCCCCCAGCTCGGGGCCCCCGGGCCCCACCCCCCGCTCGCCGCCCCTGGATGGGGGTGGCGGGGCAACTGGGCGGAGCACGGCCTCCTGCCCCTGCCCGGTGCGGAGCACGGGCGCCTGGAGCACGGGCTCCAGGCGGCAGCGGAGCGGAGCACGGGCTCGTGGAGCACGGGCTCCTCTTCCCTGCCGGGGGCAGGGCGTGCGGAACACAGGCCCCTGGCGCGCCTCGCCCCCCCCCCTTTTGGTGTTGCCGTCCCTCGTGGCGCCCTGTTGTTCGCTCGCGATGGGAGTTGGCAAGCTTTTTGACGTGCTGAACCCATTTCACCGTGTGCTGTGCCGTGCTTCGTGGTGGGCGAGGCATCCCGCCTTTGCGATCGCTGTGCGCTGTCGCAGCGAGTTCGAGGGGCAGCCAGTGGGGCACGGCGCACCTTCGGGGCTGGCAGGGATGCGCGGGCACTCATTTTTCAGAGGTCCTCAGCAGTGGGGGTTGAGCTTACGTTGACTGTGAACAAAATCCGTCCCTCCCTCCCTCCCTCCCTCACTCCCTCCTCCCTCCTCCCTCCTCCCTTTTCCTCCTCCTCCTCCTTCCTCCGAGTACTGAGAGGAGGGAGGCGGGGGGGGCCTGCTAACCGCCTATCTGTCTGTGAGTCATCGTCGTCGTCGTTGTCCCTCGTCGTAGCCGCCGCCGCGGTCGTCGTTGTCGTTGTCGCGTCGTTGTCGCGTCGTCGTCGTCGTCGTCGTCGTCGTCCAGTCGGACGCGCTCTCGCACCCGGCCGGCGCGGCCCTCCCCGGGGCCCCCTCGCCGGCCCTCGGGATGGCCCCCCCTCGCCAGGTTCGGGGCGCGCTCGGCCGGCGCGGGCCCTCGTTTGGGCCCCAGGGGCGAGCAACAAAAACGGCTCGGGATTTCCCGCCCTCCCCATCGCTCGCCGCCGCACAGCGCCCCGACGCGCGGCGCGCAGCGCGCGAAGACATGACGGCACGTGCCGCTACATCTGAGAGGCATGCGGCCTCGGTCGCCCCGCGCAGGCCGAGTTCGGCACGCCCCCCCCCTTCCCCCCCCCAAGGTGGAACGTTCCCTGCTCCCGGAAGGGTTCGGGGGCTCCCCAAGGGGGGGGCCCCAGAACCCTTCCGGGGAAGGGGGTCGACTTCTGGAGGCACGCGAGGTCGGAGGTTGGAATTTCTGGACTGAGCGGGCCCTCGTCGGGCCCCAGGGACTGGCAACAAAAACGACTCGGGATTTTCGACCCTGGACCCTAAACCCTAAACTTCAGCGGCAACGATAGGGGGGATAAGCATAGGGGGGGATGCGTCGACCCCTAATCGCCCATTCATCGCTGATGGGGGCCTGAAAGCCCCAACGTGCCCAGGTAGGTGCGGATTCAGCATCGGAGGCCTCTCGCCGATCTGTCGGCGATGCATCGCCGATTCCAGGTCGGATGCTCCCCCCCCCTGTGATTATGCGCCCCTATCGTGGCCCGTCAAGATTCAGAACCCTTCCGGGGGAGGGGCTCGACCTCTGGAGGTGCGCGGGGTCGGAGGTCGGAGGCTCTTGACGGACGGCCCCGGGAGGCCTTGGCTCTGAGGCGGGCCTTCTGCGGCTTACGTCGGGCCTGTTCCCGTACAGGCCGATCCTGGACGAAACATTAACAAATTCCCTAAACATGATCAAGAATCGTCAAAATTGTCCCCGGACTAATTTTTTGATTGTTTTTGAATGTTTCCACTGTAGAGGGACAGGCCCGACTTAATCCGAGGCCCAACTGACCTGATGCGCATGGCTTGAAACGCAACACGTACAGGTCTCGTTTCGATCCCTCCGATTCGATTCGATTCGATTTCGATGGCTTCCGATACCGATTCGATTCGATCGGGGATTTTCCGTACGTGCCGTGTCCAAAACGTCCGTGTTGACAAGTTGCGTGTTGGCTTACCGTGTTGGCCCACGTTCTGGTCTGGTGAACGCATCGCGCCATTCCTGCGTATTCGGTGTACGTGTTGAGCTCCGTGCCAACACGTTACGGGCTGCGTGTTGCGTATCGGGGCAGCTAGGGTACGAGAACATGGAGTCGGAGGACCGCTGCATCGACAATGCACTCGCAATGCGGTTTGATTTGAAGCCCGATTCTCTCCACGCCGACGGCGCCGATGCATCGCCGACGTCGCCGGTGCATCACCAATGCATCGGCGATGCGTCGCCGATACATCGGAAGTCTGCGGTACGATTCTTCGACTCCATCCAGGGGGCTTCTACCGCCAAGAACGGCCTGACCGACCCCCAGCATACCATTATTTTCCGTGACGCCCCCTTCGCCCCACACCAAGACGTATGCATGCGGCCGGAGGGAAGCTTGGAAGGTTTGGATGGCGTCACCTGGGCATCGATCGAACGGGTGCGTTTTTGGGGGGGCGCGGACCGTCGAGGAACATCCTGGACCATCTTGCGAAGCGTGCGCGCACGACATCGAAAAAGGCATGGAGAATGGACGTCCGATCGATGGCGAGTCACGGCAGGTGCTGGTCACAGTTGGGCCGGCTCGACCGCGTCCGATTTGCCTGCCAAAGCGCCGCGATGTTCTCCCCGAGGGCTCTGCAGGGCTATTGTTGTGGGGCGCGAGAGGGCCGACCGGCACGACCGGAGCAGAGCGCCGGGCGGGGCTAGGACGAGGATGGATCCGTTCATGAGCGTTTCGGAACGCTGTCAGAGCGTTCTTGGGTGGCGAGCGAGGGGGGAAAGTCAGAGCCGCCAGATCTCAGGGATTCTATTTTATCCTTACAGAATCTATCCTCGCCCTGGCCTCCTCTCAGCGTCGGAAGTCCCACGACCTTATGAGAAGTCTTCTGAGCCCTCCCCGAAGGCTCAGGACACCTCTCAGAAGGCCCGGCGCCTTCTGAGAGGGCCTTCTCCTTCTCTTTTCCCCCCCCATTAGCATCGTTCAGACGCTTGCATGTTTGTTTCGGCGAGGCCCCTCCAGGAACATCCTTGATCATCGAGTCCCTCCAAAAACCACGCATGAAGCCGACAAATGCAGGGGAAATGGGCGTCCGAGCGATGGCAAGCCCCTCGCTCCCTCGCGTCCGACGCTGCGAACAAAAGTTGCAACACCGCGGACCAAATCGCGACCGGAGTCCCGGAGACGGGGGGCCATGCCAGGATCGGGCGGATGGTAATGTCGGGGGTGGAAAGGACCCCCACCCAGACACGTCGATTAGTGGATTGTCCGTTTTCGCTCCTCGAGAGAGCGCCGCGGCCGTCATTTTCCAGGCTCGCGCCCGCCCGGGTTGGGCCCGAGGCCGTTTTCACTGAACCATGTTTTGCTCAAGGGGTTTGTGTCCATCCCCGATGATTGGGGGTGGCCCACAGGGGGGGTGAAGAAAAGCATGGCATCGCTCGGACGTGTGCATTTTTTCTCGGCGAGGACCATCGAGGACCATCCTGGACCATCGAGCAACAAAAACTCGCACGAAACCGAAACATGCACGGGACATGGACGTCCGAGCGATAGCGAGACAGGGCCCCAAAGGGGCCGTCATGGGACCTCGGAGACCCAGCCGGAGAACGGCCCGAGTCCCAGAACTGTGCGGCGACCCTCTCCGTAGCCATTTTGGCTCCAGGGGCGCTTCTCCTGGGCGGGTACGCGTAAGATTCAGCCCGGCCTGTCCCACGACAGGAGGAATTATTCGAGGGTAGTAAAAAATAGTCCAGGGGCGATTTCTCGATTACGTTTCCACCATTGTAGTGGCCTCCGACCAGTGCCGCCGATCCAGGGCGATTCCGCTGCTGTCGGGGGCAGCCTAGCGCGTCTCTGTTCCTCCTCCTCCTCCTCCTCCTCCTCCTCCTCCTCCTCCTCCTCTTCCCTCGTCACCATCATCTTTTGCTTTCCTTCTCTTTCTAATGTTATTCCTTGCCCTCGTAATGCTGCTGTTGCTATCGCTGCGTGCAAGCTGTTCGCGCGGTCCGTTGGTGCCCAGGGGGAAACGGTTCAAAAAAGGGACAGGAGGTAGGGTCTTTTGGTTCAAAACGACTTGAAGAAACAAAAAACAGACGCAGGAGGGAGGACAGCAGGAGACGGTCTCCCCCGCACAGCGAGCGCCCCCCGCATATAGCGAGCCTCCCCCGGTCTCGATTCCTCTCCGATCGCGCTCCCCGCCCCTCGGTCGCGACCCCCATCCTCTCTCAGTAGCGATCCTCCCCGGTCGGGCACTCCCCAGCCGCGACCCTCTTCCCGTCGCGACCCCCCCACCCGGTCGCGACTCCCCCCGGTTGCGACTCCTCCCCCCCGGTCGCCACCCGTGCTCCCGTCGCGCCCCCCCCGTCCCCCCCCCCCCCCGGTCGCGACGCTTCCTCGGGCGGCCGCGATGCCTCGCGGTCGCGCTCCCCCCCCCCCCCCCCCGGGTCGCGCCCGCGATCCCCTCCCGAGCACGCCCCTCCCTCGGCCGCGATTCCCTCCCAGGGCGCGGCCTTCCCTTGGTCTCGATGCTCCCCTCGGTCGCGACTTTCCCCTCGGTCGCGACTTTCCCCTCGGTCGCGACTTTCCCCTCGGTCGCGACGCTCCTGGTCGCGACCCTTCCGCGGGTCGCCGCCCACCCTGGTTGCGTTCCCTTTCTCTCCCGGTCGCGAGCATCCCCCTCCTGGGTTGCGACCTCCCCCCCCGCGGTCGCGAGTCCCCCATCCGGTCGCGAGACCCCCCCCCCCCCGGTCGCGACCCACAACTCGGTCGCGAGTTTCCCCGGTCGCCATTCCCGCCCAGGTCGCGCTCCTCCCCCCTCCCCGTCAGAGTCGCGACTCCCCTGCTTGGATGGCCGACAGAGTTGTTGTAGCTTGTACGATTTATAACCTGCGATATCCCTAGTTATAAGCAACACGATCCCTAGTTATATGTCTGGACATGTTTGCATTATCAATATAGTACCTTATAGGTGTTGACATGTTCATAACATCTGCGGATAGAACATACCTAGGGATATGTATCCGACATAACATGCAACATATACAAAAAAAAGTGTTTCAAATAAGTCAACTAAGTTAACTAACCTAAGAAGGGCCACCTGAACGGGCTGACGCAGAAAAAAAACTCGCGGCACAGAAAATGAAGGAGGAGAGCCGAGCGGAGAGGCAGGCGGCGGAGGAAAACGTGGAAGGAGGGGGGGACGCGACGCATGTGGCGGCTTATCCGCTAGCGGCCGTTGCTTTTTTTCCCTGGGCCAACTGACAAAAAATGACGTGGAGGAGCGACGGTGATGATGATGACGGTGGTGAGCACGATGATGAGGAGGGGCGGATGAGCGGGTAATCCGCTACAGCGGCTGATCCGCTTTTTTTTTTCAAGATGATTTTCTCCGAGCTCAGTGAATCACCACCAGCGCGTTGTCGCTCTTGAGGAACCATCCAGTCGCCTTGCGCGCGCCCTCGGGCACCAGGAGCTCCGACTGTCCCGTTCTAGTCCAGATAGAGTACCCACCGAGCGGCTCGCGACGCACCAGCGCAAGCTTTCCCACGATAAGCGCTAGAACGCCACCAGCGGACAAGCACGCTTGAACCTCGACCGCCGCGTTCTGAATGAAAACCACGCTGCCAACTCTGAGCAGCAAGCCCCGCCACCTCATCTGTTTGGACACGACGCAAACCTGGCCAAACTTGTCGGACAACGGCTGGCTCACCGCCACGGGCTCGCACAATTCGGTCATCCTGACTTTGTCCATCGCTGGGAACACCTTGACGAGAAGCTGCTGGACCGAGCTTTTCTCGAATGCCGCCGTGTTCGCGATGTGGGTCATTGATTGCTTCACGATCTTGTTCTTCCTTTCGTGCACAAAGCAATCAAGAAATATGTCGTCCTCTTGGTCTGACACAGCGTGCCACTGATAATGGTGTTTTGGGACGATGGAGTCGAGGCGGTACGCGGCCTTATGCGCGTCAAGGAAACGGCCAACTGCACGCCGCATGATATCTTTCATAGCAACGGGCGTGGAATAGTGCTTTGCCTCGTTGATGCTGTCCAGAACGTCACAGAGACGGAGGTAGCTCTGGCGCTCCAACTGCACCTTGTGCGCGGGAACGTGTTCAACAACAAAGTATCTGATGAATGGGAATGCAGACAAGAGTTCAGATGCCCCCGCGCGAAAGACACCGCTTGATTTCCACGCCTTCTCCCGAGACCCGTTGAATATGTCAGCGAACTCGCTCCTGGTCAGCCCTCCTGGGTTCCAATGCCAGTCGGCCTCGGCGAACGTCTTCAGCAAACGGAAGGAAAAACCAGGAGTACACTCAGCAACACCATTAAAAAGCAAGCCAATCTCGATATTCACGATGCCGCCTGCCAGGTACACGTGCATGCAATCGCGCAGCAGGCAGGAATGTGGAAACACGTGTGGGCGAAGATCCTTGTCGGCCAGAACGCCGTGTTCGTTCAAAGAAAATCCCATCGTTGTCTGTGCCGTTTTCAACGCACCCCCATTCCTGCGCACGGCATCCAGAATATCGTGCGTGCGCCAAACGTCCTCGTCTGACATCGGGTCGAACTGCGAGGGGTCAGAGCACGAAACGTCGACCAGGTACGTGCCAGTCTGATGATCGGCGAGCGAATCAGTCACGCCATCTTTGCTCAGCTTCACTACGTTCTTGCGCGATATGGAACAACACCTAATGCCGCCAAAGCCTTTCGTGTCGAAGAACGCTTTCGTCGCAACTTCGTCACCGATCAACCGCTGAAACTTGAAATACATAATCCGCGATTGGCCACCGCACGGCGCGCTGACGCCTGCCACGGCGACGCTGTCGGAGCCGAGCAGGAGCGAACGCAGGAGCGCCTTGGCCGCAGCTGGGAAGCCTCCCTGCAGATCTTTAGCGATGGTGGCGCGCAGCACGCCAACGGGCAGCCGTGCCTCTTCGCATCGCAGATAGCGTCCCATCTCATGTATGCCTATATACCAGCACGTGGTCTTTCGCTTGTTGTTCAACCTCAAAACATCGCCAGGCACCACGTCATCTATGTACAGCGCCAGGCGCCACGGCCTGTCGAAACTATTCGGTGACCTCGCCACTGCATTCTCGAACTCCTCTCTGAAACCCGCGCACTGGGCAAGACACCTCGGGAGGAGAAGTTGATACTTGGCGATGGTCCAGTCAAAGGCGTCGCCACCCTGCTTTTGCAGCGTAAGCTGAACGAAAACGTCCGCAGTGAACGTATCCACGCACTCCCGCACATCTCGCCGAGACGCCGCTTCATCTCTTCCCAGCGCGGCGAGCGCCGCCACGACGTCGCTCTCGCTGAAGTTCCGCCTGCTCAACATATCGAGGATCCTCTGCCGTTTCGCGAGCGGCTCCATGGCCGACAGAGGCGAGCGGGGAGGCAGCGGTGGAGGGGCGGGAGGCGGGACAGGGCGCCGATCGCCCGATGCTGAAATGGCTGCGGAAAGAACGACGGGGCGGAGATGCTGAACCTACATCAGCACAAGCAGCAGGAGAAGGATGATGGGGGAGTGAGGGGAAGGGATGTGTGAAAGGGGGCGAGGCGAAGGAGGAGGGAGAGGAGGAGGAGGGAGAGGAGCGGGAGGAGGCGTGGAATGGAAGCACGGGGAACGCAAGGAAGGAGCGATCAGGAGCGATCAGATGAAAGGACAGCGTACGTCCACAAACGGCGCCATGGCCTACGGTGACCTGGCCCGCTTGAGGGTTAAAACTGAGGCCCCAGTTTGGCCTCAGTTTTAACCCTCGGGGGGTGGAACGCGACCCCTCGTCGACGTCGTCTGGGTCGTTCCACCCCCCCTTGCACCGAGGCCAATAAGTCCTTGTGACTCCGAGGAAGAGGAGGAGGAGGAGGAATGGAAGTACGGTGGATGAGAGGAAGAAATGGCCGACGAAAGGAATGAGCGACTAGCGGATAACCTGCTCAGCGATTGAACCGCTGCTGAGCTTGAGAAGAGGAAGAAAATGATTGGCGGATGATCCGCCGAGCGGTTGATCCGCTTTTTTTTGATTGATGGATTTTTCAGCGGTTGAGCCGCGGCTGAGCTTGAGAAGAGGAAGAAAATGATTGGCGGATGATCCGCCGAGCGGTTGAACCGCTTTTTTTTATCGATGGGTTTTCCACGAGCAACTTCCCATTGAAGTCGGTGTGAGTTAACCCCGAGCGCTACTGCAAACTGAGCGCTATCCCGTGAGCGCGGCGTGTCCCCTGAGACTAGCAAGTGCAGTCGGGGCTCGCGCGGTCGGGCGCCATCCGTGGCACTACCCACGTCATGGCAAACTGCAGGGCTAATCGAGCGCTGGGTCATGTCAGCCCCTCGTCGTCAGGGCGGACCTGAAGCCAAAGCTGGCTGGAAGCATGCACGGTGCCTCCCGCGCGACTGCAGCGCCGACCTAACACGTCGTCTCCGCAGAGACTCAGACGGGCAGTGAGAAGACGGGCGGTCACGGCAGACGCAGACGGGGAGAGCCTACACGTCGTCCCCGCTCGGAACGTTGCTCTTCGCAGTGCTCAGCAGCTTGGAAAGGAGCGCGGCAGCTTCGATCGAAGTCTTCACAAGGTCATCCACTTCAGCCACCGTTGTCGCCACCTCACCCCCCACGCCACGCTCGTCGTGGACCTTCCTGAACTCAGAGTAAAGCTTCTCAAGCTCCTTGAGCTTTTTCTTGGCTGGATCGATGCCGTACTTCGGCACGTGCTTCGACATCGGATCCTTGAGATCGCGATCAAGAGAAATCCTGAGCCTCTCGATCTTGCACAAGACGCGGGTCGCCAGGGCAACGTTCTTCTTGGCCTGTTTGGCTTTCTCTTGCTCGAGCTTCCTCTGTTTCGCCTGCAGGCCCTTGTCATTCTCAGACTTCGAGTCCGAATCCGAATCCGAGGTCGAGGACGCTGCGCGCTTCTTGGACTTCTTGTCCTTCCTGTCGCGCTTGTCCTTCTTGTCGGCCTTCTTGGATTTCTTGGACTGCTTCTTGGATTTCTTCTGTTTCTTCGACTTCTTCCCCTTCTTGCTGCTCGTCTTGCTCGAGCCGCTTTCCGAATCATCTGATTCGCTCTTGCCTGGAGCTGGCTGCGTCGGCTGCGTCGGAGGCGGCGCCTTCGCCTTCGCTTTCAGCTCCTGCACCTCGGCGCGGGCGAGCTGCTCGATCGTTTTCGAATAGCCACCTCTGATGTCCACGCGGTAGCAAGTTCCGAGGATCTTGTGTTCCTCGGTGTCCTTGCACTCATTCTCGATGCGTGTAACATCGAACCCACGCTGGGCGTAAACTGACAACGGCAGATACTCCCCGCCCACTTGGGCAACCTCCTGCTCGATCCGAGTCGTCGTGAGAGTCTGGACGAACAGCTCCTCGAGCTGATCCTTACCAGCCTTCTCCTTTGCATCTTGCCAGAACTTCGCTTGCACTGAGGAGTCAAGCCTCCTGAAGCTGGCAGGTGGCCACGATCCGAACAAGCGGGACAACTGCGTTCCGCGCCACTTTTCGCACTTCCACGAGCCCTGGAACAAGCGGGACAACTGCGTTCCGCGCGTGTTGCACTTTTCGCACTTCCACGAGCCCTGGCCTTTCCCAATCAGTGGTGCCCTCAAGACATCGACCTCTTGCTTGCACCTGTAGCACGTTGGGTTCGACGGCTCGCGCTTGACCTCAGGACCTTGCCAGACGAAGACCTCGCCTGGAGTGGGAGTCGGCTTGAGCACCGGGGGAGAAGCCTTGTCTGCCACCTCCTGAGTCGGAGTCGGCGAGCAGGCGGCGTCTTCGACGGCAAGCGGTTCGGACGAGGCAGCGGCCCCCGACGAGGCAACATCGTCGCCTTCGGGCGCATCCTCGAAGTCTCCCAAGTCGGCCACCTCAGGAGCTGCGAGCGCCAGCGTCGTCGCCGTCGGGCTATCGGCAGCCTCCGAGCCAGAGACAACCGACCCAGGCGACTTGAACTTTGTCCACCAAGCAACTGTTGCGTCATTCGCCATCTCGACGGTGGCCATCTTGCTCTTCGACTTGGCCTTGGCTTTGGCCTTGCCCTTGGCCTTAGCCTTCGGCACGGGCGCCGCGGCAGGCGGTGGCATCAAGGCCAACTGCAGCGACATCGGAACCGCGAGAGGCGAGATGGGACACGGGGGCGCAGAAGCAAGGAGCCCGCGCGCGTTGCCCTGCAAGCACAACGGCTGCGGATGGAGGAGAGGAGGATGCGGTACGTGGAGAGAAAAAAAACAACTGGTCCAGAACACGATCTGTGCAAATGTTTTCCCCTGGAGGTACGCGAAGGCGCGGAGAGAAGAGAAGAACGGATCCTATCGAGTCGCGCTTCGTTATAGCAGAACGGTTTCAATCGAGACGAGGGAGGGGTAAGATAAACGGAGTACCACGCTCAGTGTGCCAGAGGAAAAGGAGGATTTGTTTCGATTTCATTCGCACGCTCGGTTTGAGCTTCAGGGCGGGCGAAGGTGGATGTCCACGATGGCGGGCGGCAAAATATCTGAAACCGCGGAGGAGGGCGATGACGGCCGATGACATCCGATAAGCCCGATAACATACCGATAACATCCGATAACAACCGATAACATACCGATAACAGTTATCGGATGTCGCGCTAACATGCGATAACATCCGATAACGATCACCGATAACACCCGATAACAACGTTATCGGATGCAATCTCGGCTCCGATAACCGTTATCGGACGCTATCGGACGTTATCGGACGTTATCGGATGTTATTTTGATGTTATCGGGTGTGGTTTCGTTGCCGATAACATAGCGTTATCGGCGTTATCGGTTGTTATCGGTCGATCCGATAACATCGTTATCGAAACGTTATCGGTCGTTATCGGTTGTTATCGGTCACATCGTTGAGTAGCGAATGATCCGCTGTATGGCGGTCGACCCGCCGATGCCCTTCCCTTGGCGGATGATCCGCCGATCAGCGAGTGAACCGCTCGTGACAATGATCCAAGATGATGAGCGCAGCGACGAGGAAGGTGTGCTGGTGTTCCCAGCAAAGATTCGGCGTCCGAGCCCGCGAATGAGCACCCGACGTGGGCGTGCTAAGCGAGGCGCCGACGCGCGTGGCCAAAACCTGAGCTCCGCCAGCAGCCTAGCGCAGGGGGAGCACGCGCGTCGGCTGGACGTACGACTCGATCACCTCGACGCACTGCTGGATGCACGTGACCTCCTCGTTGAACGCCCGAGCCGCTTTGGCGCAGAGGTTGGCCGCGCTCTCCGCCGAGACCTTGGCACGCTTCAGCGAGTCGACGCAGGCCCTCACCTGCATCTCCGAGAGCGTGATGCGACCCGTGCCAGCACCCGTCGGCGGCGCGCTGATGGCGGGCTCCGCGGTGGGCTGCCACGGCAAGCTCTTGCGCTGCTTCTTCTGCCACCTGTCCTGCCTCTCGGCCCACTTCTTCTTGTCGACCTCCCAGGACTCGATCAAGTTGAAGTCGACGGCCGATTCAGCCTCGGAGCGCTCGAGCTCGTGGTAGGGCGACGTCACCAAGTGATGGATGATCGACTCCACGGCATCCTCGTACGAGTGGCACGACTTGATGGTCGCCGAGCGCTTGCTGCACTGCGAGCCAAAGGGGCACTTCCCACCCCGCATGATCCACGTCGGGCTTCCGTCGTCAGCGTGCGCGGCAGCAGGCTGGACATCAGCGGAGGAGGACGCAGCGTCCGACATGGATGCGGAAGCTGGCGGCGACGGGCGGCCCACGTGCGCTTCGCGTTCGAGCCAAAACGCCTATACAGAAAAAACGGTGCGAGAGCATGTGCGTGGCGAACACACAGGCGGGTAAACCGCCATGGCGGGTGAGCCGCCGAGGAAGCACACGCGTGACGCGCGCGCAGCGACACTCGTGCACACACAGGCGGATAAACCGCCATGGCGGATGAGCCGCCGAGGAAGTACGCGTATTTTTTTTCCAAGAACAATAGCGCGCGTCACAGGAAGGGCAACGGCCCGCGCCCGCTGGCGTCCTGCGAATTGGTCGCCCGCCGCTTAGGCCTGCGATGCGGCGACGGCGTCCGAGGCGCGGGGCGCTTGGACGTGGGCTGGAGGACGTTCTTGACCACGTGCGCGTCCTTGCCCTTGTCCGCGCCCTTGTGGCCGCCCTTGCTCTTGACGGCCGTGCCCTTGCGAACGCCCTTGTCGGAGCCCTTGTCCGTGTCCTCGTCGGAGCCCTTGCCGTGCTTGCCAGCAGTGCCCTTGCTGGAGACCGCCTCCTTGCTCTTGCCCTTGGCCGCGGGCCGCGCGATCGGCACGGGCGCGACCATCTTGGGCGTCGGGCGCGCCTTGCTGGTCGGAGGGTCGACCGTCGGCAGCACCATCCTCGGCTGGTGGGCCTTCGGTGGGGCGGCCATCATGCGCGCGACCGCCTTGGACTTGCTCGCGCGAGCGGCCTCGTCCTCCTGGAAGGCCTGGGTGCCCCGCTCCATGCCGAACTTCGCCACGAAGCTGTCTTGCCGCAAGCTGCGGCGTCGGTCCTCGTCCTCGAGGAAAGCCTCCGTGCCTCGCTCCTTGCCGAACTTCGCCTGGAACTCGGCAAGCCGCACGCTGCGGCCGCCGCGGGAGCCCCACCGACCGCTGTTCTGCCTCCAGGCTTGGCCCCTCCACTCCGTGGGCCCTCCCTGCAATGGGCCAGGGGGCCCCCGCTGCCTGAATTTCTTGTGGCACTGGAACTCCATGATCAGCGTCTTCTCGACGTTGATGACGGCGGGGTCGTTCCAGTCCACGGAGAGCGGACTCACCACCATGAGCAAGGCGATCCGCGCGAACTCTGGATCCCGCAGCATGAACTGCTGGACGCGTTCCGCCGCGCCGTCGGGCATGGGCGCGTCGCCCGCGGAGTTCGCGTCGCCTTCACGCAGGACGTTGTCGACCGAGCGCTCCAGAGCGTCGACGTCGACGACCTGCTCTCGAGGGCGAACGGGGCGATCGACCTCCACCTCAAGAGTCGCCGACGCAGCAGAGCTCGAAGCAGCAGCTGCAGGCTCCTCCAGCGGGGTGTCGCGGACGTCCGCAGCCTCCACGTGGCCAGAGTCCTCGAGCACCTTCCTGAGGCAGCCGATCACGTGCGACCTCTCGGCGTCCATCTGATCGAACGCACCGTCGGCCTCTTCGAAGAAGCTCTGGAGGTCCTCGAAGGCGGACCTCTTCGGCGCCGCCATGGCGCCCTGCGCGCCGAGCCCGCCGCGCGCGCCCGCGCGCGCCCCTGCGAGCGCAAACGGCTACGGCATCGAACGCGCATGAACCTCCATTTTTGCCCGTTCTGGTCCAGAACCGCTACCGTTCTGGCCTAGAACCGCCACCGTTCTGCCCCTGTGGCTTCGATTCAGAGCGGGGGCGGTTCTGGACCAGAGCGGCGGTTCCCTTTTCACTGGCAAACTTCTGCTCGGTCTCATCCCTTCCTAGTCATGCCATCCCTCCATATTCCTGCTCAGACCTCCCTGCCCCGACCTGGCACAACGTGGTAAGTAGCGGATGATCCGCTGAAAGCGGTTGACCCGCACTTTTTTCAACGCCTTTTCTTTCAAAGCAGTGGCGCGCATAGAGGTGCAACGAGTTCACAGAAGAACGAGCTTCATCACGAGCGCAACGCGCGCCAGGCGAAGAAACCAAAAGCCGATGCCATCCGTAGCACTACCCACGTCATGGCAAAGTGCTCATACTGACGGCCATCCGTCGGCATGGCTGCACTGAATATGGCACGCGTCGTGCCGACAGCTACGCGTAGCCGTCACCCCCTCAGCCGACGCGCAGCCGATTCTCGATCCACTGCTTGGCGGCCTTCTCGGACGTCTCCTTCGTGTAGCCTGTGTTCGGGCCCCATTTGAACACCTTGGTCGAGCCAGGGCCCCTCCCGTAGTGCGCGACGCACTGGCTGCGCGTGTTCTCCACGCTGATTTTGGTCACCACCGCCGCCTTGCCAACAGGTGCCGACGCTGGTTTCTTCAGCACGCATGTCTTGGCAGCGGGCTTCGCCTTGGCCTTCGCTTTGGCCTTGGTCTCCTTCTCCTGCTGCATGGCAGCGTGTACCTGCATGGCCGCTGCTTCCACAGAGTCCACCTTCTTCGCTTTCTTCGCCTGCGGGGCCCCTCCTGCAGAGGCACCCGCCGAGTGGGCGTCCTCGAGGGCGAACTGACTGGGCTGAGGCTGCGGCGGCTGATGCTGCTGCTGCTGCTGCTGCTGTTGCAGCTGTTCCTGGAGCTGCTTGACCTGCAATTGCAGGTTGTAGTTGTCTTGCTGCTGCTGCTGCAACTGCTGCTGCTGCTGTTGCTGCGGGAGGTCCGTTACCGCGAGCTGCCCTGCGGCCGACGTCGCAGCCGCTTGCACGCCAGCGAGGCTGCGCGGCTGCTTCCCTGCGAACGTCAACACCGCACCGTTCGCGAGCCTCTCTTGCTGAGGCTGCTGCAGCGTCTGACCCATCATATTCTGCAGAGCCTGCAAAAGTGGCGCCGACGACGCGGACCCTGCGCGCTGCCTCTCGCGCCACTTGAACGATTTAGCCACCACGGAGACATCGACGAAAAACACTCCGATGCTCGCAGGACCACCGCCGCCGTACGCAGAGGCCCACGTGGCGGGGAACGCAGCTCGGAACGCGTCGGGGTCAGCTGGGAGCGCGGCCATCTTCTCCAAGGGCTCTGCCTTGACCATGCCCTTCCACATCGTCGTGATGTGGTCAAAGGTGTCTTTCAAGAAGTGGGGGCTCATGCTGCGGGCCGCTGGGGCCCCATCTACGCAGATCGTCACGAGGGCCGTCACGTGCGCGAGGGTGCCTTCTGACGGGCTCTTGAGGCCCAGCTTCGACGAGAGAAACGACAGAACAGACCGAGCCTTGTGCAAGACGTCCCCATGGGGGTCGCTGAGCACGGCCCACACTTCACCACTCCAGAAATACGGGAAATGCTCGAAGTCCTGCGACTTCCACGCCCCGCCGCTGCTCGAGGCTGCCGTGGCCAAGGCGTTCTGCAACAGCTGTGCGTCGGCAGGCGCGAAGCCGTCTTGCTGCGCCAAACCCGCGAGACGAATGAGCAACTGGCCCTGCGGGCGCACCAATCCGACGAGCTCGACCAGCCGAGCAGCCTGTGCACCCGACGCCTGCTTCCACGCGGCTTCGCCCTGGTCCCTCGCAGCGCGCAGTAAGGGGCCCACCCCCTCGGCGCGCTGAAGGAGCTCCTGCTGGAGCGCCATTCTCGTGCAGGAGACGCGCCGCCGCCCCGCGGCAGCCCGAGCCAAAAGGGGCTGCGATAAAAGGCTGCGATGAAAGGCGGAAAAGGCTGCGGATGGGGGGGGAAGAGGGAGGAGGCGAGTGATCCGCCGACAGAAGATGGCGTAGAGCCGCCCGAGAACGCGGCTGATCCGCAAGATCGAAGGATGGGGGGGCGCGCGGTTGATCCGCGGAAGGGGTGGGGAGGGGAAATGCGGCTGATCCGCAGAATGAGAGCATGCGGATTAGGAGGAAAGAAAGCGGTTGATCCGCCGCAGCATGCAAAGATAAGGAAGGCGGTGATCCGCCGAAGAGGGATGAGGAGGAGGATCAAGAAGGCGGTAATCCGCCGAAGAGGAGGAGGAGGAGGAGGAGGAGGAGGAAGGCGGTAACCCGCCGAAGAGGGACGAGGAGGAGGATCGAGAAGGCGGTAAGAGGGATGAGGAGGATCGAGAAGGCGGTAATCCGCCGAAGAGGGATGATGAGGAGGAAGGCGGTAATCCGCCGAAGAAGGATGAGGAGGAGGATCAAGAAGGCGGTAATCCGCCGAAGAGGGAGGAGGAGGAGGAGGAGGAGGAGGAGGAGGAGGAGCAGGAACATATGGAGGAGGAGTTTTTTTTTGGCGTAACCTGACAAACGCTCAACGATCATCAAGCAAGCGCGCCCAGAAAACACGCACAACGCAGGCAAACCGCAGGTCCAACCAGCAGACGACGCCAACCAAAAAAACTGGCGCCCTTAAAAAAAACAAACATCCGAACAAACACCTAGACTTATTCGACTTATTAAGTTGGCTAATAAGTGTATATATGTGTGTAGTTAAATCTCTGTTAGCTACATGTTATGTGACATATTAGTATGTATGATGTTAACTATATGTACTCCAATCTACAACAACTCTGCCGGCCATCCAAGTGGTCGCGGCCCCTTCCCGGTCGCGACTCCCCCCGGTCGAGACCTTCCGCCGGTCGGGTCGCGACGCTCCCCCGGTCGCGAACTCTCCCCCCCCGGTCGCGAACTCCCGGTCGCGACCGTTCCCCTCCCTGTCGCGGCCCTTTCTCCCGTCGCGCTCCCTCCCTTCCACTCGGTCCCGACACTTCCCGGTCGCGATTCCCGCCCAGTTCGCGACCCCTTCCTTGGTCGCGCCTCGCCCTGGTCGCGGCCCCTTCCCGGTCCCGACCCCTCACCGGTCGCGACTTTCCGCCGGTCGCGACTCGCCCTCCCAGGGTCGCGACCCACCCCCGGTCGCGAACCCCCGCATCCGGTCGCGAACTCCGCGTCAGGCCACGTCAGCTCCCCTTCCCTCCCCCCCGAGCGCAGAAACGCGTCAGACTACGTCAGCCCACTTCAGCTCGCGTCAGCGCCCCCCCTCCCCCCGCCAGAGCGAAGCTCGCCCCCCCCCTTTCCCGAGCCCCCGCCTCCCGAGCACCCCCTCCTTCCGAGCACCGAAACGCGTCAGCCCGCGTCAGTCCTCCCCCCCTCTCCCCTCGGGCACCCCCTCCCTTCCGAGCATCCCCCCCCCCTTCGAGCTCCCCTCCACCCCCCGAGCACCGAAACGCGTCAGCCCATTGCACGTCAGCCCACGTCAGCCCCCTCCCCCCACGTTAGCCCGCGTCAGCCCCCCCCCCTCCCTCGCCAGAGCGAAGCTCGCTCCCCCCCGCCTCCCCCCGAGCTCCTTCCCTCCCGAGCACCCCCTTCCCCCGAACACCGAAACGCGTCAGC
>CAUYUJ010021949.1:645467-697017 GCA_963575745.1 Prorocentrum cordatum | reverse complement strand
CAGTTGGCCCACCCGGCCAGAAAGGACAATGTGACAACTTTTAGGTGGTTTTGCGATTTTTTGAAAGATATTTGACAATTCATTTTGAGAAAGCAGATTTTTACGCCGAGCATTGGCATATAAACTTTGTTTCCTCAGCAGCTCAGCTCTCTAGAGGCAGTTTTAGTATCAGTTGACTTCCGGGAACCGACTTCATGTTGACTCCGAAAAATCTCAATTTTACGTTTTTCTAGAAAAGCTCCAATAAGCTCTTCGCTTCGATCCTGAGCTTTCTTACGCGTGCAAGGAGCTCTACGAGGTTCCCGGCGGTGACCAGGTTGACGGTTCACCGCCGGCGCCAGGTTGGCCGACCCGACCAAAAGAGACAATGTGTTAACCTGGGGTCGGTTTTTGAAACTTTGTGCAAGATTTGACAATTCGTTTTCAGAAAACGGATTTTTCTCACATACCTCGTAGAGCTCTTCGACGAGATGAGCTAAGAGGAATTCGGGCGCAGGGTGGAGCTAGTTGGCCGACCCGACCAAAAGAGACAATGTGTTAACCTGGGGTCGGTTTTTGGAACATTGTGCAAGATTTGACAATTCGTTTTCATAAGTTGGATTTTTCCTACCTACAATAAGCTATGGCGCATCTGCTGGTAAAATTTTCAGGGCTCTAGGGGCAATATTACTGTCAAAAGACTTGCAGGAACCGACTTTGCCTGCAGTGCAGTTTGGCAGGTGACGGTGGTTGGCTTTACTTAACTCGAGCTGTCAGCAAGCTACAGACCTCTCACGCACATCAGTCGATGCAGAATGATCTGGCGCGTCACACTGGAAGCTCGAGAGTTCCTAGAAATGGCTGAGTCAGGAGTTATGCTCGAAATACTGTCTCTATGTATGCGTGTTGCGAACGGTGTTTCGATGATAACTCGAGCTGAGTGCATGCTATGCATGCCAGGTACATTCCAATCGAAGTAGCGACATGCGAGACATCGAATGGGAGCCTCAAGAGTGCCCAAATTGATTAGAATTTTCAAAATCAATGAAAAATATCGATTTGTACAATTTTGTATTTTTTGTGTCGGATGATTTTTTTTCTAATTTATATCGATCTATGGGTGACCTAGAGAGTTCTGGTGCATGTTTGTCGACGCAGAATGGTCTCGCGCGTCGACCCGACCAGAAAGGACAATGTGACAACTTTTGGGTAGTTTTGCGAATATTTGAAAGATATTTGACAATTTATTTTGAGAAATCAGATTTTTACGCCGAGCATTGGCATATAAACGTTGTTCTCTGAGCAGCTCAGCTCTCTAGAGCCAGTTTTGGTATTAGTTGACTTCCGGGAACCGACTTCATCTTTACTCAAAAAATCTCAATTTGACGTTTTTTTTAGAAAAGCTGACAGAAGCTCTCCGCTTCGATCCTTTGCTTTCTTACGGGTACAAGGAGCTCTACGAGGTTCCCGGCGGTGACCAGGTTGACGGTTCACCGCCGGCGCCAGTAACCTGGGGTCGGTTTTTGGAACATTGTGCAAGATTTGACAATTCGTTTTCATAAGTTGGATTTTTCCTACCTACAATAAGCTATGGCGCATCTGCTGGTAAATTTTCAGGGCTCTAGGGGCAATATTACTGTCAAAAGACTTGCAGGAACCGACTTTACCTGCAGTGCAGTTTGGCAGGTGACGGTGGTTGGCTTTACTTAACTCGAGCTGTCAGCAAGCTACAGACCTCTCACGCACACCAGTCGATGCAGAATGATCTGGCGCGTCACACTGGAAGCTCGAGAGTACCTCGTAGAGCTCTTCGTTATCGATGAGCTAGAGGAATTCCGGCGCGGGGTGGAGCTAGTTGGTCCACCCGGCGGAGGCGGACAATGTGATAACTTTTGGGTGGTTTTGTAATTTTTTGAAAGATATTTGACAATTCATTTTGAGAAAGCAGATTTTTACTCCGAGCATTGAGATATAAACTTCGTTCCCTGAGCAGCTCAGCTCTCTAGAGTGATTTTCAGTACCAGTTCACTTGGAGCAACCGACTTCATGTTGACTCCGAAAATTATCAACTTGATTTTTTTGTAGAAAAGCTCCCAGAAGCTTCCGCTTCGATGCTGAGCTTTCTCACGGATTCAAGGAGCTCTACGAGGTTCCCGGCGGTGACCAGGTTGACGGTTCACCGCCGGCGCCAGTTCCTAGAAATGGCTGAGTCAGGAGTTGTGCTCGAAATACTGTCTCTATGTATACGTGTTGCGAACGGTGTTTCGATGATAACTCGAGCTGAGTGCATGCTATGCATGCCAGGTACATTCCAATCGAAGTAGCGACATGCGAGACATCGAATGGGAGCCCCAAGAGTGCCCAAATTGATTAGAATTTTCAAAATCAATAAAAAATATCGATTTGTACAATTTTGTATTTTTTGTGTCGGATGATTTTTTTTCTAATTTATATCGATCTATGGGTGACCTAGAGAGTTCTGGTGCATGTTTGTCGACGCAGAATGGTCTCGCGCGTCGACCCGACCAGAAAGGACAATGTGACAACTTTTGGGTAGTTTTGCGAATATTTGAAAGATATTTGACAATTTATTTTGAGAAATCAGATTGTTCTCTGAGCAGCTCAGCTCTCTAGAGCCAGTTTTGGTATTAGTTGACTTCCGGGAACCGACTTCTTCATCTTTACTCAAAAAATCTCAATTTAACGTAAGCTGACAGAAGCTCTCCGCGATCCTAAGCTTTCTTACGGGTACAAGGAGCTCTACGAGGTTCCCGGCGGTGACCAGGTTGACGGTTCACCGCCGGCGCCAGTAGCTGAAAGCTAAGAGTAATACCTCGTAGAGCTCTTCGACGAGATGAGCTAAGAGGAATTCGGGCGCAGGGTGGAGCTAGTTGGCCGACCCGACCAAAAGAGACAATGAATGTTAACCTGGGGTCGGTTTTTGAAACTTTGTGCAAGATTTGACAATTTGTTTTCAGAAAACGGATTTTTCTCACATACAGTAAGCTATGGCGCACCTGCTGGTAAAATTTCCAGGGCTCTAGGGGCAATATTACTGTCAAAAGACTTGCAGGAACCGACTTTGCCTGCAGTGCAGTTTGGCAGGTGACGGTGGTTGGCTTTACTTAACTCGAGCTGTCAGCAAGCTGCAGACCTCTCACGCACACCAGTCGATGCAGAATGATCTGGCGCGTCACACTGGAAGCTCGAGAGTACCTCGTAGAGCTCTTCGACGAGATGAGCTAAGAGGAATTCGGGCGCAGGGTGGAGCTAGTTGGCCGACCCGACCAAAAGAGACAATGTGTTAACCTGGGGTCGGTTTTTGAAACTTTGTGCAAGATTTGACAATTCGTTTTCAGAAAACGGATTTTTCTCACATACAGTAAGCTATGGCGCACCTGCTGGTAAAATTTTCAGGGCTCTAGGGGCAATATTACTGTCAAAAGACTTGCAGGAACCGACTTTGCCTGCAGTGCAGTTTGGCAGGTGACGGTGGTTGGCTTTACTTAACTCGAGCTGTCAGCAAGCTACAGACCTCTCACGCACACCAGTCGATGCAGAATGATCTGGCGCGTCACACTGGAAGCTCGAGAGTTCCTAGAAATGGCTGAGTCAGGAGTTATGCTCGAAATACTGTCTCTATGTATGCGTGTTGCGAACGGTGTTTCGATGATAACTCGAGCTGAGTGCATGCTATGCATGCCAGGTACATTCCAATCGAAGTAGCGACATGCGAGACATCGAATGGGAGCCTCGAGAGTGCCCAAATTGATTAGAATTTTCAAAATCAATGAAAAATATCGATTTGTACAATTTTGTATTTTTTGTGTCGGATGATTTTTTTTCTAATTTATATCGATCTATGGGTGACCTAGAGAGTTCTGGTGCATGTTTGTCGACGCAGAATGGTCTCGCGCTCTCACTGAGAGCGCGAGACTTCATATGAATAGCTTCGCTGGGAGTGAGAACTTTGGTCCAGCCGGCCGAGGCGGACAATGTGACAACTTTTGGGTGGTTTTGCAATTTTTTGAAAGATATTTGACAATTCATTTTGAAAAAGCAGATTTTTACTCCGAGCATTGAGATATAAACTTCGTTCCCTGATCAGCTCGGCCATCTAGAGTCATTTTCAGTACCAGTTCACTTGAAGGAACCGACTTCATTGACTCCGAAAAAATCTCAACTTGAAGTTTTTGTAGAAAAGCTCCCAGAAGCTCCCGCTTTGATGCTGAGCTTTCTCACGGATTCAAGGAGCTCTACGAGGTTCCCGGCGGTGACCAGGTTGACGGTTCACCGCCGGCGCCAGTTCCGGCGCGCCCCAGAGCTAGTTGGCAAAAATCTCGACGGAACTTACCTCGTAGAGCTCTTCGGCATCGATGAGCTAGAGGAATTCCGGCGCGGGGTGGAGCTAGTTGGCCCAGCCGGCCGAGGCGGACAATGTGGTAACTTTTGGGTGGTTTTGCGATTTTTTGAAAGATATTTGACCATTTATTTTGAAAAAGAAGATTTTTACGCCGAGCATTAGTATATGAACTTCTCTTTGACAGCAGCTCAGCTCTCTCGATGCATTTTTGCATGAGCTGACTTCCAGGAACTGAGCGAATATGAATCTCGAAAAAATGGAATTTCAAGATTTTCGAAAAATTTATATGTTTTCACTCTGTGTCGATTCTCTGCACTCATACAGTGAGAGGAGCTCTACGAGGTTCCCGGCGGTGACCAGGTTGACGGTTCACCGCCGGCGCCAGTTTGATGACTTTTGCTCGGTTGAAAATTTTGTTCTCGAAATTTGACAATTCGTTAGAGATCTAGTATTCTTTTCCCGTGATATTCGATCTTATTCCCGCTCGCCATCTTGATCTCAGCTCGCGGGATCGGCCGTTTCGAGTCATCTTGATACGCGCTGACGGTTTTCTCAAGATAACTCGAGCTTTCCGACATCTACAGAGCTGGTAAGCACAGCTAATGCATGGAGAATGATCAGGCGCGTTCGCCTGTTGAACCCAGAGGTCTGAACTCGGTCTGTGAGCCGAGCTAGGTCCGGAAACCTGTTCGTATTATTCGAGTCATCTTGACAGACGCTCTCGGTTTTCTGGTCTTAACTCGAGCTGTAAGACAGCTACAGAGCTCGCAAGCACATCTATCGCAGTCAGAATCATTAGGCGCGTTCGCCTGGGAAATCTAGAGGTCTGAACTCGGTCTGCTAGCCGAGCTAGGTCCGCAAACCTATTCGTATTATTTGGGTCATCTTGATAGGTGCCTTCGGTTTTCTGTACTCAACTCGAGCCGTAGGGCAGCTACAGAGCTCGTACTCACAGAAATCAATTGGAAATCACCAGGCGCCTTTGTTCGTTGACTCGAGAGCACTGAACTTGGCCTGCTGCCCGAGCTAGGTTCGCAAAACTATTCGTATTGTTCGAGTCATCCTGAGAAGTGCTGTCGGTATTTCGTGCTGGGGGGAGGCTACAGTGCTGCTGGGGACAGCAATCGATTTAGAGACATCAGGCGCATCCGCCTGCGGAGACCAGAGCTCGGAACTCGTCTGCTGCCTGAATTAGGTCTGCGAAACTACTGTATTGTTGGAGTCATCCTGAGAGGTGCTGTCAGTTTTCTGCACTTAACTCGGGCTGTAGGGGGGCTGCAGGGCCGGTAATGATAGAAGTCGACTCGCAGACGTCAGACGCGTCCGCCTGTCGCATTGAGAGGACACAAAATATTTACTATGAGCCGGAATGTTGGTAGGTCCTCGGTGTTCTCAACTTCGTCGAGCTCGAAGCTCTACGAGTCTCCCGGCGGTAACCAAGGTTGACGGTTTACCGCCGGCGTCCAGTGCTCGCAGGCTCCTAGGCAGATCTTCCTTGCGCGCTTTGCAGGGCCCCACGCAACGTAAATGCCGCCCCAGCAGGCGTCTCCTCCCAGGTTTCCAGCGTCCCGCGCATCGTTTCAGGCGGCCTGGCAGAGGTCCCCGTGCGGCGTTCCGCGCTTGGCTTCGCTATCCGGGTTTTGGACGCTTCTGGGTGATTTTGCAATTTTTTGAAAGATATTTGACCATTTATTTTAAGAAAGCAGATTTTCGCACCTGTAGACAATTATGAGGGCTTCAGCATCTTAATATGAGCTCTGCACATGCACTTTTACTATCCAAAGGCTTGGCGAAACCAACTCTATATCAACAGGAAAAAAATCATGTTTTTTGATTTCCGAGAAATCCTTCCAGAAGCCCCCTCTTTTGGTAGTGAGCGCTCTTGCGCGTGTTAGAAGCTCTACGAGGTTCCCGGCGATGACCAGGTTGACGGTTCACCGCCGGCGCCAGTCCTGTTCCTGAGATTCTCTTCGCTCTCTGAATTTCGGACGCTACGAAGTTCCGCCATAAAAGGGCTTCTTTGCCCTTCGGGTGTGCAATGCTACCAAGTAACTCGTAGAGCTTCCCTAGCAAGTTATTGCTGGAAGCTTGAGAGTAATTTCGGAGCGCTGAGAGCGAGTTGGCAAGAAAACTCTCGACTGACCTATTGTTGATTTTGGATGGCTTAAAAATTTTGTTCTCGAAATCCAACGATTCGTTAGAGCTCTAGTATCCTTTTCCGTCATATTCGATCTTATTCGCGCCCGCCATCTTGATCTCAGCTCGATCGGGTACATTTTACTACGAAAAACCGTCCCGGCGGGAACAGTCGTTTCGAGTCTTGATACGCGTTGTCGGTATTTTATTCTTAACTCGAGTATACGGCAGCTACAGAGCTGGTAAGCACGCCTATCGCATTCAGAATCATTAGGCGCTTTCGTCTGTTGAATCCAGAGGTCTGAACTAGGTCTGCTAGCCGAATTAGGTCCGTAAACCTATTCGTTTTATTCGAGTCGTCTTAACAGACACTCTCAATTTTCTGTACTTAACTCGAGCTCTAGGGCAGCTACAGAGCTGGTAAGCACACCTATCGCATTCAGAATTATCACGCGCGTTCGCCTATTGTTTCCAGAGGTCTGAACTCGGTCTGCTAGGTCCGCAAATCTATTCGTATGATTCGAGTCGTCTTCCCGACGCTCTCGGTTTTCTGTACTAACTCGAGCTGTAGGGCAGCTACAGGGCTCATTGTCATACATCGATGGGGAATGATCAGTCGTGTTTGTCTATTAAATCAAAAGCTCTAAACTCGGCCGCCTGCCCGCTCGGAACTCGGTCTGCTGCTCGAACTAGGTTCGCGAAACTGTATTATTCGAGTCGATAATGTCAGTTTTGTGCACTCAACTCGAGACTGTAGGGGAGCTGCAGGCTGGAATTCACAAGAGTGGCTTCACAGCCATCAGACGCGCCCGTCTGTCGCATTGAGAGGTCTGAACTCGGTTCGATACTCGAACTGGGTTGCGAAACTGTTTGCTTTTTAGTTAGAGTTATTTTGAGAGGTCTCAAATCGCTTGGGCTGAAAAACTAGTCGTTCCTTCGATTATTTTTTCACAGTATACACTGTCAGGAAGCTCTACGAGTCCCCTGGCGGTAAGAAAGGTTGACGATTGTGGACGCTACCAAGATCCTGGGCTCGCTAAAGAGTTTAAGACTGGGGGCCGGCGGTAAATCGTGAGCATTTGTTACCGTCGGCAGACTTAAAGAGCTTCCTGAAAATATCCAATGTACCTCGTAGAGCTCTTCGTCATTGATGGGCTAGAGGAATTCCGGCGCGGGATGGAGCTAGTGACTGATAGACTTCATAAGCTACCAACTGGAAGCTTACGATTAATTCGAGCGCGCTGGAGAGCTAGTTGGCAAGAAACATTGACGAAACTTTTTGTGACTTTTAGTCGATTGAAACTTTTGTTCTTAAAATTTGAACATTCGTTTCAGCTCTAGTGGTTTTCCCGTGGTTTGATCTCATTCCCGCTCGCTATCTTGATCTCAGCTCGATCAGGTAAATATGTCTATGCAAAAGCACTGTGACGGGATCAGCCGTTTCGAGTGACCTTGATACGCGCTGACGGCTTTCTGGGGATAACTCGAGCTTTAGGACAGCCACATAGCTGGTTAGCACAGCTAATGAATGTAGAATGCTTAGGCGCGTTCGGCTGTTGAATCGAGAGGTCTGCACTCGTTCTGTTAGCCGAGCTAGGTCCGCAAACCTATTCGTATTATTCGAGTTATCGAATCTTGACAGAAACTCTCGGTTTTCTGTACTTAACTCGAGCTATAGAACAGCTACGGAGCTGATATTTACAGGAATCGATTGAGAATCATCAGTTGCGTTTATCTGGCGAATCCAGACAGAACTCGGTCTCCTGCCTGATAGAATTGCGAAACTATTCGTACTGCTCAAGTCATCTTGACACGTGCTCTCGGTGTTCTTCACCCAACTTGTGCGGAGGGGGGCTACAGTGTTGCTGGTCAGAGGAATCGATTTGAAGACATCAGGCGCGTCCGCCTGTCGAATCCAGAGCTCAGAACTCGGTCTGCTGCCCGACTTAGGTCTGCGAAACTATTCTATTGTCGAGTCATCCAGAGAGATGCTATCGGTTGTCTGCACTTAATTCGGGCTGTAGGGTGGCTGCAGGGCTGGTAATGACAGGAGTCGATTCGCAGACATCAGACGCGCGCCTGTCGCATTCAGAGGTCAACAAATATTCACTATGAGTTGTTCGTAGATGCTGTCGGTCTTCTCAACTTGAGTCGAGCTAGGAAGCTCTACGAGTCTTCTGGCGGTAACCAAGATTGACGGTTTACCGCCGGCGCAGTTGCCTACGCGGCCGAGGCGGACAATGTGATAACTTTTCGGTGGTTTTGTGAATATTTCAAAGATTTTTGACGATTTATTTTGAGAAAGCAGATTTTTTGCACCTGTAGACGATTATGAAGGCCTCAGCGTCTCAATACGAGCTCTCTACATATATTTATACTATCAAAACACTTGGCGGAACCAATTCTATGTCGAATGAAAACAATATGCTTTCTCTTTTTCGAGAAATGCTTCCAGAAGCCTTCTCTTGGGATACTGAGCACTCGTACGCTTTTTAAGAGCTACGATGTTCCCGGCGGTGACGAGGTTGACGGTTTACCGCCGGCGCCAGTTGAAAAAAAACTTGGTAGCGTCCAAAACCCGGAGAGCAAAGAGAAGACACATCAGAAAACCTTCCTGGCAAGCCACGGAAGCACGCGCGAAGCTCTTCTGGGGCTCTGGGGGGCTCCCCGGCGGCGCTTCCGAAGCGCTGCCAGGAACGCTTCCACGCGTGCCTGCACGCGTGCAGGCACGCCCAGACGCTCGACGGAAGCTCTCCCGGACCTGCTGCCGGGTCAGGCGAGCTGCTGCGAGAATTCTTGACCGGCGGAGATGGGCTGCTGGCTGGCACCACCACCGTCCGGCTTCTAATCTTAAACCCTTTAGCTCTCAGCGAGCTCTCCGGAAATTGCAGAGAACGTGTAGTTTTTCAGGCCAAGCGATTTGAGACCTCTCGATGCAACAGCCGAACGCCCCGGATGCTTCTGGATTGTCTTCTGTACGAGCTCTGTAGCGTAAATCGACAGAAACCCTGAAGATACTCTAACAATGCGAATAGTTTGGCAAAGCTAGCTCGAGTATCAGACCAAGTTCAGACCTCTGAATGCGACAGGCGGACGCGTCTGATGTCTTCGAATCGATTCCTGTAATCATCAGCCCTGGAGCCCTACAGCCCGAGTTAAGTCCAGAAAACCGATAGAATCTCAGGATGATGAATTGTTTCGCGGACCTGGTTCGGGCAGCAGACCGAGTTCCGAGCTCTGGATTCGACAGGCGGGGACGCCTGATGTCTCCGAATCTATTCCTGTGACTACCAGCACTGTAGCCCCCAGACATCCCGAGTTAAGTACAGAAAACCGACAGCACTTCCCAAGATAACTCGAACAATACGATTAGTCTCGCAATTCTAGAGCGGGCAGCAGATGGGGTTCAGAGCTCTGGATTCAACAGACAAACGCGACTGATGATTCTGAATCGATTTCTGTACTTGTCAGCTCTGTAGCTGTCCTATAGCTCGAGTTAAGTACAGAAAACCGATAGCGCCTGTCAAGATGACTCGAATAATACGAATAGGTTTGCGGTGCTAGCTCGGCTTGCAGACCGAGTTCAGACCTCTAGATGCATCAGACGAACGCACCTGACATCTATGAATCGGTAAGGTGTGCTTACCAGCCCTGCAGCTCTCCTGTATCTCGAGTTAAGTCCAATATACCGACAGCGCGTATCAAGATGACTCGAAACGGTCGATCCCGCCACAGTGCTTTTCGATAGTAATATTCACCCGATCGAGCTAAGATCAAGACGGCGAGCGGGAATATGATCGAATATCACGGGAAAAAATATTCGAGCTCTAACGATTGTTCAAATTTTAAGAACACAATTTTCAACCGAGCAAAAGTCATCAAAAACTATGTCGAGATTTTTCGAGCCAACTAGCCCGCCAGTGCGTCCGAATTACTCTCAAGCTAACAGCTGCTAGCTTAGGGAAGCTCTACGAGTCATTAGAAGCCGGGCGCTGGTGGTGCCCGACAGGAGCTCTTCTACGATCCACGTTCCCCACAGAAACTCCGGCGAGCCGGCAACGTGTCCGGGAGAGCTTCCGGCAAGCTTCCACGCGCGCCTGCACGCGTGCAGGCACGCATGGAAGCTGCACGGGAGTTCCCCCAGAGCTGTCCAGGAACAATACCTCGTAGAGCTCTTCGTTATCGATGAGCTAGAGGAATTCCGGTGCGGAGTGGAGCTAGTTGGTCGACCTGACCAGAAAGAACAAAGGGGTAAAGAGCGAAATCGGGAAACCGGCCTAAATCGGGAAACCGGCCAAATCGGGGAACCGGCCAAATCGGGGAACTGGACGATCAGGGGCTAAAAATGGGAACGGGCCAACTCGGGGATCTGAGCTCTTGCGGGCTAACAATGGGAGCGTGCCAGATCAGAGATCTGGTTCAGATCCCTAGCAAACACCAGAGAATGCTGGGGATCTGGCTCAGATCCCTAGCAAACCCTAGGGAATGCTAGGGATCTAGTTCAGATCCCTAGCAAACCCCAGGGAATGCTGGGGATCTGGTTCAGATCCCTGGCAGACCCTAGGGCATGCTGGGGGCATGCTGGGAACATGGCTCAGATCCTTAGCAAACCCTAGGGAATGCTGGGGATCTGGCTGAGATCTTTAGCACACCCCAGGGATGGCTGGGGATCTGGCCTAGATCTCTAGGAAACCTAGGGCATGCTCGGGATCTGTATCAGATTCCTAGCAAACCCTAGGGAATGCTAGGGATCTGGCTCAGATCCTTAGCAAGCCCCAGGGAATGCTGGGGATCTAGATCAGATCCCTAGCAAACCCTAGGGGATGCTGGGAATCTGGCTCAGATCCCTAGTAAACCCAAGGTTTGCTACGGATCTGGGCCAGATCCCTAGCAAACCCTAGGGACTGCTAGGGATCTGGCTCAGATCCCTAGCAAACCCTAGGGAATGCTTTGGATCTGGCTCAGATCCCTAGCAACCCCTAGGGAATGCTGGGGATCTGGCTCAGATCCTTAGCAAACCCAAGGGAATGCTGGGGATCTGGGTCAGATCCCTGGACCTGGCTCAGATCCCTAGCAAACTCTGGGGAATGCTGGGGCTGGCTCAGATCCCTAGCAAACCCGAGGGAATGCTTGTGATCTGGCTCAGATCCCTAGCAAACCCTAAGGAATGCTGGGGATCTGGCTCAGATCCCTAGCCAACCCTAGGGAATGCTAGGGATCTGGCTCAGATCCCTAGCAAACCCTGGGGAATGCTTGGGATCTGGCTCAGATCCTTAGCAACCCCCAGGGAATGCTTGGGATCTGGCTCAGATCCCTAGCAAACCCTAGGGAATGCTTGGGATCTGGCTCAGATCCCTAGCAAACCCTTGGGGAATGCTAGGGATCTGGCTCAGATTCCTAGCAAACCCTAGGGACTGCTGGGGATCTGGCTCAGATCCTTAGCAAACCTTAGGGAATGATAGGGATCTGGGTCAGATCCGTGGATCTGGCTCAAATCCGTAGCAAACCCTGGGGAATGCTGGGGATCTGGCTCAGATCCCTAGCAAACCCTCAGGAATGCTTGGGATCTGGCTCAGATCCCTAGCAAACTCAGGGAATGCTTGGGATCTGGCTCAGATCCCTAGCGAGCCCCAGGGAATGCTGGGGATCTGGCTGAGATTCCGAGCGAACCCCAGGGAATGCTTGGGATCTGGCTCAGATCCCTAGCGAACTCCAGGGAATGCTAGGGATCTGGCTCAGATCCCTAGCAAACCCTGGGGAATGCTGGTGATCTGGCTCAGATCCTTATCAAACCCAAGGGAATGCTAGGGATCTGGCTCAGATCCTTGGGAATCCATCGGAAATGCTAAGGATCTGGCTCAGATCCCTAGCAAACCCTAAGGAATGCTGGTGATCTGGTTCAAATCCATATCAAACCCTAAGGCATGCTGGGGATGTGGAGAAATCAGGCTGGGGATCTGGCTCAGATCCTTAGCAAACCCTAGGGTGTGCTGGGGATCTGGCTCAGATCCGTAGCAAACTACGGAATCTTAGGGATCTGGTTCAGATCACTAGCAAACCTTAGGAAATCCTATGGATCTGGCTCAGATCCCTAGCAAACCCTAGGGTATGCTTGGGATCTGGCACAGATCCCTAGCAAACCGTAGGACATACTAAGGATCTGGCCCAGATCCGTAGCAAACCATAGGAAATCCTAGGGATCTGGCTCAGATCCGTAGCAAACCTTAGGAAATCCTATGGATTTGGTTCAGATCCTTAGTAAACCATATGAAATCCTATGGATCTGGTTCAGATCCTTAGCAAACCCTAAGGAATTGCTAGGGATCTGGCTCAGATCCTTAGCAAACCTTAGGGAATTGCTTGGGATCTGGCTCAGATCCCTAGCAAACCTTAGGATTGCTAGGGATCTGAGCCAGACCCCCAGCAATTTCATAGGGTTTGCCAGGGATCTGAGCCAGATCCCCAGCATTCCCTAAAGTTTGCTAGGGATCTGAGCCAGATCCGCAGCAATTCCTTATGGTTTGCTAGGGATCTGAGCCAGATCCTTAGGATTTCCTAAGGGTCGCTAGGGATCTGAACCAGATCCCCAGCTATTCCTTAGGGTTTGCTAAGGATCTAAACCAGATCCTTAAGATTTCCTATGGATTCCCAAGGATCTGAGCCAGATCCCTAAGATTTCCTAGGGTCCGCTAAGGATTTGAGCCAAAGCCCTAGGATTTCTTACGGTTTGCTAGGGATCTGAGCGAGATCCGTAGGATGTCTTAAGGTTTGCTAGGGATCTGAGCCAGATCCATAAGATTTCCTATGCTTTGCTAAGGATCTGAGCCAGATCCCTAGCATTTCCTAGGGTTTGCTAGGGATCTGAGCCAGATCCTTAGCATTTCCTTGGGTTTGCTAGGGATCTGAGCCAGATCCGTGGATTTCCTCGGGTTTGCTAGGGATCTGAGCCAGATCCTTAGGATTTCCAAGGGTTTGCTAGGGATCTCGGCCAGATCCCTAGCTTGATTTCTTGTCGCCAGGGCTTCCAGGGGTCAAAGCCCAGATCCCTGATCTGGCGCGCTCCCATTTTTAGCCCCTCAACGTACAGTTCCCCAATTTGGCCGGTTCCCTGAGTGAGCGCCTGAAAGACTGGTTTGCGGTCCGTTTCCCGTTTTGGCCGTTAGACGACCGGTTTCCCGTTTTGGCCGATTACCAGGACAAAGTGGTGACTTTGGGTCGGTTTTGGTCAGATTTGAAAAATATTTGTCAATTCATTTTGAGAAAGCAGATTTTTACGCCGAGCATTGGCATATGAACTTTGTTCCCTGAGCAGCTCAGCTCTCTGGAGCCAGTTTTAGTTTCAGTTGATTTCCGGGAACCGACTGCATCTTCACTCTGAAAATCTCAATTTGACTTTTTTTGAAAAGCTGCAAGAAGCTCTCCGCTTCGCTCCTGAGCTTTCTTACGGGTGCAAGGAGCTCTACGAGGTTCCCGGCGGTGACTAGGTTGACGGTTCACCGCCGGCGCCAGTTTCCCGTTCCCGAGGGTCTCTTCGCTCTCCAGGTTTTGGACGCTTCCAAGTAACTCGTAGAGCTTCCCTTAGCAAGTTGTTGCTGGAAGCTTAAGAGTAATTCCGGGGCGCTGGAGAGCTAGTTTGCAATAACAATCTCGACGGATCTTTTGCTGATTTTTGGTCGATTGAAAATTCTCTTCTCAAGATTCCCGGAGAGCTCGCTGAGAGCTAAAGGGTTTTAGAGTAGAAGCCGGACGGTGGTGGTGCCCGCCAGCAGCTCATCTTTGCCGCTCCAGGATCCTCGCAGCAACTCGCCCGTCCCGGCAGCGGGTCCGGGAGAGCTTCCGGCAAGCGTTCGCGCGTGCCTCAACGCGTGCACGCACGCGTGGAATCGTTCCTGGCAACGCTTCACAAGCGCTTCTGGGGAGCCCCCGTGGGCTCTCCAGAAAAGATTCAGCTTTACGAGAGCGTTGGAGGGCTCGCCAGAAAAGATTCCTGGTGCGTTTGCCCTTTGCTCTCCAGGTTTTGGAGGCTACCAATTCAACCATTCGTTAGAGCTCTAGTATTCTTTCCCGTGATATTCGATCTTATTTCCGCTCGCCATCTTGATCTCAGCTCGATCGGGTAGCTTTTACTGCTAAAAAGCGTCCAGGCGGGATCGGCCGTTTCGAGTCATCTTGATACGCGCTGTCGGTATTTTGGACTGAACTCGAGATACAGGACATCTACAGAGCTTGTAAGCACACCTGATCGATTCAGAATGATCAGACGCGTTCGTCTGTCGCACCCAGAGGTCTGATCTCGGTCTGCTAGCCGAGCTAGGTCCGCAAACCTATTTGTATTATTCGAGTCATCTTGACAGACGCTCTGTGTTTTCTGTACTGAACTCGAGCTATATTACAGCTACAGAGCTGATACTTAGAGACACCGATTCAGAGTCATCATTCGCGTTTGTCTGTTCAATCTAGAGCTCTGAACCCGGTTTACTGCTCGCTCTAGAATCGAGAGACTATTCCTGTTGTTCGAGTCCTCTTGAGAGCTGTTCTCGGTTTTCTGTACTTAACTCGGTTTGTGGGGGGTGGCTACAGTGCTGGTAGTCACAGGAATCGATTTGGAGACATCAGGCGTGTCCGCCTGTCGAATACAGAGCTCGGAACTCGGTCTGCTGCCCGAACCAGGTCCGCGAAATTATTCGTATTGTTCGAGTCATGCTGAGATGCTGTCGTTTTTTTGCACTCAAATCGGGCTGTGGTGGGGCTGCAGGGCTGGTAATCACAGGAATCGATTCGGAGACATCAGACGCGTCCGTCTGTCGCATTCAGAGGCCTGAACTTGGTCTGATACTCGAGCTAGGTTTGCCAAACCGTTCGTATTGTTCGAGTTTGAGAGTTCCTGTCGATTTACGCACGTAACTCGGGCTGTAGGAGAGCTACAGAGCTCGTACAGAAGACACTCCAGAAGCATCGGGGGCGTTCGGCTGTTGCATCGAGAGGTCTGAAATTGCTTGGGCTGAAAAACTATTTGTTCTCTGTAATTTATTTTCGACATTATATATTGTCAGGAAGAGTTGGAGGAGGAAGGAATACGACCCCCCTCATGGGGCAACGACTTCATTCGACACATATATCGAGAGAGTAATACAGTAGCTGATGAACTTACCCACTTAGCACGGGAAGGCCAGATATTCAGAGAGCTGTTCCACCACCATATCTTTCGTCCTGATGTCCAAGACAACTTTCGAGTTATTGGCCTCCGCGGATCCTTCGACGGCGGAGTGTGTGCCCAAGGTGTGGGCGTTGGTTGGTTTCTGCAGATTGGATATATCCCTCGATTCCATGACCCTTACCCTGACCCTGAGCATAGAGATAAGAGAGCTCGTGTAGTCTCCCTCTTCCCCCAAGCCTCCTCTCCTTGTCCAATCATATGGGAAGTAGTAGGGCGTTGTGCACAGGCACTCCCCTCCCATAGCAGTATCACTGACGCTGAGCTTTCGGGTCTCGAGGGCCTCTTGCGGGCCGCAGCCCAGGTGGCCCAAGACCTCCAGCTGCAGAGAGACTAGGTAGGCACTTAACGGGCGCTGGGGCGCTCGGTGCCTGGTCAGCCTCCCCCCAAAAAAAAGAAGAAAGGTTCACGGTTTACCGCCGGCGCCCAGTAACTCGTAGAGCTTCCTTTAGCAAATTATTGCGTGAAGCTTAAGAGTAACTCGTAGAGCTTCCCTTAGCAAGTTATTGCTGGAAGCTTAGGAGTACCTCGTAGAGCTCTTCGGCATCGATGAGCTAGAGGAATTCCGGCGCGGGCTGGAGCTAGTTGGCCGACCCGGCCAGAAAGGACAAAGTGATGACTTTTGTGGTTTTGCAAAAAATTGAAGGATATTTGACAATTGATTTTGAGAAAACAGATTTTTCGCACCTGCAGTGGGTTATGGCGCGTCTGCCAGTAAAATTTTCAGGCCCATAGGTGTAGTATTACTATCAAAACACTTGGAGGAACCGTCTTCGGATACAAACATAAAAACGTGATATTTCGAGTTTTTTCGGGTCCAGACGCTTCCTTTATGTGTGCCGAGGAGCGCCGTGCGAGAAAAGAGCTCTACGAGGGCCCCGGCGGTAACCTGGTTGACGGTTTACCGCCGGTTGCATAATTCCGGGGCGCTGGAGAGCTAGTTGGCAAGAAATTACCCTGCGACGTACCCAACCCACGTGCATCAAATGGCAAGAGGAGTATGCCAACATTAGCAGGAACAGCGACAGTGTAGACGCGGCGATTTGCTGTGCAAGCTACATGGGATGCGCATGCGTTGCACGATTCACAGGACGACGATCGAAAGAACGAGGCTTGAGGCCCCAGGATCGAAGAAGAACGGGTACGGGAACGAGGGGTAGGAGAGGGGTGGAATGGAGGGCGGGGGGGGCGAAAGGCCATCGCGGAAGCAGCAGCATGCATGGAGAAGGTGAGGCGGGGAATAGGACGACGATGAAAGTGGCGGGAGGAGACAGAAGACTGCCGCGTTTTTCAAGTGCGAGCTAAACCCGCAGCGCTGCCTGCGCCATGTCGTCGCAGAGTTCCACATGATAAAACTTGTTTAGAGTGCAAGGAACGAGCGAGGCGTAGCTCGCCCGCTAGCTTCTCCGCCTCCTTCCCGCACATTTCAGCGCGGGAGCTGAACGCTCGCAGGCGCGCCGCCAGGTCTGCGGGCGGCCCGCGGGAAAGAAACTCAAGGCCGGGGTCGCGTATCATCAATCGGTTGTCCATCGTCCAAAGTTGCACTGGCGACGTACTGGTTGAACGCGGAGCGAGCAGCATCACGCGCGTGCCTGAACGCCACGCAGGTACAGTGCACGCGCGATTGGGACTTCAGGTCGATCACGCGCGTCTCCACCAGGCTTGGCAACACCACGCGACTGAGGATCTCACTGCGGTCTGCCATGCTGCTGTCCGCGAATGCAATGCGCTGCCTGCAAGTAAGGCGGCGGCGTCCACTTGTCTCAGAAGATGTTCCCGCGGGCCCGAAGGGCGACCGCCAGCTCGAGCCGCGGCGCCGGCAGGCCAGATAAGGATCATGCAACAGCAAAGACGATGACAGAGCAACGAGGTATCGGCGAGTGCATGACCGGCCTCCGTTTCCTGCACTTCTTTCCTGTAGTTCCCCTAGCTCATCGAGCTCAGCAGATGTTTCTGCGGGTCCGAAGGACGACCGCCAGCTCGAGTCGCAGCGCCGACGAGCTGCATCCACATCAGGCAACACCCCAGGAGACACTGGCACACAACGATTTGACGTCAGTCAGTGCCAGACCACTCCATGTCTAGTTCCTCGCACACATACAGTCGATCGCAGATGCGGGATAATCGAAGTAGAATGACGGGTCCAATCTGCGTCCGCGTAGGACGTCACTATGCTGGACCCCGCAGCAGGTCTCGAAAGTGGCGACAGTTTCATGGGCCCCACAGCAGCCCTCGAAAGTGGCGACAGTTTCACAGATCGTAGCCCCCCAGCGCTGGCGAGGTCTAATCTGAGTCCCCGTAGGACGTCACTCCGCTGGCCCCCCAGCAGCCTTCGAAAGTGGCGACAGTTTCACAGATCGCAGCCCCCCAGGGATGGCGAGGTCTAATCTGTATCCCCGTAGGGCGTCACTCCGCTGGGCCCCCCACGCAGCCCTCGAAAGTGGCGACAGTTTCACAGATCGCAGCCCCCCAGGGATGGCGAGGTCTAATCTGAATCCCCGTAGGGCGTCACTCCGCTGGGCCCCCCAGCAGCCCTCGAAAGTGGCGACAGTTTCACAGATCGCAGCCCCCCAGGAATGGCGAGGTCTAATCTGAATCCCCGTAGGGCGTCACTCCGCTGGGCCCCCCAGCAGCCCTCGAAAGTGGCGACAGTTTCACAGATCGCAGCCCCCCAGGGATGGCGAGGTCTAATCTGAGTCCCCGTAGGGCGTCACTCCGCTGGGCCCCCCAGCAGCCTCGAAAGTGGCGACAGTTTCACAGATCGCAGCCCCCCAGGGATGGCGAGGTCTAATCTGATCCCCGTAGGGCGTCACTCCGCTGGGCCCCCCAGCAGCCTCGAAAGTGGCGACAGTTTCACAGATCGCAGCCCCCCAGGGATGGCGAGGTCTAATCTGAATCCCCGTAGGGCGTCACTCCGCTGGGCCCCCCAGCAGCCTCGAAAGTGGCGACAGTTTCACAGATCGCAGCCCCCCAGGGATGGCGAGGTCTAATCTGAATCCCCGTAGGGCGTCACTCCGCTGGGCCCCCCAGCAGCTTCGAAAGTGGCGACAGTTTCACAGATCGCAGCCCCCCAGGGATGGCGAGGTCTAATCTGAATCCCCGTAGGGCGTCACTCCGCTGGGCCCCCCAGCAGCCTCGAAAGTGGCGACAGTTTCACAGATCGCAGCCCCCCAGGGATGGCGAGGTCTAATCTGAATCCCCGTAGGGCGTCACTCCGCTGGCCCCCCCAGCAGCCCTCGAAAGTGGCGACAGTTTCACAGATCGCAGCCACCCAGGGATGGCGACCGCAGGCGGGAGGAGGCGGGAGGCGGGAAGGAAGGAAGGAAGGAAGGAAGGAAGGAAGGAAGGTGGAGTCCGCAGTGCTCTATTCAAAACGAGTACCCAACGCAGGAGGGTTGGGAAAATCTCGACGGACCTTTTGATGAGTTTTGGTCGGTTGAAAATTTTGTTCTCGGAATTCAACCATCCGTTAGAGCTCTAGTATTTTTTCCCGTGATATTCGATCTTTTTCCTGCTCGCCATCTTGATCTCAGCTCGATCGGGTACCTTTTACTGCCGAAAAGCGTCCAGGCGGGATCGGCCGTTTCGAGTCATCTTGATACGCGCTGTCGGTATATTGGACTTAACTCGAGATAGAGGACAGCTGCGAGCTGGTAAGCACACCTTATCGATTCAGAAGCGCGTTCGTCTGTTGCATCCAGAGGTCTGAACTCGGTCTGCTAGCCGAGCTGGGTCCGCAAATCTATTCGTATTATTCGAGTCATCTTGACAGGCGCGCTCGGTTTTCTGTACTTAACTCGAGCTACATGACAGCTACAGAGCTGATACTTACAGAAACCGATTCAGAGTCATCATTTGCGTTTGTCTGTTGAATCCAGAGCTCTGAACTCGTCTGCTGCCCGCTCTAGAATCGCGAAACTATTCGTATTGTTCGAGTCCTCTTGAGAGGTGCTGTCGGTTTTCTGTACTTAACTCGGGTTGTGGGGGGGGGCTAGAGTGCTGGTAGTCACAGGAATCGATTTGGAGACATCAGGCGCGTCCGCCTGTCGAATCCAGTGCTCGGAACTCGGTCTACTGCCCCAACTAGGTCCGCGAAACTATTCGTATTGTTCGAGTCATCCTGAGATGCTGTCGGTTTTCTCTTAGCTCGGGCTGTAGGGGGGCTGCAGGGCTGGTAATCACAGGAATCGATTCGGAGACATCAGACGCGTCCGCCTGTCGCATTCAGAGGCCTGAACTTGGTCTGATACTCGAGCTAGGTTTGCCAAACTATTCGTATTATTCGAGTCATCTTCAGGGTTGCTGTCGATTTACGGACGTAACTTGGGCTGTAGGAGAGCTACAGAGCTCGTACAGAAGACACTCCAGAAGCATCGGGGGCGTTCGGCTGTTGCATTGAGAGGTCTGAGATCGCTTGGGCTGAAAAACTATTCGTTCTCTGCAATTTTTTTCGACATTATATAATGTCAGGAAGCTCTACGAGTCCCCCGGCGGTAAGAAAGGTTGACGGTTTACCGCCGGCGCCCGGTAATTCCGGGGCGCTGGAGAGCGAGCTGGCAAGAAAAATCTCGACGGACCTTTTGGTGACTTTTGGTCGGTTGAAAACTTTGGTCTGGAAATTCAACCATTCGTTAGAGCTCTAGTATTTTTTCCCGTGATATTCGATCTTATTCCCGCTCGCCATCTTGATCTCAGCTCGATCGGGTACCTTTTACTGCCAAAAAGCACACGGGCGGGATCGACCGTTTCGAGTCATCCTGATACGCACTGTCAGTTTGTTGGACTGAAGTCGAGATATAGGACAGCTACACAGCTGGTAAGCACACCTCATCGGTCGAGAATGATGAGGCGCGTCCGTCTGTTGCATCTAGAGGTCTGAACTCGGTGTGCTAGCCGAGCTAGGTCCAGAAACCTATTCGAATTGTTCGAGTCATCTTCACAGGCGCTCTCGGTTTTCTGTACTAAACTCGAGCTATAGGACAACTACAGATCTGATACTAACAGAAACCGATTCCTAATCATCAGTCGCGTTCGTTTGTTGAATCCAGAGCTCTGAACTCCGTCTACTCTCCGATCTAGAATCGCGAACCTATTCGTATTGTTCGAGTCATCTTGAGAGGTGCTGTCGGTTTTCTGTACTCAACTCGGGCTGTAGGGGGTAAAGTGCTGGTAGCCACAGGAATCGATTTGAAGAGATCAGGCGCTCTGCCTATCGAATCCAGAGCTCGGAACTCGGTCTGCTGCCCGAACTATGTCCGCGAAACTGGTATTGTTCGAGTCATCCTGAGAGGTGCTGTCGTTTTCTGCACCTAACTCGGGCTGTAGGGGTGCTGCAGGGCTGGTCATCACAGGAATCGATTCGGAGAATCAGACGCGTTCGCCTCTCGCATTGAGAGGTCTCAACTCGATCTGATACTCGAGCTAGGTTTGCGAAACGGTTCGTATTGTTCGATTCATCTTGAGAGGTGCTGTCGATTTACGCACGTTCCTCGGGCGGTAGAAGAGCTACAGAGCTCGTACAGAAGAAAATCCAGAAGCATCGGGGCGTTCGGCTGTTGCATCGATAAGTTGGGCTGAAAAACTATTGGTTCTCTGCAATTTTTTTCGACGTTATATATTGTCAGGAAGCTCTACGAGTCCCCCGGCGGTAAGAAAGGTTGACGGTTTACCGCCGGCGCCCAGTTTTCTGGTGTGTGTGCCCTTTGCTCTCCGGGTTTTGGACGCTACCAGTGCAGAACACCGACAGCACCTCTCAAGATGACTCGAACAATAGAAATAGTTTCGCGGACCTAGTTCGGGCAGCAGACCTAGTGCACACCTCTGGATTCTGCAGACGAGCGCGCCTGATGATTTGGAATCGGTTTCTGTAAGTTTCAGCTCTGCAGCTTTTCTATAGCTCCAGTTATCTTAAGAAAACCGTCACCGCGTGTCAAGATGACCCGAAACGGCCGATCCCGCCGCAGTGCTTTTTCACAGTGTAAGGTACCCGATCCAGCTGATATCAAGACGGCACACGGGAATAATATCAAATGTCACGGGAAAAATTACCAGAAATTATTAAATTCCGAGAACAAAATTTTCAAACGACCAAAGTCAGCAAAAGGTTCGTCGATATTTTCTTCCCAACTGGCTCTCCAGCGCCCCGGAATTACTCTTAAGCTTCCAGCAACTAGCTGAGGGAAGCTCTTCGAGTTACGAGAAGCCCGAACCAGTCACACCAGGAGGAGGGGCCCAAACGACTCACATCAGGATGAGACAAGCCTGAACGACTCACACCAGAACGAAGAGCCCGAACGACTCACACCAGGAAGAGCCCGAATGGCTCACGCCAGGAAGAAGGGCCCGAACGACTCACATCAGGACGAGAAACCCCAACCACTCAAATCAGTAGGAACGCTTCCTCTCTCTCCTCCTTCGCCTCGTCTTCTTCCGCTCCCCCCACAAGAGGATGTACAGGGAGGCGGGAGGAAGGGGGAAGAGGAGAGATATGCGGGGCCAAGCGGACACACGCCTGAAACACGACTGTCGGCATCCTTCGCAAGATTCTGTGTGTCTGTGTGTCTGTGTGTGTCTGTTCCTCTGTGTGTCTGTGTGTCCGTGTGTTTGTGTGTCTCTAAGTGTGTGTCTGAGTGTCCGTGTGTATTTCTGTCTGTAGAGCTGTGTGTCTGTCTGTCTGTGTGTGTGGTGGCCTGTGTGTCTGTCTCTCCGTGTGTCTGTGTGTCTGTGTGTGGTCTCTGTTTGTCTCTCTGTATGTCTGTCTGTCTGTCTGCTCTGTGTTTCAGTGTGTCTGTGTGTCTGTGGGCCTGTGGTTCTGTCCTTCTGTCTTTCTGTGTGTCTATGTCTGAGCTGGTGTGTGTCTGTGTGTCTCTGTGTCTTTCTGTTAGTCTGTCTGTGTGTCGGTGTGTCTGCGTGTCTGTGTCTGCGTTTCTGTGTGTCAGTGAGTCTGTCTGTGTCTCTATGTGTCTGTGTTTCTGTGTGTCTGTGTCTGGGTGTCTACCTGCCTCTGTGTGTCTGTGTGTCTCTGTGTGTCTGTGTGTCTTGTTTTTTTGCGTCTGTGTGTCTGTGTGTCAGAGGGCAGTGTGTCCGTGTACATGTTTGTGTGTGTGTCTGTCTGTGTGTGTGTCTGTGTGCTTGTGTGCTTTTGTGTCCACTGGCGCCGGCGGTGAACCGTCTACCTGGTACTTGTCTGTGTGCCTGACTGTCCGTGTGTCTGTCTGTCTGTGTGTCCGTGGGTCTGTGTGTCTGTGTGTCTGTCTGTGTGTCCCTGTGCCTCTGTATCAGTCTTTGTGTGTCTGTGGGTCCGTGTGTCAGTGTGTCCGTGTGTCTGTGTTTTGTCTGTGTTTCTGTGTGCCAGTGTCAAGTGTATCAGTGTGTCTTTGTGTCTGTGTGTCTGTGTCTGGGTGTCTGGGTTTCAGTCTGTCCGCCTCTGTGTCTGTGTGCCTGTGTGTCTACGTATCTGTGTGTCTGGTTGTCTGTCTGTCTGGGTGTCTGTGTGTTTGTGTGTCTGTGAGTCTCTCTGTGTGTGTGTCTGTGTCTGCGTGTCTGTGTGTCTGTGTGTCTGTGTGTGTGTGTGTCTGATGTCTGTGTGCTCCTTTGTCTGTGTTGCTGAGTGTCTGCGTGTCTGAATATCTCTGTGTCTGTGTGTCTGTGTATTTTTTGGCGTCTGTGTGTCAGATGTCAGTGTGTCTGTGTATATGTTTGTCTGTGTGTCTGTGTGTCTGTCTGTATGTGTGTCTGTGTGCCTGTGCCGCTGTGCCTGCGTGTCCGTGTGTGCTTGTCTCAACGTGTCTGTGTGTTGGTGTTCTTGCATGTCTGCGTGTAACTTTGTGTCTGTGCGTCTGTGTGCCTGTTTGTCTGTGTGTCTGAGTGTCTGTGTGTCTGTGTGTCTGGCTGCGTGTGTCAGTTTGCTGAATGTCTGTGTGTCTGTGTGTGTTGTGTATATGTCTGTCTGTATCTCTGTGTGTCGTGATCGGGCTCGGGCTGGGGCTCTGGCTCGGGCTGGGCTCGGTCGGGCTCGTCGGGCGCAGGCTTGGGCTCGGGCTCGGGCTCGGGCTCCGACTCGGGCTCGGTCTCCCGCTCTCGGGCTCGGCTCGGGCATGGGCTCGGGCTCGGGCTCGGGCTCGGGCTCGGGCTCGGGCTCGGGCTCGGGCTCGGGCTCGGGCTCGGACTCGGGCTCGGGCTCGGGCTCGGGCTCGGGCTCGGGCTCGGGCTCGGGCTCGGCGGGCCGGGCTTCGGGCTCGGGCTCGGGCTCGGGCTCGGGCTCGGGCTCGGGCTCGGGCTCGGGCTCGGGCTCGGGCTCGGGGGCTCGGGGGCTCGGGCTCGGGCTCGGGCTCGGGCTTGGGCTCGGGCGCGGGCGCTTGTGTAGGGAGTAGCGAGTAGCGAGTAGCGAGTAGTGGGTAGTGAGTAGTGATTTGTGGGCAATGAGTAGTTAGTAGTGAGTAGTGAGTAGTGGAAAGTGGGTAGTGGGTGATGAGAGTGATTAGTGAGTAGCGAGTAGGGGTAGGGAGTAGTGAGTAGTGAGTATTGAGTAGTGGGTAGTGAGGAGTGAGTAGTGAGTAGTGGGTAGGGAGGAGGGAGTAGTGAGTAGAGAGTAGTGAGTAGCGAGTAGTGGGTGGTGGGTAGTGAGTAGTGGATAGTGAGTAGTGAGTCGTGAGTAGTGAGTAGGGGGTAGTGAGAAGTGAGTAGCGATAAGTAGTCAGTAGCGAGTAATGAGTAGTGAGTACTCTTTGGGGCTGGGGTTAGTGGTTGGGGTTAGGATTAAGGGTTTGGGTTAGGGTGAGGACTAGGGGTAGGGGTGGCGGGGGTCGGGTTCCGGAGTCGGGGGGCGGCGTGGCGAAAGAGGGGGGGGGGGATTCCCGACGACGGGTCGGGGACAGGGGGGGGGGGGGGGGGGGTCCCGACGACGGATCGGGGAAGGGGGGGGGGGGGTTCCCCGACGACGGAACGGGGAAGGGGGGGAGGGGGGGGTGTCCCTAGGGGAGATCAAGCGGCGCACCCTCCCTCATCCTTTCACTATCTATGGGCATCCTGATTCCGGTGGATATTTTGGGGGCAGCATTGCGAGGGGCACGTGATTTCCAAAGGCGTCATTCAATGTAATCCTTGGCGTAGTTGTGAATTATGTCGATGATTTCAAACTTTCGGGACCAAGAGCGAACTTCGAAAGAGGGTGGCGACTTCTGCAGGAAGCCTCTGAAGGCTGCCCCAAGGGCGTATAGATCGACCCACCAATTAACGTGGGACGTTATTTGGGATGTGAACATCAGGTGTCCATGCAATGTGTTGAATGGCAGGGGGAGTTGCCAAGTGTCCTTGATCCCCCGCCACCGAAGTTGAAGAAAACGCCCGCCTCAGGACAACAGGTGGAGAGCGATGACGAGAAAGCGGGGGGTGACTCAGCGGCGCAGCCGAGCGGGTCATATCAGCCTGGGCAGCCGAAAATTGTCAGAGCCATTAAGTACGATATGATCGAGTTCTTTGCGCAGCAAACCGATGCCGACCCTGCTACATACCCTGCTGGTGGTACTCCATTTGGTCCCGAGTGATGGGTTTTGAGGATGGACAAGGAGGCCCAAGAGGAGACGCACACTCCAGCAGAGGAGGCCATAGCAGCGGCACTCGGGATCCGAGTTGACACAGGTTTTCCAGGCAAGCCAGTCGAGGTTCCCCGCTTAGCCGCGGAACCCAGACCAGACGACCTTGAATCGCCGACCCCGTCGGGAGTTCTTCAGCCTATTGCTTCCAAAGTCTCATGAAGATCCTATATGGTGCCAGGGTGGCTCGGTTTGATGTTGCGTGCGGTTTGCCGCGCGGCCAGCTCCATAACGAAATGGACTGAACGACAGGACATTGGCCTTTTTCGATTAATATGTCATTTCAATTCCACAACTTCGTATAGAATGACGTCATGGGTAGGCGACAAGATGGATGATATCACAATCCGACAGTACTCTGATACTGACCGTGCTAGCGATTTACGAACGCATCGCAGCGCGAGTGCCAGCCACCAGGTAATTTGGGCACCATGCGCGAGAGCCAATCAGAGTATGGCTTCTCGTCGACAAACTTGCGTGTCCCATGGCACACTTGAGGCAGGAGTTGCTGCTGCAGATCTGGCTTTACGGACTGTGTTGCTACTGGCCCTGCCGCCGCGGGAAATTCTGCTACAACGAGAGGCCAAGTGCACATTTATGGAAGATTACGAAGCGGTTTGCAAGGTGATAAAAGCGAGAGGTTCGATGAACTTGATGCATCTTCCGAGAGCCCACGGTATAGATTTTGCTGCCATTTCTGAACCGTTTACCCGTGGAGTGGTTTGTTTACAGTGCGAACGTGCCCAGAACGAAGCCGCAGGTATCGGTGCCAAACGTTTCACATATCCTCTTGCATGGGTTAAGGTGATTTACCTTGTCAGCATTGTTCCCCCTAAGTTTTGGAAAGTTCATCGATATCGACACTATCTGGCATCAGTGTTCACTGACGGACTTCCCCTGAAACTCGGGGGGATTCTCAAGCCACGTATAGGTCTGTGGGCTGTGGTGCGTCAAGGGATGGCGGCAAGACGATGCATAAAGAGAAGAGAGTCACCAAAGGTGAGCCAGTGACAGCCGTACCCATAAAAGACATGGCCAAAATAACAACCACGCGTGCATCCTTTGCCGGCACCAATCTCTGCAGTAGCCACCAAAGAAAGCTGACAACGCACCTGGCAAAGCCAGAAGTGGTATCGGCCCGAGACCGTTCGAGAGTGACAATGATGGTTCCAGGAAAAGCTACCATCAGCGACGAGTGAAAGAAGACAAAGGAATGATGGCTATGGTCCATATAGCTGACAGTGAGTCAGACGCTTCAGATGTACAGACGCAATCTCTTGAAATCCGGGATCAGGAAGAGTATCGTAGCACAATTACTGATGCGGCTGCGGCCAGATCGAATTACAACGAATCGATACCTTTGATGGCTCAACCTGAAAAAGAGCCAGCAACGGGCAGGGACGATTGGGGCGGATAAGTATTAATACTTGAGTATTGTTGTGGACCAAATAGCAAAATAGGTAATTCAATAAACTTCGTTGATAACTTGTGTAGGGTGATGCGATGCACCGAACGCGTCGATATGAGGACTCACGAAGGTACAAAAAACTCACGGATAGCAAAGAGTTCAAGGGGAAACAATAGGTTAATGAAGGTCACTATTTCCGTAAAGGTGATCATAGGTCCCTGCGAAGGTTCCGAGGGATCCGAACCGATTTCCGATATCTATTTTGGAATTGCAGAGAGATCGCCCGCGCTGTCGTTGATGCGGGGGGTGCAGTTTGTATTGAGTGGCCCATCCAGTTTGAGTATTGGAGGGGCCCTCAAGTGAAAGCATTTGTGAGAGAGAGGATTGCGTAAGACAGTATTGCACGGATGCGCGTATGGGTTGAAAGATAGGACAGGGGATTGCATGAAGAAGCCGTGGACCATTGCTTCCACATCTGACATTGTGACCAGTGGTTTGGAGCGGAAGTGTGGCGGCACGCATGCGCACGTGGAGGCGCGTGGTAAGGATCGCAAGCTTGCGGAAGATTACGCGGATGAGTTTGCAAAACAGATTCATGTTGTTCTTGCGCGCGTGGCATCGCACTCCTCCCTTGATATTTCCCCCCCTCATCATGATTTATGCGCCGTTGCCGTTCTCTCTCACGAGCAGGGGCGGGGCCGCCATCGGCCGCGCCCTCCCCCGGCGGAGCCGCCGCGTATCCGTGGCCGCTTCCGCCTCGCGGGCAGCGGGCATCTGCCTGTAGCCTCTCGGCCACTCGCCCATCCAGGGCGACAGATCCTTGGCCTCTCGGCGGTGCAACCGCTCGAGATGGCAAGGAAGGAAAGGTGGTCTTCTCAATGCAAAACGATAGAATGCAGGTACCTCGCGGGGATCACCTGGACACAGTCCGAGATGAACCCCGCGGACGAGAAGGATTTGGCCAGTGAGCAGATGAAGGAACCCGTGACGGCGCAGCCGAGGGAAAACTACGAGAACGTAGATTGCCTAGATCATGACGATATTTCCACTCGTGACGATGGTTGCCTCCATCATGAGTTCCTTCCAAATAACCCGACCAGGATAGCAAACAGGGTTGCCAAGGAATTGGAAATACTTGCCCCCCGGAACGGCACGGCCGCTAGGGGAGCTCAAAGTACCGGTTATATACACAGCGGAGCGGTGCCCGAAGATTCCGGAGACTACTGAGGTTATTGTTGCAGATCATTCCGATGTTGAGTTGCAAGAAGCAGTCTTTCCGAGCCAAGGGTGCGTGCCAAAGAAAGGACCAATGCTGAATTAAAACACGCATGCCACTTAGAGCCAGAAGAGGATGACAAAGAGTTCTTTCGTGGCGAAAAGATGCCGCAACTGCCTCGCGGACGGTGGATGCAGCAGGTTGTGGTGACTCGGAATGGTATCAAATATTCTCGGACGGACAACGTTGTGATTGTACTCAACGAGGAATTGGAGACATCCAACGAGTCAGAAATTCAGCGATTGTACAATAAAATGTTTGTGGACCCATGGATTGTTTTCTGGGAAACCTGTAAACAGGACTCACAACGCAATTTCAGATGCAATTTTGATGGCCGGCCCCCGGGGGACTTTCGCAGATCAATGAATGGCAGTACTTCCAGTCCCATGCTGTCCCGAGCACGACGCTGAAATTTAGATTCTACGCCAGGCCTCCAGGGGGCCCGAAGGGCAGATCTGTCCGATTTTGCGATCGCGGGGAAATAATTGGACCGCTTCTGGGGGCCGCTAGACGCATCTATTTGAAGGGCGCAGGATATATATATATATATATATATATATATATATATTGTCACGATTAAAACCAGTGACCGACGCGTGGATCAAAGTGTCTTCATGGAAGTTTGGGGATCGTCCAGAAACAGGCCTTCGCACCGCGCAGCTGTTGATGGATGGGGCACTCATTTAGCACTTCCAGTGGTCAGAGGAGACCCCAGCGCAAAGACAAGCGTAGTCGCGCAAGTGCGGACTGAGAAAGCCCTGGACAGGCACCATGCGTGGAAGGAACTTGCAGGAATATTCCCAACCCAAGAGGGCCGAACTCCACTTGGCGGTGCAGCCGTCCGAGCGAGGAGGGCCGCTCTGAAGGGAGGACAGCGTTTTGACCCAAGAGACGAACCCTCCATCGAAGCGAATGGGCGGTGTTGAAGAATCGAGGCCAGCCAAGGCTGCCCAAACTGAAAAATCCATAGACGCTGAGGAGGAAGCGATCTCGTCGGACATTTCAACTTCCGATGCGCGCGTTAATGCCCCGTTGGGAGGCGGTTCTTCCGGCTCTGGTGCCGCGAATGGCGCTCCGAGCGGAAATGCTGCTTCCAATTCTCCCTCCGCCGGCGCAGCCGGGTTTTGGGGGGCGTCGTCTGGATCGGGATCCGGCGGTGGAAACACCGAACAGGACCCTGGCGCACCGAATGGGGGTTGAGGTGGTGACCCACCTCCGGGTTCGGGCCCACGTACTTCCTATTTTGGAAGGAGCGGGTGGTGAGTCCGACCCACCATATGTAGCGCGTGGCATATGGAATGTGTTTCAACGCAGGGAGCAGGCAGGGGCTGGCACAGCCGCGCCTCTGAATGACGTTGAAGTGCCAGATGAACTGGCTCGTTGTATTATGGAGATAGTCGCGCTGTATGCTGACGTAGTCGATCCTGCCCTTCACATGTCGTTGGGATGGCTGAATAAACATAATATGTGTCAGGACATTACGAAATTGGCTGAGGTGCATGGTCACGGATGGATTTCCTTGAGTGGTGAGGATCTGGCCGCCATGATGCGGACCGGTAAACATCCGCGGGAATTCCTCCGACTCCTGACCCAAACCTCTCACGAAGGGCACAAATTGTGGAGCACTGCCATTCATATAGTCTCTGATTTGACATGTAAGTTCAGTGATGTACGCGACAAGAGACTTGGTGGTGCTGCGAGCCCCCAATTTTTCTTGCGGGAGAATCTCCAAGGTCTGGACGCAGAGATAAAGGGGGGTGCGTGCGGAAGAACGCTTCTGCATCGCATCATGAAAAAAGATTTGTGGAGTAATCAGGTTTCGAACCGCATGGGGAATTTCGTCCTGGATCAACGCGCGCCTATACAATGCTTACCTGTGAGCGATATTTCTGATGGAGCCAAGTGTAATATCAAGGGGCTGAGCGGAAGGAAGAAGGGTAATGCGGGGCCTCACATGCTAATAGCGTTACTCGGCCCCTTCTTTGAAACAGCCGAAAGAAGGATCGATGAGGCGGTGAAGCGCTCCAAGACGGGGGCGATCCAGATATTCGATGTTGGCGGGGATCATCGATGTTGGCAATCGGAAAACGGTATATTCAAGATGAACGTCCTGTGGGACGACGTTGCCATTTTGCTGCGGGCACGCGTGCACCAGCGCATTGAACGGTGCAAGGCTGCGGGGATTCAGCCCAAAATAATGATTTTGGATGGCGCTTGCTTGTGTCGGAAATTGCGTAACACCCCGCGCGATGCATGCCGTTTTGTTGATCGACAGGAATCTTGCACATTGGACAAAGATGGTGCAATGGTCAGGGTTGCTAGGGGTGAAATAATGGCTGATCACATGATGAAAGCAGCAAGGCTTGTGGCCTGGTTCTTCTGTCAACCCTCTTGTGGCTCAGCCGCCCAGGGGTGGATCTGCGAAGTTGAACTGCGAGAAGACGGGTTTGCGAATATAGAAGCTACATATGAGGAGCATGTGTCGTATTGAACCAACTGGTGTCCTACTGAGAACGGTGCTCCGACTTCGATTTTGGGAACGCTCCCATTCTCTGAGCAAGCTTTATGCAAGTCCCTGTCACCGCGACTGGAGCAGGACATGGAGCGCGACATTCCGTGTTTTCACAAGAGTGGCGAGATTTCAGTTCGAAAGGGAAAGGGCATGATACATATTCGCAATGGAGCGAATTCCATTTCCTTCTTAAGAGGAGCTTGCCAGACATTCCTGGCATGCCCCCTGCGGGAAGAGACGTGCGGCGTACCTGGGAAAAGATCCTCATTGACCAATTCATGCAACAAGCACTAGATGTTTTGGAAGCATCTCAACCTAGCTTTCGGTCCCCCGCCCAGTCTGCCGCGCGGGCGGCGTGGCGAGTCGACGCTACCTCTTAAAGTGAAAGAGGATAAAGCGGAATAGTTGACTTTGAGCAAGCATTGGACAAGGCAGTCCCGCGGGGCATCCGTTGGGACGCTCCATTCGATTCTGGAAGGATATCGAGTCCTTCCCTCGGACCCCGAGTGGGGGAAATGTGAAGAAGACAAACGTCGGAATCTATTCCTTTGCGGACCCTGACGATAATCCTTCGACCCACATGCGGTAGACGATGGCGGAAGACACTTTCCAATGATGGGTATTGGAACGCTGCGGAAATTGCATTTTGGAGTTGTCCGAAGTCCGTTGCTGGTGGAGATGGTCCAACACAGCAATGCATTAAGCATACCGACCTGGTAGTAATGACTGATATACTCATTTACCATTGGCACCCCGCCGCGTTCTGTGCGTGCGGGGGTGGCTGTTGGTCGCTAGTGCGACATTTATTCCCCATATCCTAAGATGGGGTTCTTGTTGTTACTTGGACGCCTCCTACTCGTCCGTCTTCCTCTACAGTTACACTATGAATACACTCTTCTCCATCCCCTGATGGCGTGCGGAAGGTAGCGGGCACCCCTCCGCGTACTGTTTTATTACACATAGAATTTTCCGTGTATATATATATATATATATATATATATACACATTCCCTTTTCTATATATTATAATTCCGGGGGTGCGGACCCCCCCCCGAAATGGGACCCCCCGGATCCGTGCCGCGGGGGCGGCCGAAAATCCTTTCCAAGGCGTGCGCGCAGGCGGGCGGCAGTGCCAAATCGGTCGGCGCAAGCCCACAGAGACACCCAAGACAGTCCAGGATAGCACCCGGGTAGCCTTGAAGACCCTCCGCGAGGGCCCCAAGACCGGTCTCAAAGGGGGCCCGAGAGAAGAAAATCGTTGAATTTCCATTGGTTTCGCAATGTTTTTAGCGTCCTCGCTTTTTCGGGTTTCCGACGCTCCCGGCTCGCCCAAGAAGCTCCCAAAACCGTTCCAAGACGGCCCAAGAAGCTCCCAGAGCGCGCTGGGAGCGCACCAAAACGGTCCAAGACGCGCCCGAGATGGCCCACGAATTTCAAGACGGCCCAAAAAGGGGCCCCAGGGGGGACCACGAACTGGAAATACGAGCTTCCCGCCCCGAGGAGGCCCAAGGAGGCCCCAAGAGAGCTCCACAGGGCCTCGGGAAGCCCCCTGAGTAGCTCCGGTGAGGCTCCAAGAACATCCCAAATTGTTATTTTTCCATTGGTTTTTCAATGTCCTCAGCGTCCTCGCTTTTTCGGGTGCCCGACGCTCCAAGACCGCCCAAGAAGCTCCCAAAACCGCCCCACAACGGCCCAATGGGCTCCCAGGGCGCTCTGAGAAAGCCCCAAGATGGCCCAAGACGCGTCCGAGATGACCCGCGAACGTTCCTAGATGGCCCAAAGGGGAGCCCTAGGGGGGACCACGATCTCAAAATACGAGCCCCCCGCCCCGAAAGAGCCCAAGGAAGACCCGAGAGAGCTCCAGAGGGCCTCGGGAGGGCCCCTAAGACGTTTCGGTGAGGCCCCAAAAACATTCAAAATGTTACTTTGAACGATTTCTCTTCTTGCTCCGCCTCGTCCACCTCCTCTTCCTCCTCCTCCTCCTCCTCCTCTTTATCCTCTTCCTCCTCCTCCTCTTCCTTGTTTCTTCTCCTCCTCCGCCTCCTCCTCCGCTCCTCCGTAAATGGAGCAGGCCAGCGCTGCTCAAGCGGATGCAGGAGGGCGCAACGGCCCCACGACAGCAACCGCCAGACCGCTCCACGAGGCTCCGGGAGAACCCCCGCGAACCCACTCGAAGTGCTTCAGCGCTCCAAGGCGGCTCAGCGGCCTTCAAAAGGGGGCCCCGACGGCTCATGAGAGCCAAGCCGACCAACACCCTGCCCGTCAAATCCGCCGCCCTCGAAATCGCACCATTCCGCCGCCCCGCGCCCCCTTCGTCTGATGTTCCCTGAAGAATAGCCGCATTATGCTCATACTCCCGGGTTCGCATCAAATTTTCCGGAAATTCGGTTGCGAACCCGGGGTTCCAGCTGTTTCCCGCGCGGGCCCCACTCATATGCGCCATTCCATGCGCCCGCTGCCTCCAACTCGCAGTTTTGGCCCGTCCCAGGTTGATTGTCCCCCTTTCTGCTCTTCCTGCGCTTCTCCGAAGTGCGAACCAGCGGACCGCGGCTAAACTTAAAAAAGGATGGCACCACGGGCCAGCCATTCCGAAGCTTCAAGGAACAAGGTGCATGGCGCGAAGCGCCAATGCAGCCTTGTATGTATGTTTGTATGTATGTATGTGTATATTTGTATATATATATATAAAACAAAAAATGATGCTCTCGCTGAGGCGCGGGCTTCATTTTCGGGCTTCCGCTCGTTCCGAATCGTGCTCCCGCTGCAGCGCTGGCTTCATTTCCGTGCGTCCGCTCGTTCCGAATCGTGCTCCCGCTGCAGCGCTGGCCTCATTTCCGCGCTTCCGCTCGTTCCGAATCGTGCTCCCGCTGCAGCGCTGGCGTCATTTCCCGTGCCGTGCAGCGGCGTGCAATGCAATGGTCGGTTGCGTTCCGCTGCGCGATGCCATGCCTTCAGCTCCAGCTGCCATATCCAGTGCGTAAGTGCCGCGTCATGCTATGCCGTGCTACGTTTTGATCTTCGACGCCGTGCTATGGAATGTTATGTTCGGGGCCGCTGTGCGATGCCATGTTTTGCGTTGCAAAGTTTTGTGATGCAACTTTTCACTGCGCCACGCCACGTCGTGCTGTGACATACTACGTTTTGCGGTGCTCTTCTACGCCATGCCGCGCCGTGCTCTACAACGCATCGCGTACCCTTTCGGGGCCATTGCCCGGCTCAGCATCCGACTGTGCGAGTAGAGAGGGGATCTACGCCATGGTAAGGGATGGGAGGGAGGGGTAGGATGTCAGATATGACGCGAGCGCGCCTAGCTTGTCTCCTCCCTTCTCCTCCTCATACCCACATTTACTCATGCACAGACTGACTCACATTCAGACTTCCTCACACCCAGATTTACTCACACACAGAATTGTTCATATTCAGGCCTACTCATACTCAGACCTGCTCCTATTCAGACTTACTCATGCTGAGACTCACGCACGCCCAGTTCGCGGCCACTTGGTGGGGGTGCCTCAAGCGGTTTGCTTGTTTTCTGTCCGAATATCCTTCGCTTTCGGGGTGTCTTGAGCGGGGATTTGGAGGATATCTCGAACGAGGCGCTCATTTTCACCCTCCAGGTGGGCCAGATTTTGAGGATATCTCGATCGGTTTGCTTGTTTTGGTGGCCAGGCTCGTGGGTGCAGATTCTTCTCAGGATGCCACAGGAGGCTCCAACAGGCTCCAGGAGGCCCCAGGAGACCACGTGGGGTCCCAGGAGGCATCATGAGGCCACAGAAAAATTCAAGAGGCCACAGGATGTCCCAAGAGGCCCCAGAAAACTTCAGGAAACCACAGGAGGCCCCAGGAGGCCACAGGAAACGCTAGGAGGCCTCGGAACGCAACGGGAGGCCTCGATAGGCCCCAAGAGCAGGAGGCCTCAGAAGGCAACGGGAGTGGCTCACATCCCATGTGTTTTACTTATGCTCCAATTGATTGGGCCTCACCTGGAGCACGACTTCCTGATGTTATACGTATGTTTCTATAGATTGTCTTTCTTCTGTGTACACAATCCTACATGTTTTATTTATGTTCCTATAGATTGGGCCTCTTCTGGGGCGCGAATCCTTGGTGTTTTACGTGTGTTCCTGTAGATTGTCTTTCTCCTGTGGCTCTAATCCGCAATGTTTTATGTGCGTCTGTTGCTATATATTGGGCCTCTCCTGGGGCACGAAACCTCCCTAGGAGGTCCCAGGAGGCCCCCAGAGGCTCCTGGAAGCTCCAGAAACCCCAGTAGGTTTCAGGAGGCCCCAGGAGGCCCCAGGCTCCTGCGCAGAGACGCGCTCGTACTACTGAGGCTCATTCGCACTCCAATTCATTCGCAGTTAGATTCATGTCCAGACCGTCACACATGAAGCCCGTTTATATTCGAAAGCTCTTGCGTCTAGACGTTCACGGCGGACAGGTCCATGCGAATGTACGCACATATGGGGAGCTCCACGCAGTGAATCATTGGAAGACGGCGAAGCTGTGGGCAAATATTTCAACGTCGAACGGACGAAGAGCAAGGGGGGGATTGAAATTATAGACCAAGTCAGGAACCAGCAATGCCAATTGGTTCCTGATCCATTCCCAATAGATTGGTTGGACAATTCTTCGCCTTACCTTGGGAGTATTTGGAGAGTAGAGGCTGCAAACTCAATTTCGAACAGCCGTTTTGGACGGAGCAAATGAGGGGAGAAAGCGCACGGCTCATGGCCAAGTGGAGGTTAAGACCAAACCACTGGCACAGCCGGCGGGTGGGTCTGCTTCTAGTGCAGCCAAGCCGCCCCCGCGTTTTGGTGTTGACGATGAGCCGAAACCTCCGCTTCCTAAATCAGCCAGACCTCCTGTGCTGCCTATTCCTAAAGGTCAAGGAGATATGACGGCTGCTAGGTCGGATATATACAAGTGGCACGTGTGTGCCCAGGCTCATACAACAAGCTGAAGGGGCGTTTGAAGCAGGAGTGACATGCAACAGCGAAGTCGCACTCGAGCGCAAGTGAGGTTGCCACACCTTGCGATGTGTGTACCAGGGCCCCCCAGGAAGCCTCAGGAGGCCCGACTTGGATACCAGAAGAGGCTCCAGGAGGCCCCAGGATTGTGAGTGTTGTGTGTGTGTGTGTGTGTGTGTGTGTGTGTGTGTGTGTGTGTGTGTGTGTGTGTGTGTGTGTGTGTGTGTGTGTGTGATGTGTGCTTTGTGTGGTGCGTGCTTTTTGTGTGTTGTCGTGTGTGTGTGTGTGTGTGTATGTTATGTTTGTCTAGCGTGTGATGTGTTGGGCGTGATTTGTGTCTCTGTGTGTGCATGTAGTTCTGAAGCCCCAGGAGGCCCCAGGCGGCCTCAGCAGGCCCAGGAGAACTCCAGGAGGCTCCGAGGCGGGGTCTGGGGTACCAGGAGGCCCCCAGGAGGCTCCGAGGAGGGGTCTGGGGCTCGATTTTGGGAGGATGTCTCAGGCGAAACCGCCATTCTCTGAGAATCGGGGTCAAAATTATTGAAATTACCATGTGTTTTTGAAGGTTTTATGTTAAAATGTTGAAATTCCTATGTGTTTTTGGACCTCTCCTTCACGATCTGCGTGAGGGGTGCCACCGGTTTTCAGAATTTCGAGGATGTCCCGAGCGAAACGGCCAGAAAAATCGAAGACGCACGCACGCACGGACGCACGGACGCATTAATCCCCTCTGAGCTCTACTCCCTCGGAGAGGTGCGTATGAGAATAACGACTCTCAAGAAGGGGGCCTGCCTCCTACGGCACCGCCGCCAGGAGACAGGAATCCTTGGGAACCACTGTTAGATAACGCGTCGAAGCCGCTTCTGCCCCCGCCTGGGCCCGCTTCGAAATCATTGGCGAAGCCGAGTGAATCCGATCAGACGCCCAAGGAAGGGGTGAAGGCGCCTCAACCAGACATCCGGCCACAATGGAAACCCTCTTCGAGAGATGCTCCGCCTACAGCGCCGGCGGATGCGCCGGATGCCGGAAGTTCGAAGTATATCATTATACCTCCGACGCCTCCTCCAAATGACCCTCCGCGATTCGATTTGCAAGATGACAGAGAGACACTTGGACCCCCGCGGATGCACGACGCGAGCAACCCGGCACAGCCAGAGCTAGCCAGAAAACTATTGATGTGCGTGCCCCAGGGGGACTCAAACCTTTCTTGCTTGACTTGCCGGGCCCCCCACGCTGCGGAACCGATTGTGAATGGCCCGCAGTCCTCCCAGATGGAAGGGCTTGGCGAGGGTGACGGAGCGGGGGAGAAGTGCGGCTTTGATTTGTTATTGCCCCCAGCTGATCTCGATTGCGATGACCCCGTCTCGGTAGTCGCCAAGCTGGTGCGAGATCTTTTGGTTGTGCACTTTGGATCGCAATCGAGCCGAACATATGTGTCACTTCGTAATGAATTAATGCAGCTCTGGCAAGCTCGCCCTGGTGGACTTCAGCTTGAAGGTGTTAGAGAGCTTCCTGCTGAAGAGGCAATCTTTGAGGGATGACATGATTACCTGGGCTATCTGAAACAAGCAGATGAAAAGAGGAATGAACCCACTGAGTACTCGTTGCCTGATAAAAATTGGGCTTTTTTTGCGCCATTTTCTCCAAGTTCGCGATCCGAATTTCATTCCTTCGGAAGAAGTTCCAAACGCCAGAATGGCAGCTGGTCCTGCGGCGTTGACTGGTGCAACCGGGGCCGACGAAGAGTCAGCCGCTGCGAAGATGGATGGACGTGGTGACTCGCGCTCTGCGGGGCCGCAGGACAATTGGCCGAGGATCCCCTGCGCTGGGGGGGTCTCGCTTGTTCATCGCTGAAGACGTCGGCGCAGATATCAGTCCAGGTGTCGCAAATCTGTTCTTGCGCGTGACTCTTCCGCCGACGCCTGATCGCGCGCAGCTCCGTCTTGTGGGGCGGGCCCCCCCGGGGCGAACTAGGAATGTTAGTCGTGCAAGATTTGCTACTGATGGGGGCCTCATGGTCTTTGACCGACGACAACGAGCGAACGCTCGTGATGGAACGAGCGACGAAGTCCGACAGCAAGTTATCGAAGCCCACAGGGCTGGCCCAGTGCCCCCCCGCATTGCAGTGGCGTGCCTATAATGCGATCGAGGAAAATGCACGCACGGTGCACGACCCAACTGCCGCGCTGCTAGGGGAGCTAGATGTGGAAGGATTTAACCAAGCAGTCAAATTTTCCAAAGCAGAGTTTGAGTCAGATGGCAGACCAGATTTCACCCCCCCGGAGGCCTACAATGCACTTGCTCCTCTAGCATTGCCGAATGACGCTACCGGCGCAGCCGAGGAAGCGGAGGCAAACGTGTTGAGGCAGGGCCAAATGTCCGCCATGCTGGGAAGCTCAGGGTTTTGGAGAAAATGCAGCCACCGAGCGCACTCCAATGCGCAATATGTGGGTGAGTGCGCGGTGTGCATAGCCGGACATTGCGCCGAATGCGCCCGATCCTCGGGCGGGTGGGTGTATGTGGGCGATTTCATTCGGAGGGTGACGAGCGATGGAATCACTCGCGCCGTATTGCTCTTGCAATACACGGCCTAACAATGTTGCCATCGGGGGAAGTTCGTGTTCTAGGCATAAGGGCTGATGACATTCTGGTTCTTGATGAGACACAGCTAATGGAGCACTGGCGGTCCTTTCTGAAGCCAGACGCCTCGCGCGACGCAGTCGTTGAGGAGGAAAACGGAGACGTAGTTATCTCCATTGATAGAGCTGAACGGGCTTCCAGGCCCATGCCAGTGTTCTTTCATTCGTGCATGTCAAGGACATTCTTGTTTTGCCCGCATCATAGAACGCATGTGTGCGCCTTGCGAGTTTGGGATGGCGCGATGCCACGGGCACTTGCTGCGCGTTACTTCCTTAGAAACCATCAAGGCGTCCACGTTTGGATCAGGGACTATTAGGTGCCCGAATAAGCACAGTGGATTGTGCAAAGCACCTGATTACGGACTTCTCAGATTGATACCTACGAGGCGTGAGTTCCCTGCTTACTATGCCGAGCACGTCTCTCACTGGCTCAGCCAGCGGAAGGACGGTGAAGCTCCGCCCGCAAAGGTATATCAGGCTGAGGGCGCTGCCCCAGCCGGCGGGGGACCCCCGACTCAGGGAGTTTGGCCTCGCGCAGTTGCCCCGTCCTTCTGGGGGGCTGATGCGACACATGGTGATAATTGGCAATATTTTGTTGTCTTCAATGGGCGGACGGTGGCCCGCCTAAGGTATCGCACCCTCCGCGACGGACCTCTTGTGACGACGGGGCAAGCGCGTTTCAATGGCATTCATCGTATCGTGCAATTGATATTGGTTGGGCAGAATGCACGTGATGCGCAGCAGATGATCTTGGACTTGATATTTTCACAAGAGTGGCTTGCGTTCGAGGTTACTTTCTCGCACGGCGCACTTAGAACATTGATCTTCTCTGACGAATAAGTGGCCGACGCAGGGCAGAGTGAACTGTCCGAAGAAGGAAAGGCCTTCATCGCGCGGAGAATGTGGACAGTCGAAGGGAGGTGCGTTTGTAATCGATACCATGCCGTGAGGGCTGGTTTCGGATGTTGTTTGAAATGCCCCGCCCCTGTCACGTAGTAACAAAAAGTCAGAGTGAATTATTTACAATCGCCTGGCAGAGATGCATTGGTTGCTGCATGGGCGAGCCTAGGACTGGCTCCACGTCGTGATGCCTCCCCAAGAGGGGAGAGCCGCGCCGAGATCATATCTAACAGGCTGGACGCAATGAACAAGAGCTCTTCTGATGGACTGGAAAACTTGAACAAGGCTGAACAACGCCAGCGCAAGTGGGTTAGCCAGGCGCATATACGTTCCCGGGCTTCTTTGGCAGGTTGCGCGTTCAAAAACTCGTAGCCAGGGGCCGCCCCTTCCTGGAGGCCCGACAGCGCCTCGGCACCGCCGCCGGCGCGTCATGAGCCATGCTTCCAGTATCTGGGACCACTTAAGCTCCGCTGTATTGACTGGCTGACATTCAAGCATGGGGGCAATGCCCCAGCCGCTGCGCCAGATCTGGATCAATACGCTTGCCCAATGAGATGCTCTGCGCCGCTTGCTGTTTTTGATTGGGAACATGTTAGTGCCGAGCAAATTCGCCCAGAGACAGGCTGGGGCCACTGGGAACAAGAGATGGCGGAAACGTAGTAATAATTCCATCAAGTGTTGACGGGCAACTAAAATGCAGCCAGCCGAGCTTCTGCGTCGAACCAAGTAGGAGATATAGATTTCTGAATTGTTGCTGAACTTCATCATCGGCCCAGCCGTATTGAGGAAGTAATATCAGCACGTGGAGAGAAGGCTGCGACGTCGGATGGCATATGTACTCAACATATAGCCCAGCGTCATCAGCTGATTGTTCCGACGAGAGCGCTGCCCTCTCGGCTTGCTTTGATTTTTATTTCTGGCTGCATGTTTAGCTAGAAGTAGAATCATGACCTGTACGATAGGCCAGAAGTTATCAAAGTTGCAGCGCATTTCATTCTTGGATAATAATCTTCAGTTCCAACTACGATGCCATTGGACAAAGACATCAGTCATGATGTACCCCTGGGATGATCCGAGTTCGAGGATATAACATGGACCCAACCACTCTATCGAGCCCCCCGCTCACGGAAGATGGGGGGCGGATTATATTAGCTGTACGAGCAGTAATATTATTGTTCGTATCTGCGGGAATCGATGTTGCATTTCCCGGGTACGAGGTGCAGCGTGGTGCGAACAATGCGAATGCAGCTCTTGAGGTTGTGAGGGGAGCTTATGCTTTGGATTGTCGGATTAGGTCCGCGGTCGAATCATTTGACCTAATTCATGAATGGACCAAAGGATCAGGAAATGAAGTATCAGAGACCGCGAGACGAGCTTGCTCAGGCATCCAAGAAGCTATGATTTTCGTGCATGCGTCTTCGGAATTTCATTTTAGTGCCAAGATCTGTCTTCCCAACAGCCTGTTTGGAGTCTTCAATGGTGACGATGCCATTGTAATTGCCAATTGCGTTGAGAAGGAAAAGGAAGGAGCGGCCCGGCCGACTCTCCCACAGAGACAATCCCAGCTGAGTCTCCAGCAGATGCTGTAACCACAATCGTTGAAGAAAATACCCCGCGCGGCACCGCCGCTGGGGGGCAGCGAACTCAGCGGCGCCCTCGCCCAGCATCGAGACCGAGGTACCGGGGAGGAAGGCAGTCTTATAGGGCCGCCCCCCATGCTCCGGCGCCCGCCGGCCCAGTCGCGTCGGGCGCCAATGCTGGCTGCATTGGCTATGACAGAATCCAGTCGTGGGCGGATGAACCTTGGACGGATGAGCCTGTTCCTGAAAGGCTGGCTGCTGAGCCGGGTGGCGGCCGCGCGAGCGATGGCGGCGGCCCAGGGCCGGCCGTGGGCGGCATTTATGACGCGACCGTCGACTACGAGGACAAGAATGAGAATGGATAAATTCAAGGATACTACGTGCATGTATCTCGGCATCAGCGAGTCACTGGCCATAGCAGAACGTGACAGTGGTTTAGTTTGAACGAATGCAACGACAAGTTCAAACGTGACTCTGGGATGCCAGGTGCCTTGCCAGAGCCTCCGCCGCCGCCCGCGTGGGAGGCGAGGCCGCGCGAGAAGGGCCAGGGCAAGAGGTGGCCAAGCGGCTTGAGTTTAAGCAGAAGAGAAAACAGACAGGACAACTACTTCAGGGATCAGAACCAGTGAAAATGGGGTAACAGAGACACGTGGGGTGATTCTCGTGGCTGGAGAAGTCGCTGGCAAAGGTGGCACGGCGCAATGGAACCAGTACAACATAGTCGATGCTGGTCCAAGCTGCATCATGGAGCGGGTGCACCAGGTGTGCCCGGGCATTGTGGCCTGAACTGGGAAATATTAGCTCCTTCGGGGAGCGTCGTTTTTTTCGGCCTTTTGCCCCCTGGCAGCCACCGTTGAGCGGTCAGATGCTTTTGGGGTTCGCTCCGGTGGCTGTGCGTATGTTCAGGTCAGGTGGGTTGGGGGGTCGGGGCGGCTCTGCGGACCCCGCCGCGGGGGGAGTCAGTGCACTCCTTCCGCGCCACCATCCCTTCGCCCCGTCTGCTCCTTTGCCTTGCGCGCACTGCCCGACGTGCTGACTTGTTCTGCTTCCGCAGCTATACCACTTTGGCTCTAGGGAAACGGAAAAGGAGCGAGCCTGCGACGCGCGCGCGCGTGCGTCGGCTGGCGGGCCGGCCTCGTCCCTTCAGTGTTACCTTAGTGTATGCTTGACGGCATTATCTATTTTCTCCGTGTCATCGGTGGAGCCCACTGTCCATGATATATTATCGGAACATCTTGCAGGAATTCTGAATTTCCAGGCACAGGACTGATGATGCTGCTCATGATAACGATATTGTTGATGCTGTTGTTGTTGATGGTGCTGATGCTGAGGATGATGATGACGACCACATTGACGATTATCCTATTGGTGGTGATGGTCATGGTGCTGGTAGTGATGATGATGACGACGATGGCGATGACGATATTGATGATCATACTGATGATGGTGATGACGAGGATGATGTTGATGATGAGGATAACGATGGTGATGATGATGATGACGATGATGATTCGGATGGCTAGTAGGTTGATGATGGTACGGATGAGGATAACGATGATGCTGATGATGCTGCTGCTGATGATGAGTATGATTATGATTCGGATGGTGCTGATGATTATGAGGATGTTGATAATGATGATAATGATGACCATGATCATGAATCTGGATATTATGATTATGATGGTGATGTTGATAATGACGGTGACGATGATGTCGACGATGATGCTGCTGGTGGTGGTGATGCGGATGATTATGATGATGATGATGATGATGATGATGAGGATGATACTGGTGATGCGGATGGTGGGGAGTTTGACGATGATGAGAATGATGTTGATACTGGTGAGAATGATGATGATGATCGTGACGATGATGATTTTGATGATGATGATGCTGATGATGATGGTGGTGATGATGGTGGTTGTGGTGGTGGTGGTGGTGATGGTGATGATGATGATGATGAGGAGGAGCAAACAAAACAGGAGCAGGAGGGTTGGGCTGTATTGAGATCTCCCTGCAAGCGCTCGATTACTGAGAGTCAGCCTGGATGCTGCTGAGCAACAGTCCGAAACGAGCACAAGGCCCAAGTTCCCGCCAGGACAACGTCGGGAAACGATTGACGCAACTCCACTCATTTTCGTGCCCATCCAAAACTTTTCGGTATGAAAGGATTGCTGAATCTCCGACGTGGGACATGACATGTCCGAGTGACAAATGCCACCCCACTCTGGCTGGCGCACGGTGCGAGTGACGGGCGGCAAATGCCGGCGCCGCGCCATTCTGGCCCGCCTTTCACACGTCCGTGGCCCTATAATTTGGGAGCTCCACCTACGGCCCCAGTGGCATGTTCCGCATGGCGGCGCCGCCCATTTCGGCACACCCCTCACAGGCTTCGTCGCCCCATAGGCAGCTCCACCTGAAGCCACCATGGGAGGGTCCATGTGGCGGCGCAGCCCATTTCAGCGCACATCTCACGAGTAGTGTTCCTTCGGGAACTCCACATGTGGCCTCAGTGGAAGGCCCCTCGCGCGAGCTCCGCTCACGACCCCAGTGGGAAACGTTGCATGGCTTCCAGTAGCTTCACATACGACTCCTTACACGTTCGCGCCCCCATAGGGACTTCCACATACGGCCGCAGTTGGAAACGTTGCATGATTTTTCCCATCAATTTCAACACATCCTTCACAAGAGCCGTCTATACGGATTTTCATCATCATCGTCGCACGAAGCTGCTAAGGGTTGGGCCCCTCGCCAGACTAAGTTTCAAGGGCGCACGGGGGAAGTGTGAAGGGGAAGAGAGGGGGATGGGGGAACCCGTAACGGCGGGGCTTGAGGCCAAGAGAGCCCCCCAGGGGCAGAGAGCAGAGGAATCACGCCTGGGCGGCCAGGCATGTCCTAGGCAAGACCTCCCCTGAGACATAAATCCCGGCTTGCCAACTCTGTCATGAATGAGGCTCTGCTTTCTCGTATCTGATTAGATAGTGGTCTGCGGCTTCAGACACGCGACAATCATCGTCGGATGAGACAGTGAGCCAGGGATAGGGAACGGCGTTGCCCGTTGCTTTGCGTATGCTAGGTATATATCGTGTGATTTCTTGGTCTTGCTCTCCACCCCATCCGTTCCTCATCCATCCTTCTGATAATGCGATTTGGGTGCAGCTGTTTTTTGTTCAAGCTGCGCGCTGTTGCTGTCTGCCGAGCCAGCCGTTGCGCCTCGTGAGGCATCAGGGCAGAGAGTCTCCACGCAGTGCAAGTGCAAGGGGAGAGCATGCACACACATGTGCACACACACATTTCATACACACATACACAGTTATATGTATATTTCTGCATCTATATATTTGTGTGGACTTACATATGTGTGTATTTATACAGGTATATGGGTGCATGTATGTATGTATGTATGTATGTATGTATGTATGTATGTATGTATGTATGTATGTATGTATGTATGTATGTGTGTGTATGTATGTATGTATGTATGTATGTATGCATATATGTATGTATGTATGTATGTGTGTGTGTGTATGTATGTATGTATGTATGTATGTATGTATGCATGTATGTATGTATGTTTGTATGCATGTATGTATGTATATAAATGTATATTGACACCTGTGCGGTCCAACCCCTGCGGTGTGATCTATGTTGTGAAAGCTATGCCGTGTGAGCTGGAGGTGAAGGCTATGGGGTGCAAGCTCTGCAATGCAAGCTATGTTATGCATGCGGTCTAAGTGAAGTGGGGCGCCCACGAGGCGCCCACGAGGCGGCACGGGCGGCAACGTGGCGCAACTTTGGCATGCCACCCAAGCGCGGGGCGCGCACGAGGCGCCCACGAGGCAGCACGGGCCCACAATGTGGCGATTGCCCAGAATACCCAACCAACCATTCAGCGGAACAAAGAAAGAACCCCTAATTGAAAACACTGCTTGGGGAATCTATATACACATAAGGGAAGGCAAATTGATTGAAACTAGGATGAAAAGGACAGGGGATTACGACAGCGAAGACATCAGCGCGTGGACGGTGAGGTTCATTCAACGCGAAGGTCTTTCACTTGCAGTCTTTTGGAGGATGTCCACGCTAAACGAGTGCAAACTCAGCGAGGCGCTGTGAACAGAGCTCGATGAATTGCGCACTGCTCAGGGGCGTGGGTTCAAATCTTGGCTGTGTTGTTTTTGGGGAAAACTATGGAACGCTTCCAGCAGGTGCAGGGTTGTCGTGTCAAGTATGTTTGACTGCCCGCCCGCTGCCAGCGCGCGCGGAACTCCTAAGGACAACAGCACAGTATTACGGAGGGGATATTTATCGATATTCCAAGTTACCTTATTGCACATGCGCCCCCGATCCGCCATATGAAATACCGCATCGGGTGTGCTGTGCTATGTCAGCGAGTTGCAAAGCGAGTTGCGCAGGTGTGCGTTGGCTCTTGTGGTGGCTTTTCGGCTTGGCCAAACTCGCGGCTGTGGACATTTGGTAATGTTTTTGGGAGGGGGGACCCTTTGTGTCCAGTTTACGCATACCTGGCTTGGGGGCTGGGGAGCTCCTCTTGTCATCAGGCGCCTGGGGTGTGTCGGCAAACGCTGACAGCTTCCTCGCCTTGCCCAGGGAATGCCCAGCGTCCCCCCCTTTCTGCCACAGTCGGTCATGTCAGCGCTGTCGCATGAGGGTTCCGGGCCTGTCGTCTCTCTCCGTAGTCGGTAGTCTTGCAGCATTTTGGCCTCGATCCTGCATCCGTCAGACAGGACCGTGCCAATCAACGGGCATATGTTTCAATCACGACCCGCTCCCCACTCAGTCGCGACAAGTCCCCATGGACGAAGTCATACACTTACAGGGTGCAACGTTGAACGGGTGGTTCGGCTTCCTCTGCGCTCAATGGGGCACAGCCATGCGGCCTGTGAAGGATCTGATGCTCTGCGTGTTACCGACGGCGGTTGGTCATTTGATCGGGATTCTTACCTGCTCTGGAGATTCCCAACGGTTTGGCATGGGTGCTCCGCTCGAATCGCACAGGCCTGGCCTCGAGGGGACCCGAGGCACCTGCGAGGCGTGTCCCGGGGGAAAGCCTGACCGCTGGCTTCCTTCCGCGCCGATTCCGTCGAGCCCTGGGCGGGATTGTTTGGGGTCAGGTGGACGCCAGAGACCGACGCCGCCCCTCGACCAGGGGCCACATCCTCTCGGCGCGGCTGGCGCACGTCTTCCCGCCTCGGCTCGCCCCGCGCAAGGAGCTCCGAAGAGCTGTCTGTTGCCGATCGGGGCTCGGGGACTGGCACCCGCGGGGTGGGCAGGTCGAGGTCCGAAGCGCGCGGCCCGCGGCCCCCGTGGGAGGCCACAGATGACGGGCGCGGCGGGGGACGGCGCCGCAGGTCGCCAGGGGAGGGGGGGCTGGGCGAGGCTAGCATGGGCGCCGGCGACGTCGACGACGGTGGCGGCGGCCGCTGGCGCCGTCGTGCCCGACGTCATTGCCGCCGCCGTCGCCACTGTCATCGTCGCCGCGGCCGCCGCCGTCATCGCGTGGGTGGAAGGGAAATAGGATAATGAGCATAATAACGCGCAGAATAACAATCATAAGCACAATCACATTCATAATACTTTTAGCAGTGATAAAGAGAATCGTAGTATTACTAGTAGTAGCAATGGTAATAACAGTGATACAAATAAGAGTACTAGTTATAGACTTTCAGGAATCACACTAGTAAGACTATCAATGCGAATAATAATGCGAACATGTCTACGAATAAGAAAGCAACTAATCATAGTAATAGTAATATGATGAATGTAAATATGAGTAATAAGGCTGGTCGTATTAATAATCATGAGAATGATAGTACTAATATTACGGATCATACTAAACATACTGTTGTCAATGATACCAATGATGATATGCATATTACGCTTATAGTACAATTCACGCTTAGAATAATGAGCTTAGCATTGCTACTAATAGAGGTAATCCTACGAATATGAACAATCATACTCATACTATAAATCATACTTATCATAATAATGAGGATACTACGAATAATCGTAATAACAATCATCATATAAGAAGGAAGGATATTAATTCTAATAAGCATAGTACCACTCATAAGAACAACTAGTCCTAATCAGAAAAGGCACAACACAACACATAATGACAATCGTATCAATACTAACAATATTAATAATAGTAACACTAGGAATAATAAGCATACTCGTACTACTGATAATAATGATAACAAAGGATAATGATGATTTTAAGAAGAAGAAGCGCGCTGCTCACATCTGTGGTGCCTATGCAAGACCCTGCTGACGCACGCGCACTGTTATGGCTGCAGGGTGAAACGGTTGTGCCACGCCGGCTTGCCTTTGGCAGCGTCCTGCGCAAGGCGGGGGCAGGCCAGGGTGGTCGGGGGAGAGAAGACTCCCCGCCTTTCCGGCGACGGGGGCTCCCATCAGCAGAGGAGCCGCAAAAATCACAATCGATGGCGTCTAGAAATATTTTGGGTCACCAGCTTGTCCTTCGTCGACTCTGGGAGCTTCGGAGCCCATCACAGCTAGACGGAAGCTTCAGAGCTGAGCAAATGCCATGATTGGTCCTTCTTGCTTCGGGTTACTGCCCGCGGCCCGAGAAGTGGACTCCAACAAATCGTTGTGGGTCGGATTCCCTAGTAGAGGGCCGCAAAACGGCAGATGCAGAAATGTTGTGAGGTCGGCGCGGCGCGGATTTCTTTTAACTGCGCTGGACCCCACTCCGCGAGCGCGCAAGAGGCGGCGCTGGAGGCGCCGCCAAGAGGTTCTGCTTCGACCCAGGAAATGCGCGCGGACCTCCGACAGTTTGTGCTTGATGAGGCAGCATTTCGTTCCCAAATTCACAAGGTGGGATTATTCGTATTCCCAGTGCCGTAATATGGGATTAATGATATTAGTGTGACGCCTCCGCCTCGCTTCCACACTCGGACTCACTCATACTCAGACTCACTAGCACTCAGACCCACTCGCACTCAGGTTGCCCAAATTCAGGCCACAACAACACTCACATCCACTGGAACTCAGACTCATTCATACTCAGACCACTCACGCTCAGACCCACTCATACTTGGGTTAGTCATGCGACTAACACTCACAGAGCACTCAAACTCTGATCGGTAGCACTCAGGCTCACTCATACTCAGGCTCAAAACACCGACACATTGTCATCTATGTATATTCAGACCCACTCATTCTCGCCAGCGTGGGGCTAGGAGCCGCCAAGGGGTAGGACATTTCCCCTTTCGCGCCCAGATTGTGGGGATGTCTCCAGCGAGGCGCTCGTTTGGAATCCCTTGCCCCTCTGCTTTGAGAGCACCGTGATCACCTCGGTATGCCAGTCAAAGCATTTGGGCACCCCAGCTAGGAGCCGCCAAGGAATAGGACCTTTCCTTGTTCGCGCCCACATTGTAGGGATGTCTCCAGCGAGGCGCTTGCTTGGAGCCCCCGAATTCTTTGCCTCGAGAGCACCGTGGTCACCACGGGATATCAACATTAGATATCGTAGCCGTTTCTTCTCGTGCCAGATTTCCTGGATCTGCTTAGGATGATGAGTTAATGAACGACGTCCCCTTGGAACGGATTTCAGCACGGTTCCAGACGACATGTGCGGTGGGGGGTGGCAGGGGAGAGTGCGTAAGTGTACCCGGGAATGTTCCTCTATTTGTCAGGTGTACCCCATCAGGATATCTACCATCCAAGGACAATGCTCGATTTTGACAACGACAACAAGCAGGACACCTGCACACTGACTGCGGCATCTCCGACTCCAGCGTCTCAAGACCTCCGACTCCAGCGTCATGAACGCTTATGGGCCTCAGACTCCAGCTCCCATCCTCCACACGTTCCAGCAGCCGGCGTTCTGACGACTGGGACTCCAACGACCGTTGCGGCACCAGAGGATTTATTAACCGAGCATGGCCGCGAGGGATACCAAGCGGGAACGACGAAGCCACATGTACACTATATCATAAAGATGTTCGTGGGCTTCGGGAGACCGCACAGAGGAGCTCTTGCAGGAGCCCTGCGATGTCCAGTGGGATTTTATCTAAAGGCTGCCGCCTCTGCCGCCGACCCGATTTGAGTGACGAATGTTTGATTCGTTTGTTGTCGGGGTGCTTCTCCGAGCACGTCAGGAAGGGTTCAGGTGAGTCTCCAGGTTCTCTGTTGCATCTCGGACTCCTTTTGTGGGGCAGTTTTGGAGCCTCGTGGGGTCGCTGTAGGTTTCTTTGGGGGTTTCTTGCAGCCTTTTGGGGCCTCCCGGATGCCTCTTGGGGCCTCCTGGGGGCCTCATGGGGCGGAGCGCTACGATTTTTAGTTTGTCTTTGGGGCCGTCATGGGGTTCTTTGGGCGGCCTCTTGGGCAGTGCTGGGGTGGCATTCGGGACCTCGGGAACGCCAGAATCTTTGAAACAAGAAAGGCACATCAATGTGGTGGTGCCTCTTCAGGTTCTGTTGGGAGGCATATTCGAGGCTTCTTGGCACATCGTGGGGGCCTCTTGGGCCATCTGGGCGCCGCGTAGGGCGTCTTGGAGCAGTCGGGGCGTTTGGGGTCGTCTTGGGTGCTTCTTGGGCCCTGTTGGCCTGTTTGGTGGTTCCCATCGCTCCGAAACAGTCACGCGAGAGACTGCGAGATGTCCCCCATGATAAGATTTTGCGATGCGGGGTTTAGGATTCCGAACGACTCCTCCGGAGTACGGACTGAGGTTGAGAGGATGATGGTGCGAACCTGAGGGCACGCCCATTCCGTGCCCAGAAGCACGGTGGCGGATCTACAGGACCATGATACTTTGATGATCATGATTCTGACGGATCGCATCGTATTTCCGAACTCCAAGGGGGAAGCCGTGGGGGGCAGTGACTTGGGTTAGCGGTTGGTAGATTGGGCGAGGTGGCAATATTTCCAGAAGCAGCGATGGCCCCATCCCCGAAGGGGAAGCATGGGGTTAGACAAGGAATCGCGATGGACTATTTCCTGCCCAGAAGGCGGCGGGGGATCATGAGCTAGGAGGCCCCATGCGAGAAATTGTCCGGGTCGGTGGCGGCGTTGCCAGCATCGTTCTGTTTGGTCCTCCGAGGTGCCGTTTGCGATGCGGTCCGGTCGGTCTGGCTTGGGACATCCCTGGAATTGTGGTCTTCGAGATGCCGCGCCGCTGTCCTGAGGTGGTCCAGGCCTTGTGGCTTCAGACATCCTCGCAGTCGTAGGCTTCGAGTCACGCGAGAGATCCCTTCTGGCTTCTCCTCGCACACTCTCGCCACTCAGGGCTCATGGATGCCCTGATCTGAACTGGTCCTCCCAGTTTCGTTTCACATTTCGTCACAACTATGGTCTCGGATATGACCTGGCTTGCGGTCGTCTAGCCATGTTCGCCCCATCCATCCTCTTTATTCTGGGTTCGTCGATGCTCTTGTCTCGCGGTATCCGATCCCGTTCCTCGTTGTTGTGGGTTTGCAGCTGCCGTGGACTGTTCGTTTCGCTTGAGATCTCCTTGCAACTCCAGGTTCACGCACTTCGGTTCTCACCTCACGTGGTCCCAGCTTTTTGTCGCGTGGGCGATCCTCGGGGTTGTGTGTTTCTGGGAAGGCTTGGAGAAACCTCCCACACCAGTGCAGGTAGTATCACGCCATAAACGGATGATGATGATGATGATGATGATGATGATGATGATGATGATGATGATGATGATGATGATGCTGATGCTGATGATGATGATGATGATGATGATGATGAGGAGGAGGAGGAGGAGGAGGAGAAAGAAGAGGAGGAGGAGGAGGAGGAGGAGGAGGAGGAGGAGAGGGAGGAGGAGGAGGAGGAGGAGGAGGAGCAGGAGGGGAAGGAGGAGGAGGAGTGGCAGGATGATGATGATGATGATGATGATGATGATGATGATGATGATGATGCTGATGATGATGATGATGATGGTGATGGTGATGGTGATGGTGATGGTGGCGGTGGTGGTGGTAATAGGAGGAGGAATAATAACAATAGTAGCAGTACTTATAATACTACGAATGATAATAAGAATAAACATGGTACGAAGAAGAAACATAAATCATTCTAATCAGAAGAATAAGAATAATCATACTATTATTAGGAAGAGATTAACAATACTAATAAATGGAAGAGATATACTAAGCATAATAGTAATCATACTACTACGAATACTAATAGTAATAATATGAAGAAGAACAAGAACAATACTAAGACGAGTAATGCTAATAGTAATCATAATAATACTAACAACACTAACACGAAGAATACTAACCTTAAAACGCATACTTTGACTACTAATACGAACAATACTAATAATACCAGTAATAACACTAATACTACTACTACTACTAATATTACTACTACTAATAGTAATACTATTCAGAATGATAACACTAAAGAAGAATACTACTACTAAGACACATATTGAAACTACTACGAATTCCACTCATGAGAATTAAGACACATATTAAGACACATATTAATACTAATACGAATATTAAGAGACATATTGATAATAATGAAAACACTAAAGAAGAATCTTAATACTAATACGAATACTAATAATACTACTAACCATCATAAGAATAAGAGGAGGAGGAAGAGGATGAGGAGGAGGAGGAGGAAGAGGAGGAATAAGAAGAAGAGGAGGAGGAGGAGGAGGAGGAGGAGGGGGAGGAGGAGGAGGATGAGGAGGAGGAGGAGGAGGAGGAGGTAGTGGAGGAGGAGAAGGAGGAAGATGCAGAGGAGGAGGTGGAGGAGGAGGAGGAGAACAATTGGTCCCGGGGAAAGGATTGTGACTTTCAGGGACGCCGTCCTGAAAAGGTCAGGCCGTCGCATGTCTGGGACTCCGAGGAGGCAAAGATACCCATGCCGCTACCATTCGCCCGTGCCCTCTGGCAGCCTCCTCGGAGGCCTTCGTTGCCACCGCTGGATTCGCCTCGAAGTCCTGGTTAGAACGCACCCACGGGAGGTCCGAGGA
>CAUYUJ010021949.1:635467-637967 GCA_963575745.1 Prorocentrum cordatum | reverse complement strand
TGGGGCCGCGTGGCCAGACGGAGATGACAGCTCGGAAGGGTAGCTGTTTTTCCACTCGACGGCGTTCGGCCACATCCCCATCGGGGGCGTCCGCGTAAGGGGGACCCTACCTGTAAGAGTGTTCCAGCAGTTGTTTGCCCTCAGAGCCTCGGACCCACGTGCTTCAGAGTGGCTCCGTGCACGGGGGGCCAAAACCGGGCGTCGTTGTGACCTCGAGGGGCATACGTATATTCATTTCCCCCGGTAAGTGGATCCAGATCTTGTGTTCCCCCAGTTGTAGAGCCCGCCTGCTTCCTCTCGAGCGCGAACGCGTGGTGCGAGATGGCGTTTTTTACCTGGAGACTCAGATGGCTGCCGCCTGTCCGGAGACTGAGACTGTCGTGCGGTCGTGATTACCATCGGCGGCCGCACAGTAGGTGCGAGATGGTTGCCCTAGCGCTCGCTTTTTTACCTAACAGCGAAGACTGATAGGTTTCTAATAGGGTCAAAAGAGAGCAGCAGATGACTCCACAGGGGGGTCCGGGCGGCATCCGGGGTGCTGGGTCCGAACTCGTTTTTCGCAAACAGTCACACACTTCGTGCTCTTCGACCTCCCAGAACTTCATTTCCCGGGCCACATTCTGAATGCCCGGAGCCAACTGTAGGCCACTTCGTGCTCTTCGACTTCCCAGAACTCCATTCCCGGGCCACATTTTGAATGCCCGGAGCCAACTGTAGGCCACTTCGTGCTCTTCGACTTCCCAGAACTCCATTCCCGGGCCCGGAGCAACTGTAGGCCACTTCCTTCTTCCCAGAACTCCATTCACATTTTGAATGCCCGGAGCAACTGTAGGCCACTTCGTGCTCTTCGACTTCCCAGAACTCCATTCCCGGGCCACATTTTGAATGCCCGGAGCCAACTGTAGGCCACTTCGTGGTCTTCGAGTTCCCAGAACTCCATTCCTGGGCATGATTTTGAATGCCCGGAGCCAACTGTAGGCCACTTCGTGTTCTTCGAGTTCCCAGAACTCCATTCCCGGGCCACATTTTGAATGCTGAGGCAGGCTGATGCTGAGGCTGAGGCAGGCTGAGGCTGAGGCAGGCTGAGGCCGAGGCTGGAGGCCGAGGCTGAAGGCAGACTGAGGCTGAGGCTGAAGCAGGCTGAGGCTGAGGCTGAGGCAGGCTGAGGCTGAGGCTGAGGCAGGCTGATGCTGAGGCAGGCTGAGGCTGAGGCTGAGGCTGAGGCTGAGGCTGAGGCTGAGGCAGGCTGAGGCTGAGGCTGAGGCTGAAGGCAGAGGCTGAGGCTGAAGCAGGCTGAGGCTGAGGCTGAGGCAGGCTGAGGCTGAGGCAGGCTGAGGCGAGGCTGAGGCAGGCTGAGGCTGAGGCTGAGGCTGAGGCTGGCAGAGGCTGAGGCTGAGGCTGAGGCTGAGGCTGAGGCTGAGGCTGAGGCTGAGGCTGAGGCTGCAGGCTGAGGCTGAGGCAGAGGCAGGCTGAGGCTGAGGCAGGCTGATGCTGAGGCTGAGGCTGAGGCTGAGGCTGATGCAGGCTGAGGCTGAGGCAGGCTGAGGCTGAGGCCGAGGCTGAAGGCAGACTGAGGCTGAGGCTGAAGCAGGCTGAGGCTGAGGCTGAGGCAGGCTGAGGCTGAGGCTGAGGCTGATGCTGAGGCAGGCTGAGGCTGAGGCTGAGGCTGATGCAGGCTGAGGCTGAGGCAGGCTGAGGCTGAGGCCGAGGCTGAGGCAGACTGAGGCTGAGGCTGAAGCAGGCTGAGGCTGAGGCAGAGGCAGGCTGGCTGAGGCTGAGGCAGGCTGATGCTGAGGCAGGCTGAGGCTGAGGCTGAGGCTGAGGAGGCTGAGGCTGAGGCAGGTGAGGCTGAGGCCGAGGCTGAAGGCAGACTGAGGCTGAGGCTGAAGCAGGCTGAGGCTGAGGCTGAGGCAGGCTGAGGCTGAGGCTGAGGCAGGCTGATGCTGAGGCAGGCTGAGGCTGAGGCTGAGGCTGATGCAGGCTGAGGCTGAGGCAGGCTGAGGCTGAGGCCGAGGCTGAAGGCAGACTGAGGCTGAGGCTGAAGCAGGCTGAGGCTGAGGCTGAGGCAGGCTGAGGCTGAGGCTGAGGCAGGCTGATGCTGAGGCAGGCTGAGGCTGAGGCTGAGGCTGATGCAGGCTGAGGCTGAGGCAGGCTGAGGCTGAGGCCGAGGCCGACGGCAGACTGAGGCTGAGGCTGAAGCAGGCTGAGGCTGAGGCAGAGGCAGGCTGAGGTTGAGGCTGATGCAGGCTGATGCTGAGGCAGACTGAGGCTGAGGCTGAGGCTCATGCAGGGTGAGGCTGAGGCAGGTGGAGGCTGAGGCCGAGGCTGAAGGCAGACTGAGGCTGAGGCTGAAGCAGGCTGAGGCTGAGGCTCATGCAGGCTGAGGCTGATGCTGAGGCAGGCTTAGGCTGAGGCTGTGACTGCGACTGCCGTTGCCGCTGCGACTGTCATCGCGAATGCGACTACGACTGCGAGAACAGCGGAATTCTACAACTGGGTT
>CAUYUJ010021949.1:626486-632867 GCA_963575745.1 Prorocentrum cordatum | reverse complement strand
CGCCGCAACCACAGCTTCTCTCCGTAGAATTCTTTGGCTCAGAGGTTCTGGGCGCCTTTCCTCGGCCGGCAGTGCATGGAGAACGTGCTGCAGCTGTGGTATTCGGCGCTCGGAGGACTCCTGGCCAACGTTGTGCACTCGCCTGCGTGTTTCTGCGACTGCACTCCCGTCCGTCCCGACGAGGGGGTGCTCGAGCTGCTGAGCCAGCAGCTCCAGCGGTGCGGCCCGGAGCGGCTGACCGCCTGCCCCGCGGTGCCCTCGTTCCCGCCCTCGGCTCCTTGCTCGGGCCTGGTCGGGCCCCTCGCGGCGGCGTTCCTCGCAGGGGCGCTGGCTGGGGGCTTCTTCCTCGCCCTGCTCGTGGTCGGCCGCCCGTGGCGGCTGGAGGCGCCGGCCTGGCCGGCTGCGCCGCTGGCGGTGGAGGCGCCTCCCGCAGTGGGCGAGCAGGCTGGGGCTGAGCTCACGCCGACGGCCTCGGCAGAGGAGGCCCGCGCCGCGCTCGCCGCGGTCAGGGCGCGGCAGGCGACTCGTTGATGGCGCTCGCATCTGGGGTATGGGTCTTGGTGGCCTACGACCTCCCAGGCGTGGTGGGCGCCCTCTGCTACGAGTGGCTCATCACAGCGGTCGGGGCCGACGCGCAGTGTGGCGCCCTGACGCCCGACGGCGACCGCTACATCGAGCAGATCTCCCTCGCCTGCGCCGACCTGCTGGACATCCGTGCGCTGGCAGGCCCGGGTGCGGCGCCCGCCGGGATCAACCTCGATCGGATCTACCGATTCCGGCGGGTGCCCGCCCTGGCGGAGAGGGCTCAGTACTTCGCGGACGGGGCCCTCCTTGCTGGTGTCGCGGCCGCGCCGGCCGCGCAGCCGGCGGCCGCCGCGGCGGCCGCCCCGCGCCTGGGTGCCGCGGCGGGCGCCTTCCAGCGGGTCTGGGTCGTGGCCGAGGATGCGGCGGGCCCCCAGCGAGGCCAGGTGATCGCGGACCTCGGCGACGCGCCCACGATCGACGGGGGCATGGCCATCGTGACACTCCGTGCTGGCAAGGTGTTCGCTCGGCAGATGGGCGAGGGCGAGGTCAGAGGCTACGCCAGCGACGACCTACTCGTCCTCCCCGTCGCCTTCGATGCGAGCGGCAGCCGCAGGCGCCCGTTCGCACAGGTCGACCTGCTCGACGACACGCTCCCGCAGGGCGGACTCGGGCTCGAGGGTGCTGCCTCGGTCGGTTGGGTGCTGCGACGCTGGAGAGACGGTGGCATCACTCCGCTCGCTCACCACGACACGTGGGTTCGGGTCTCGCACGTGCCGACGGGAGACAGGCCAATTCACGAACACCACGTGCTGTGCGTGCTGCTGTTCGTCGTGGTGTGTGTGGACCAGCTCAACGCGTGCAGCCTGCAGACAGGCGAGCTCATCGCAAGGGGGATCCAGCTCATCGAGGACGCGCGCAGGGCCAGCCCATCGGCGCCCGACTACGGGGCGGCCGACCACTACATGGGCTGGCCCTACAGGGCTGGAGGGGTCACGGTTGCCCCGAGTCTCCGCAGGTAACCGAGTGAAGGGCGAAGCGGAGGTCGCCAAGGAGCAGCGCAAGGCACGAGAGGAGCTGCGCCCGCGGCGGGGTTGCCGCAAGGGCGCAGGCAAGGGCAAGGAGGAGGGCGTCGACGGCGCCCACTCTTGATGAATGACGACTCCGCGGCGGGGCCTGGCCGACCTCGACCGTGTGTCCCAGGCCGCGGTGGTGCTCGGACTGCGTTTGGCCACGCGCCCGGGCGACGCCCAGTTTTTGACGGACGGCAGCGCGAACTTTTTCCTTTGCCGATGGTCGAGGAGCTCCCCGTCACGGGGCCAGGTTCCAGGGGCCAGAGGCGAGCGCTGGCCAGGGTACGTTGGGAGGACCGCGCCGTCAATCAGGCTGTCGGCGCCCTGAACGAGCTCTACCGGGCCCTGGAGGGCCCCGCGGGGACTGCGCATGCCGCCCACCACGAAGCTCATCATAAGCTTCGGCTTGCTGCGCGACTGAGCGCCCGGTGCAGCGATGTATTTCAACCTCGGGCAGCCGCGGGAGAGCTGCTGAGATTCCGCTCTCTCTATGATGAGGGGGCCGCGTGCCCAGTGCGGGCTTGTGACAGGGGGCTCGTCGACCTGCCGAGGCCAGGCTCGACGCCGCCAGCCCTCCTCGACGTGATCGACCCTGTCGGACAGGAGTTGCTACAGGATTGGATGAACACCATGTTGCTAGATCAGGACGAGTGGGGGCGCGTGATCGAGAGTTCAGCGCCCATCACCCCGTTCATGGACGTCGAGCTGCGCAAGGATCCCGAGCTCTATCGGGGCTTCGTCGGGGACCTGCACGCCGCTGGGCTCCTCTCCTTCACCACGGAGCCGAAGGACTGGGTGGCCCCGTTCTTCGTTGGCAAGAAATCTGGAAGGTTGAGGCTGGTGCTCGACGCTCGGGTGCCCAACAGGCGTTTCCGCAAGTGTCCCGCGCTGGCGATGGGCTCGGGGGCTTCCTGGGGCAGGCTGGAGTTGAAGGGGCCGAGGGGGCCCCGTCCCGACGAGGCGTCCGAGACGAGGGAGGAGCTCTTCGTCAGCAGCCTTGACATCAAGAACTACTTCTACGCGCTCAAGAACCTTCCCAAGCTGATGCTCTTCTTCTGCCTCCCGGCGGTCCCCGTGGGCTTTGCCGAGAGCTTCGGGGAGCCGTTGGTCGGGTCGCTCCCGCCGTCGGACGGTTGGGTCTGGCCGATGCTGAAGGTGGTGCCGATGGGCTGGAGTTGGGCCTTCTACCTTGCCCAGCGTGTCGCGTCTTGGCGCGTGCAGGTCGCCATCGGCATGGTTCCATCTGCTCTGCTCACTGACCGCGGTCCCATCCCCGACATCTCGGAGGGTAAGCCCGCGGTGCTCGCCTATTGCGACAACGTCGGCGTTGGCTCGACCTCCCGCGAGAACGCCGACGCGCTGAGGGCCAAGATCGAGGCGCAGCTGGTGGCCGACGGCTTCGAGGTGCATGAGGTCACCGCCGCCTCCACTTCGGCTGTCTTGCTCGTCAGGGAGATCGACGGTAGCGCGGGGGCGGTGCAGCTTACTGGACGGCGACGGGCTCGGCTAGAGGCCGCGCTCAGGCGGTTCGAGCGTCGCCCCAATGTGTCTCCGCGACAGGTGGAGGTCATCATCGGGCACGGCGTCGACGCGGCCATGCTGAACCCCTGCCCCATGTCAGTGTTCCGTAGGTGCTACGATTTCGTCGCCGTCCCCGTGGGCCAGCCTGGGAGGCTCTGGGCAGCAGCTGCCTGGGAGTTCTCGGTCTCTCGGAGGCTGCTCTTTTCTTGCGCCGCCGACCTGGGGCGACCCTACTGCAGTGCTGTGGGTATGTGCGACTCCAGTCTGACAGGAGCTGCCGTCGCCACCGCCGAGATGCCTGCCGACATTGCGAAGAGCATCGGGCGAGTTGGCGAGCGTGCGCGTTTCAAAGGGCGTGGCGGGGCCTGCCTCCACGCGTCTCCGCTCTCGGTCTGCCTGGCGACCCGTTCTCGGACCCGCGGGCCGCCCTGCCCTGCAAGCGTCGCAGCGGGGGGGGCGACGCCCCCTTGGTCCCCAATCTTTTCTTTGAGGAAGTGCCGGAGGAGCACTTGGCGCGAGCCTCTTGGACCACGTGTGTTGCCCTGCCTTGGTTGGGGGCAGAGCATGTCACAACCCTGGAGTCTCGTGCAGGAGTTTTGTTGGCGCGACACTTTGTCCGCTCTACAAAGAACTACGGAATTTAATTCTCGAGATCGGAGACTTTTTCCTTTGTGTCTTGTCTTTCGCTAAAGGCAGCATTGCGAGTTTCGCAGTCTTGACCTCCTGTAGGAGAATGGCATGTCTATTTGTAGCCTCGGGCTCAGTTTTTCTCCACCGCCGGGCTCCCTCCGAGAGGGGCCGGGCGGATGCAGGCTCGCGCCTCTGGGTGCCGCGAGTTGCTGCCGGCCAAGCGCCCAGCCGCCCACCGGGGGCCGGCAGCGCGCCCGCCACGGCGGCGGCGCCTGGCTTTCGCCTCGTCGAGACCTTTCGGGGGAGCTACTCGGGGGGGGCGCAGGGCAAACAGGATGGCTCGAGCACCTCCAGAGAGCTCCGACCCGATCGACATGACGTTCCTCGAGGCCAGCTCGATCAGCGGGGCGACTCAGACGGACTGCGACAGGAGGCTGAGCGAGTTCCAGACCTTCGTAGCGACTTCGAAGGCGACCGACGCGGCCTTGACCGCCTACGCCGGCGCCCTGTGGAGGGGTGGCGCATTGGTCACCTAGGTCGAGAAGGTCTACGCCGCGTGGATCTTCTACCAGCCGAGTTTCGGCCCGCGGGGCCCGCGCCCGCTGTCTCGGACGTTGCGGGCCCTGAAGGGCATGAGGCAGCTCGACCCTCCAAGGTCGCGGCCGCCGATGCCGTGGCCCCACCTGTGCCTGATCGCGCTGCAGCTGGTGATCCTGGGATTCCCCTTGGAGGCTTATGTCTGCCTGTTGATGTTCGTTGGCTACCTGCGCCCAGGCGAGGCGATGGCGATTGCGGAGATCTCCGTTGTCCCCCCACAACACCTGGGATCGCTACTCTACAATTCCTTGGAAGCGGTTCCAAGTGAATAGAGACAGCGATCCCACTGGGATCGCTTCTCTAGACCCCTGGGAATCCATTCCCAGGGTTTGCCTTCCTGCGCGCGTTCAGTGGCCGCCCTTGGTATGCGCTGTTTACTGGGCGCCCTTAGTGGTCGCCCTTAGTGGGCGCCCTTAGTGCGCGCCCTAGTAGGCGCCCTTAGTGGGCGCCCTTCGTGGGCGCCCCTAGTGGTCTTCTTCGGCAGGCGCCTTCAGTGAGCGCCTACGTGGGCGCCTCGCCCTACGTGGGCGCCTTCAGTGAGCGCCCCCAGTGGGCGCCCGCACTGGGCGCGTCCAGCAAGCGCCTGACGTGAGCGCCCTGCGTGAGTGCCCTACGTGGGCGCCCTGAGTGGGCGGGCGCCTTCAGCAGGCGCCCTAGCCGGCCCCCGCGGAATTCAACTGAAATTGTGAATTCATTAGAAACCAATGTTTTTGGATTCCGTGGATTTCCGTGGGATTTTAGAACTCTTCGGAATTCCAAGGGGATCCAATGCAATTCCGCGGGTGCGTGGGCGGGCGCGAAAACGGGCGGGAACGCGGTGGCGGCCGTCGCGCCTTGGGAAGGGGGAGTTATTGTCTTTCAATAGTGTGTTTCAAGGTGCTCCTCCCTTTCCGTGGGGCGCGTGGGCGGGCGCGGGAGCGGGCGCAGACGCGGTGGCAGCAATGGCGCGTTCCTTTTTCGTGGGGCGCGCGGGCGGGCGCGGGGGCGGGCGCGGACGCGGTGACGGTAATGGCGCGCTTGGGAAAAGGATTCCGATCGTGTTTCATAGGTTGTTCTGGTTTTACCACCTTTTCGGGGGCGTGCGCGGGCGGGCGCAGGAGCGGGCGCCGACGCGGTAGAGGTAATGGCGCGCTTGGGAGGAGGAAACTACAGCCTTTCATTGACGTTTGGGATTTGACTATCTTTTCGCGGGATGCGCGGGCGGGCGCCCGAACGGGCGCGGACGCGTTGGCGGCAATTGCGCGTTCGGGAGGGGGGAACTTGTGTTATTCATTGATTTCTTTGGTTCTAATTTGTTCGTGGGGTGCGCGGGCGGGCGCGGGGGCGGGCGAGGGCGCGGTCGCATTCCACGGGGGCTGTCCGAACAAAATATAGTTCGGATTCCCTTCGGAACCCTTGGGAATCGATTCCCAGGGTTTTCAAAAAACAATCCAGCGAACGATTCCTGACAATTTCTGTGTATTCGACACCCGTGACAATTCGAAACCTAGAATTTGGAGCGTTCCGAAAAGCACCCTTGGGATCACCTTCGGAATCCTTGGGAATCGATTCCCAGGGATTGCACAAGCGATCCCGGGACCATTGTCGGATAATTGAAAGCCAGCATTTTGGATATTAAGAAAAAATCTTGGGGGCGCCTTCGGAATCCCTGGGAAGCGATTCCCAGGGATTCCAAAAACGATGCTGGGATCATTGTCGGAATCCCTTGGAAGCGATTCCCAGGGATTCCAAAAGCGATCCTGGGATCACCTTCGGAATCCCTGGGAAGCGATTCCCAGGGATTCTGGGGGGGATCCTGGGATCTCCCTGGGGGGCCCTGGGAAACGATCCCCAGGGATTCTGAGGGGTGATCCTGGGATCTCCCTGGAGGGCCCTGGGAAACGATTCCCAGGAGTTCCGGGGGTGATCCTGGGATCTCCCTGGACTACTACTATTATTACTACTACGACTACGACTACGACTACGACTACTACTACTACTACTACTACTACTACTACTACTACTACTACTACTACTACTACTACTACTACTACTACTA
>CAUYUJ010021949.1:443986-623986 GCA_963575745.1 Prorocentrum cordatum | reverse complement strand
CTCAAGAGCCCGAAAGTGACGACAGTTACACGTTGCGGATGACCCGCTCGGATTACCAACATGAAGTGCGGGCCCCATAGGGAGGGGGCTCCCGCCTGAGACTTCCTCGCAATTCACTCACAGACGAGGCTCCCGTTCGAGACTTCCTCCGTATTCAGGCCTCAAGAGCCCAAAAGTGACGACAGTTACACGTTTCGGATGACCCGCTCGGATTACCAACATGAAGTGCGGGTCCCATAGGGAGGGGGCTCCCGCCGGAGACTTCCTCGCAATTCACTCACAGACGAGGCTCCCGCTCTAGACTTCCTCCATATTCAGGCCTCAAGAGCCCAAAAGTGACGACAGTTACACGTTTCGGATGACCCGCTCGGATTGCCAACATGAAGTGCGGGCGCCATAGGGAGGGGGCTCCCGCTTGAGACTTCCTCGCAATTCACTCACAGACGAGGCTCCCGCTCGAGATTTCCTCCATATTCAGGCCTCAAGAGCCCAAAAGTGACGACCGTTACACGTTTCGGATGACCCGCTCGGATTACCAACATGAAGTGCGGGTCCCATAGGGAGGGGGCTCCCGCCTGAGACTTCCTCGCAATTCACTCACAGAGGAGGCTCCCGCTCGAGACTTCCTCCATATTCAGGCCTCAAGAGCCCAAAATGGACGACAGTTACACGTTTCGGATGACCCGCTCGCATTACCAACATGAAGCGCGGGCCCCATAGGGAGGGGGCCTCCGTCTGAGATTTCCTCGCAATTCACTCACAGACGAAGCTCCCGCCTGAGACTTCCTCCAGGTGAGTATGTGAATGAGTGAGCGTGTGACAGAGTGCGAGTGATGATGATGATGATGATGATGATGATGGTGATGATGATGATGATGCTGCTGCTGATGATGATGATGATGAGTATGTGAGTGACTGAGCGTGTGAGGGAGCGCGAGTGATGATGCTGATGTTGATGATGAGAGAGTGTGAGTGGGTGTGAGTGTGATTGAGTGGTGATGATGATGAGTGAGTGAGTGAGTGTGCGAAGGCAGAAGAGGAGAGGGGGTGGGGTGCGGGTTCCTGCGCGGGGTGTGCAGAGAAAACAAGAACCCCACTTTGGATGTGGGGAAATATCGCGCTTGTTCTGGAGTCTGAATCGGTCCGTTCTATTGCGGGGCACGGGCCGAATCAGGATCCAGAGCGGACGTGGTCGTTTGCGTTGAGTTTCGCCGCGTTTCCGCGGGGGAGCGGTCCCGTCATGTTTTCGCGTTGTCTCGGTTCCGCTTCGGCGCCGGGGCGGGGGCGGCCCATTTCTGTTGTTTCAGTCGCGTGTTTCTGTTTATCCGCTCTGGGTCTTGAGTCCGACCGATTTTCTGCAGAGACGGACGGGGCCAGGCTCAAGAATGGATGCGGTCTTGTTCGCGCCCATTTGGAGCCCGAAACGGGCCATTTGCTTGATGGGGGCGGACAGTTTCAGGATCCAGAATCCGCTTTGGAAATTGAAGCGGTCCGTTCTCCTTGAGCAAATGCCCCGTTTCAGGTTCAAGATGGGCGTGAACAGGATCGCGCCTTTTCGCATTCCTGAATTCGGCTGCTGAGCATCAGGGAAATTTCGAACATGCCGTTGCAGGATCACTACTGGCGCGATTTAGTTTCAGCTTTGGGCCGGTTCAGGTTCGAACGACGGACCGATTCAGGTTCCAGAGCGGGCTGGAACATGACCCAGTCTTTCCCTCGAACCTGAAGCCGACCTATGCCGAGTTCCGCGGGGCGCCGCGGGAGCGGGCGCGGGCGCGGTCGCGGCAGCGGCGCGCTGGGGAGGGGGGAACTATGGTCTTGCATCCACTTTTCGGTGCCCCCCCCCCTCCCCTTCCGCGGGGCGCGTGCGCGCGCGGGAACGGGCGCGGGCGCGGTGGCAGTAGTGGCGCGTTTGGGGGGGGGGGGAGTATGGCGCTTCATTGTTTTTTAGCGTCTTCCTTTCCTTCTGTGAGGCGCGTGCGCGGGAACGGGTGCGATCACCGCAACTAGCGGCAATGGCGCGTCGGGGAGGGGGGGGGGAGGTGATGATTGTCTTTCGTAGATTCTTCGGTTCCCTCCTTCCGCGGGGCACGTGCGCGGGCGGGCGCGGAAACGGGCGCGGGCGCGGCAGCCGCAATGGCGCGTTTGAGGGGGGGGGGGGGGCGTGGTTGTTCATCGACCCGTTTGGTTTTATTCCTTTTCCGCGGGGTGCGCGGGCGGGCGCGGAAACGAGCGCGGGCTCGGCAGCGGCAGTGGCGCGCGTGGGAGGGGGGCGCGGGGAAACGTCGCCTTTCGCACATGTTTCGCGGTTTGCTTATTCCTTTTTTCCCGCGGGTTACGCGGGCGGGCGCGGGGGCGTGCGCGGGCGCGGTCGTGATCCACGGGAATGCCCCCGAAGTATTTGAAACCGTGAACGCGGGGCGTTCCGAAAACGCCCGGGGGGTCGCCCTCGAGAACCTTGGGGATCGATTTCCAGGGTTTTCCAAAACGACCCCGGGACCATTGTCAGACAACCCCCGCTTGCTCGCCACCCAGGAAACATTGAAACCCGCGCTCCCGCACGCACGCGCGCGCGCCCACGCCCGGCCGCGCACGCGCGCCCGCGCGCGCGCCATTGGGGTCACCTTCGAAATCCGTGGGAATCGACTCCCGGGGATTCCAAAAGCGAGCCCGGGATCATTATCGGAATATTCCAAGTGTTAAACCGAGAAGTGGGAGTGTTCCGGGAAAATCACATGTGAAATCATTTTCGGAATGTATCGGCTTCTTCAGATTTCCTTGGCAATACCAAGGTAAGTTCCAAATCGCTTCCATCTGCGGGGAAGCCAAGGAAACCTGATATTCAGAATATGGAAGAATCCGGGGGGGGGGGGCTTTTTGGAGCCACCTTTGAAATCCGTGGGAATCGATTCCCATGGATTCTGAAAGTATTGGTTCAGACGGGGCGCGGGGGGGACAAGTCTCTTACCTCCCTTGGAACCGATTCCAAGGAAGCAAGAGTTGCGATCCCAGGCGATGCCCTCCCCCCCAGCGGGCTCCAGCGAGTTCGTGGCCCTGAACATGTTCCCGGAGGGGGCCGCGCAGAGGTCCAATGCGGGCCTCTACGACCACTCGCTCCTCCTGGACTCGCCTTGCGCCCTCTGGCTGGGGGACCTCCTGCTGCTGCTGCGCGCGCGGGCCCCGCCTGGCGACGTGATCTTCCCGTTCAGCTACTCGACCGCCCGCGGCCGCCGGGTCGAGGCGGTCAGCGCGGCGGGGCTCGGCCAGTTCGATTACGCGATGTACCAGCTCCGCCGCGGCGGCGCAAGCTGGGGCGCCCTCAGCAGCAGGAAGGACGTCAAAGCCAGGGGAGGCTGGATGTGAGATGCCAGCCTGTTGCGGTGCGAGAGTGCCGCGAGGGTCCGGCAGATGGAGGGTGCGGTTTCGGCCGAGGTGCCCACGGTGCCCGCCGCGCTCCGCGGCGCGCTAGCCGGGCACCAGGCGCGCCAGCCCTCGGCCTCATCGCGATCGAGCTCTTCTGCGGCTGCTTCAGGATCGGGCACGCGCTCGGAACCTTTGGCCTCGCCGCGCTCGGCTGCGACATCAGCGGCGGCCCCCATGGTGACCTTCTCCAGCCGCAAGTTGAAAGTCGGGCCCTGTGGGTGCGCCGTGGCTCGACCTAGACTGCAGCACGCGGGGCCGCGCCCGTCGAGCCAACTTCGGCCCGCCGCCGCTGAGAGGCAACGGGTCTACCGAGATCATGGGCTTGCCAGATCTTTCTGCTGCCGACCGCCAGCGAGTGCTCACGCATAATAATCTTCTCGCTGTCTCTCTGAGGCTGATGCACTTGGCCGCCGAAAAAAAGGAATCGAAGTTGTGATTGAGAACCCGCGCTCCAGTCGTCTGTGGCGGGCGCCAGCTCATTGCAGGCTTGCTCGACAGTGGTCTTGCACATATCATCGCCTCCACATGTGCCAGCACGGAGCACCTCTTCGGAAAATGACGGGTTTCCTCACTATGAACATCAGCGGGTTGAAAGTGCGATGTTGCCAGCCCAGTAGGAACGGCGATGGGGCGACAGTCTGCTCCCGCACGAATCAGCCCCACCAGGAGCTAGCAGGTTTCGATGCAGCGGGTAAGTTCAAGACTCGAAGTGCTCAGATCTACCCTGTCAGCATGTGTCGCTCGATTTGCCGCCAGCTTGCTTTTCCTTTGGTCAATGCCAAGTCCACCTGCCAGTGCACTTAAGGAGTGGGGGTGGGGCTGTTGTCGAATGCCCGAGCCTCTGGATTTCCCCTCCCAGTGTCTGGCTGCCCGTGCGAATCTCTACGATCGGCCATCTGTGCTGGGTCTGGAATCGATGCTCTGACACGCCATACATTATCATATCAGCCTGGCGCGTGACAGAGCAGCTATCATGAGTTAGCTTTAGCGTTCTTTGATTGATTCTTGGGAGAGCGCTGCAACCGCAGCTTTTCTCCGTAGAATTCTTCGGCTTCCTCTGTCTTCCCCTCCGCCGCCCTCAAGGGACTGCTGTCGAATGCCCGAGCCTCTGGATTTCCCCTCCCAGTGTCTGGCTGCCCGTGCGAATCTCTACGATCGGCTATCTGTGCTGGGTCTGGAATCGATGCTCTGACACGCCATACATTATCATATCAGCCTGGCGCGTGAAAGAGCAGCTATCATGATGATGCTGATGATGGTGATGGTGATGATTATGAGGATGGTGGTGATGATGATGATGATGGCCATGGGGATGGTGGTGGGGATGTTGATGACGAATGGTGGTGGTGGTGGTGACGTTGACCACACACACATTGAACAATTCAGAGGAAACGAATGGTTGTTGCCTCTCGGGGCCCTTTTGGGAAGGCTCGTGGAGCTCTTTTGGCGTCTCGAAAGCTTCTCGGGCCGTCTTAGGGCCATCTTTGGCGTGATGGACCGTCCGTTCGGTGATTCCCTACTTAGGCTCTGCCTAGAAGGGTTCTTACTCTCTTAGCTTAAAGGGGCCGGGCAGTGGAACACGCCCCGGGCGGTTCCCCCAGTCCCCTGGGAGCGGTTCCCCCCAGTCCCCTGGGAGCTTTAGCTTTAGCTTTATCTTCAGCTTAGCCTTAGCTTAGCTTTAGCTTAGCTTTAGCTTAGCTTTAGCTTAGCGTTTTGCTTAGCTTGTCGCTTGGCGTTTAGCTTAGCTTTATCTTAGCTTTAGCTTAGCTTTAGCTTAGCTTTAGCTTAGCTTGAGCTTAGCTTGAGCTTAGCTGTAGCTCAGATTTAGCTTAGCTTTAGCTTAGCTTTAGCTTAGTCAGCTTAGCTTTAGCTTAGCTTTAGCTTAGCTTTAGCTTAGCTTTATCTTAGCTTTAGCTTAGCTGTTGCTCAGCTTTAGCTCAGCTTTAGCTTAGCTTTCGCTTAGCTTTAGCTTAGCTTTAGCTTAGCTGTGGCTTAGCTTTAGCTTAGCTTTAGCTTAGCTTTAGCTTAGCATTAGCTTAGCGTTACTGTTACTACTAATGCTGCTTTCCTAGGGGTTACTTAAAGCCTTCAGACTTGAGGACTGAGGCCCATGGGATTGAGCAAGGGACCTGGGGAAGCCTCTTGGGGCATTCTTGGAGCCCTCTTGGGCCGGCTTGGCCGCTTCTTGGGCCGTCTTGGCGCCCTCTTGTGCCGTTTTGGGGTCGTCTTGGGGGCCTTTTGAGCCGTCTTAACTCGGTCTCGGGGGCCTCTGGGACCGTCGGCAACGTCGTGAAGGCCGAAATGTGCATGGGGTAAAAATGTATGTTTCCCATCGGAATTTGACGATTTCGACCTCGTGGGTCTCTCTTCGCACGTGGTTGGGTACCTATTGGGGCGTGTTGGAGGCGTTTTGCGAGCACGACATGCGTCAGGAATGGCGTTTGGAATGGCGTCGCCCCCCCCCCCCCCCCCTTCCCCTCCATGGTCAGAGCGTCGGAACGGCGTCTGGAATGGCGTGGGCACCCCCGTGCCCGAGCACTAAATGCGTCGGGGTTGGCGTCGGGAATGCCCCCCCCCCCCCCCTCCCCTCCCCCCCTGAATGGCTTGGGCCCCCCCGCCTCCGAGCACTGAATCCGTCGGGAAAGCGTTGTGAATGGCGTCCGCCCCCCTCTCCCTGAATGGTGTGGGCCCCTCGCCCCCGAGCACTAAATGCGTCGGAAATGGCGTCGGGAATGGCGTTTCCCCTCCCCCCCCCTTGCAGAGCGAACCCTCGCCCCTCCTGGCTCCCGAGCACTGAATGGCGTCGGGAATGGCGTCCCCTCCCCCCCCTTGCAGAGCGACCCCCGCCTGGGCTCCCGAGCGCTGAATGGCGTCGGGAATGGCGTCGCGAATGGCGTCCCCCCCTCCACTGCAGAGCGAAGCTTGAGCGAGTTCAAGTCCACGCTCTCAGAAACTCACGCGCCGGATCGGCGGATTTGCCCACCCGGAACTGAGGGCGGAGAAATCCGAATGATCTTAGGACACTCCATCTCGTGCCTCAGGGCACGGTGGCGGATGCATTTGGAGGTGGGGTCGTTCGGGCATTTCCGCGCTCGCTGGAGCCGTGGCAGTCCACTCGGGTCTGGTGGCTCCACGGGTATTAAGTCTCGGTAGACCTGGCACGGGTAACGCCCTTCGGCGCAGTAGTGGTCACAGACGCGGTCGGGTGGCGCCAGCGTTTTCCGTGTGCGGACCAGGATTGGTTTGAGTGTGTCAGATGGCTTTGTGGAAGTACACGTATCGTCGGAGGGTCATCGATCATTTTGGTTTCGTTTTTTCTTCGAGGCCAAAGACAGATCGTGCATGTGCATTTGAGAAACCACGAATTCATGCGTTAGGGAAGCGTAGGTAATATCAACGTTTGTGCAGTCCTCACAGCGTCCCATGTGCCTTCCCAATCATGATCTGGCATGTCGTAGTGGGCAAGCCTCCCGCCCACCGCCTCAATGGTGTCGACGGCATGAGTTAGGAGCTGGTATGTATGTGTATATATATATATATAATATCTGGCTCTCGTGAGCGATTCATTCGAATTAAACTGAGAGCGTGTGCGACAGTCGAAGTCCTTCGTGGGGGTCGTGGCCCCGTGACGCTGACAGCAGATAGTCTTTTCGGAGAGAGCGTTCCCTTATCACCCACAGAAGGGCACCCGCGTAGACACACGTCCTTCGGTGTGCGAAGTTCCGTCTTCACGTGCGCTTGTGCGCAGCCCCGCCCTCCTCCTGTGGCTAGGGGGGGGGGGGGGGGGGTAGGTTGCGGCGTGGGATCGTGGGGGGGTGTAAGAGGAAGAAGTGGGAAAGAATAGCTGATCTCGTAAGCCACATGTCTGGTGGGAGAGTGACTGCAGCCCTCTTTGGCCCGTGTGCTGACAAGGGCTCGAGCGCGTCCACGCGCGCCTCGACGGTCTTGTCAGTTTTGGTGTTGCCTTCGGCTCCTCTTGGCATTCCAGAGTGTCTCTTGGGACTTCTGGGATCCACTTGGGGCCTTCTCGGGCTATCTTGGTGCTTTCTTGGGCTGTCCTGGGCCCCTCTTGGGCCGTCTTTGAAGCGGCGGGTGTCTGTGGAAACCCCCATCGCGCGGGGTGGGGTTAGAAGACTCATGGGAATTCTGCCAGACAGCTCTTGGCCCCGCGCTTCAACTTGCCACGGGGCGCAGAGGCGGATTGGAGTCTTTCCATCGTGCCGCGGAAAGTGCTCACTCTTCCGATTTTGGCAGTGACGCTCTGCAAGAAAGGGAGGACTGTTCCACTCCTCTCCCCCTCCTCCTCCCCTCTTGATTCTCCATTTTAAAAAGAGAATAAATAGACTCTACCCCCCCCCGGCGCTATCGGTCCCCATTTCGGGTATGTGCATCCTAACTATGAATTTACACTATCCCAGGGGGGCCGGTATCGCTCCCCCTGAGAATCCCTTGTAAAGAAACAATACGCGGGGACCTTTTTTGTTCTAACATAAGACTTTTTCGCGAATCCGTGCAAAAAATGGGACGAAGTGCGCGCGCGCGCGTCGTCGCGCGCGCATGCCGAAATCCTTCAAACATCTTTGGTGTCGGAAGGAAGGATTTCGCAATCGAGTTTCCCCAAAAAACATACAAGAACACAGGGTTTCGCAACACTGATTTGCTAAAAAAACTTACGCGCGAGCTCTTGCGAAATCTTAAGAAAACAATTGGTTTCTTAAGATTTTCACAAGCTGCTACCAAACGGGCTTCGCGCGCGCATGTCGAAATCAGTCGAACGCCCTTGCGCGTGTGCCATCGCGAGAATCCTCTGCAAAAACAGGGACGAAGTGCAGACGCGCGCGTCGTCGCGCGCATATGCCGAAATCCTTTAAAAACCATCGGTTTCGGAAGGATTTCAACATCGTGTGTCCAAAAAAAACATACAAGAACACAAGGTTTCGCAACACGGATTTTCAACAAAAGCGTGCGCGTGCGCTCTTGCGTCGTCGTCGTCGTCGTCGCCGTCCTCCGTCCTCCCGCGTCGTCGTCGTCGTCGCCTACGTCGTCCTCTGTTTTTCCTCGTGTTCGTCGTCGTCGTCGTCCTCTTGGGCGTCGTGGTCGTTTCCGTCGTCGTTGTCGCCGTGGTCGTCCTTCCTCCTCCTCCCTCGTCGTCGTCGTCGTCCGTCGTCGGCGTCTCGTCGTCGTCCCTCCTATTTCGTCGTCGTCGTCGTCGTCGTCGTCGTCGTCGTTGTCGTCGTCGTCGTCTTCCCTCCTCCCTCGTCGTTGCCGTCGTCGGCGTCGCCGTCCTTCCTCCTTCTTCGTCGTTCGCGTCGTCGCCGTCCTCCCTCCTTCCTCGTCGTTGTCGTCGTTGTCGTCGTTGTCGCCGTCGTGGTCCTCCTCCCTCGTCGTCGTCTTCGTTGGCGACGTCGTCGTCGTCTTCGTCGTCGTCGTCGGCGTTGGCGTCGTCGTCGTCTTCGTCGTCGTCGATGTCGGCGTCGTCGTCGTCGCCGCCGTTGTCGTCGTCGTCGTCGTCGGCGTCGTTGGCGACGTCGTCGTCGTCGTCGTCGGTGTCGTCGTTGTCGTCGTCGTCGGCGTCGTCATCGTCGTCGTCGTTGTCATCGTCGTCGTCGTCGTCGTCGGCGTCGGCGTCGTCGTCGTCGTCGTCTGAGTCGTCGTCTGAGTCGTCGTCGTCGTTGTCGGCGTCGTCGAAGTCGTTGGAGACGTCGTTGGTGTCGTCGTAGGCGTTGTCGGCGGCGTCGTCGTCGTCGTTGTCGCTGTCGTCGTCGGCGTCGCTGTCGTTGCCAAGTGCCATTTGGTACCCACCGTCACGGTCTTAAGAGATTTTGCAAACCAACTTGCGGGCGGGTGGGTGGGATGTTTGCGCGAGCAGTGGAGTGGACAGCTTCAAAACAGTCAAAATGATTTTCATCCTATACTTTTCACCACGCTCTCTTCCCGTCCCGCTTCCCCCATCCGTTTCCGTCCCGTCCCGTCCATTCGTGCCCCATTCTCTTTTTCTCCCAAGACATCCCTATCCTCCGAGTATGATGCTGATTTGAGCCCTCAGTTTCAGCCAAGGGTTGCGTTCCTCAGGCTGCAAGATTTGCGCCGTGAGTATTCCCTGATCGCAGATACGGCGACAATCGCCGGCTCCGTTCTGCTGCTACTCTGGTGATGCTGAAGGAATGCGTCCCGATGGCGCAATATCATCGTATGTGCTGGGCGCAGGCGGTATAAAAAAAACAGTGACCCATGGCAACCCCGCGGCGTACCCGCATCCGCAGTGATACCCCACTCTCCTTTTGAAAGGAAGGCGCCTCAGCAATCATATCTGCAATGTGTTCATGAAGGCCAGAGGTTGAAGAGGGTGAGATGGAGTTTGGGGGATGGATGCGAAGTGCGAGGGTGAGGGCGTGAGGGAGGAAGAGGGGTGCAGGAGGAGGAGGAGGAGGAACGGTCCGCCCAGCAGGCTTTGGCTCGCCGCACTGGCAGGAGCACAGTGGCTACATCTAACGGGGGCCGAAAGGCACCCTGGGGCGAACAACAACATGGTTTTTGTCATTGCGTCAGCCTTCACGCATCTTTGCAGTGCAGTCGGGTGATGCCCCTTGAGGGGCCCGCAGCAGAGAATACCCCCTGCCCTCCTGCTTTTGGTGCGTGTGGACCTGGAGCCCGGCCAATATTTCTCTTCATTGCCCTTCTTTTCTCTTCCTGTCTTCTCGTCCTCCTCCATGGCCATTTTTGTTAAAGAGCCCTAGGTATGTCCTTAACTTCCCAACCTCTCCCAATGCGCCCAAGGGCCAGGCATCGAGGGCGGCGCGTCCGCGCCCCCCGGCCTCTGACCAGCCTTCCACCTCGGCCATTTCCACCTCGTCCATGGCAGCATTTCGGAGCCAGGGGGGCCTTAGCTAAAGGAGGGGGGGGGGGCTTGGAAGCTACCTCCTTTCCTTCTCGGGGCCAAAGGTCAGCCCAGGCTTCCCTTTCAAGGGTGGGGGCTTCGGAAGCTACCCCCCCTCCTTTTCGCGGCTGAGATTGCCGTGCCAAGGGGGGGTTCAAAGCAAACCTCCCTCCCTTTGCCAGAGCCCAAGGCCACCCGGGCTTACCTTTCAAAGGGTGTGGAGGGCTTCGGAAGCTGCCCCCCTCCTTTTCGAAGCTGATGTTGGTTTGCCAAGGGGGGGTGTTCTTCAAAGCCATTCGTTTTTTCTCGGAAAGGGCTGAAGCCCAGGGTTCTCTTTTAGCTGTTGATCCTCGGACCCGACGGCTGTAGGGCCCTGCGAAATTATTCGGCGATAAATATCGAGTAGGGCTGGCGAATTACAAAGTTGAGGATGACCTTAGCGAAACACTGGTTTTGGACATCGCGATCGAAAAATCACAGGGTGCGGGACAAATTTGGGTCAGGGGCACGAATCCGTTTGTTCTTACGTGTGCTCCCATAGATTGGCCCTCTCCAGGGGCACGAATCGTTGTGTTTTTACGTATGTTCCTCTAGTTTGGTCCTCTTCAGGAGACTCCACAAGGTCCCAGGTCACCCAGGGGGGTATCTAATTTGGTTGTCCCGAGCTGGAACCACACGTGTTTTCAATTGTCCAGGCCACACAGCGGGGTGTCCAACATGATTGCCCCGAACTGGAACCACTTGTTTTTGTGTGTCCAGGCCACCCAGGGGGGTATCTAACATGATTGTCCCGAGCAAGGACCGCGTGTTTTAACGTGCCCAGGCCACTCAGAAGTGCATCTAACATGGTTGTCCCGAGCTGGTACCATGTGTTTTGACGTGTCCAGGCCACCCAGGGGGGATCTAACATGATTGTCCCGAGCAAGGACCACGTGTTGTAACGTGTCCAGGCCACCCAGGGGTGTATCTAACATGGTTGCCGAGAGCTGGATCCACGTGTTTTCACCTGTCCAGGCCACCCAGTGGGATATCTAACGTGATTGTCCCGACCTGGAACCATGTGTTTTTACGTGCCCAGGCCGCCCAGGGGGGTATCTAACATGGCGTCGGACCCAACGCCGAATTATCAGGAAACGCACGGGGGGCCCAAAAGCGCTACCCGAACACATATGCCAAAACAGAAAAGTTATGTTTTCTTGCTCTGGACAGGGGGTGGCGCTTCGGGGGCCTCTCCAGGAAAGGCATTGCGAGGATGTCTGGAGCGGGAGCGCGAATTCGGCGTATCGAGGCCACGCAGGGTAGTATCTAACATGGTTGTCCCGAGCTGGAACCACGTGTTTTTACATGTCCAGGGGACGCGCCAAGGGACGCGCCAGGGGGCGCGCCGCGGGACATGCCACGGGGACGCGCCGCAGAACGTCCAAAGAGACGCGCCAGGGGACGTGACAGCGGACGTGCCAGGGGACGCGCCGCGCGACGTGCCAGGGGGACGCGCCACAGAACGTGACAGGGAACGTGCCAGGCGACGCGCCAGCGGACGTGCCAGCTCCCGCGTCAGGAAGGATCCCGGAGGCCCGACACCACGTGAAAACTCCTGCCCGGGGAAGAAAAGCCCCCGGAGGCCCGACACCACGCGAAAACTCCTGCCCGGGGATGCTTCCGGAAGCCCCCGTCCACGCAAGAATTCCCACCTTGGGAAGGCCCTTTGAGGCCCGACACCGCGCGAAAACTCCCGCTTGGGAGGGGGGCCCCCCGGAGGCCCGACACCGCGCGAAAATTTCCTGGAGGCCTTGCACCACGCGAGAATTCCTGCCTTGGTAGGGAAGCCCCCAGAGGCCCGACACCAAGAAAACTCCCGCCCGGGAGGGGGAACCCCTGGAGGCCTGACACCACGCGAAATCTATTGCTCAGGGAAGCCCCCAGACGCGAAAATTCCCGCCTTGGGGAGGCCCCCAGAGGCCCGACACCACACGAAAATTATTCTTCAGAGCAGAAACCATATTTTTCTGCGTTGGGATATGTACTCGGGGGGCGCTTTTCGCCTCCGCCCCCTCCAGGCCATTTCCTGAAAAGCAAGCGCTGGACGCAAGGCCGCGAGCCCTTAAAATTTACAATGCTTCATCGTAAATTACAAGGCTTCCGCGCGCCCAAGGCCGCGATCCCTCATAATTTACATTGGATTCGCGCTCTCGAGGCCACAATCCTTTTCGTAAATTACGCAAAGTTCGCGCTGACAGGGCCGCGATCCTTCACAAATTATTTGGATTTCTCGCTCCCAGGGCCACGATCCTTCGAAAATTACGACGGATGCACGCCCCAAGGGCAAAGTTTTTTTGTAAGTTACGCAGGCTTCGCGCTCCCAGTGCCAAGGCCCCTCGCAAATTATATTACATTCGCGCTCCCAGGGCGAAGTTCTCTTGTAAATTACACGGGATTCACGCTCCCAGGGCCACGATCACTCGTAAATTACGCTGCGTCCAGGCTCCCAGTGCCAAGATCCCTTGTAAATTATGCAGCCTCCGCACTCTCGGAAATTACGCTGTGTCCGCGCCCCCAGGGTCGCGAAGCACCGCGCAGAGGTTGCCCAAAAGGGCCCCCCCCCTCTCAAGAGCAGAAACCAACATGTTTCTGCATTGGGATATGTACTCGGGGGGCGCGTTTCGCCCCCTCCCCGACATTTCCTGAAAAGCAAGCGCTGGACCCGAAGCCGCGAATCCTCGTAAATTACTACGATCCCTCGCAATTCGCGCTGGATTCGCGCTCTCCAGGCCACAATCCCACGAACATTACGCTAGGTTTGCGCTGACAGGGCCGCGATCCCTTGCAAATTATTAGAATTTCTCGCTCCCAGGGCCACGATCCTTCGAAAATTACAACGGATGCACGCCCCCAGGGCAACGATTTCTCGTGACTTACACGGGCTTCGCGCTCCTAGTGCCAAGTCCCATTTTAAATTATTGGGTTCGCGCTTCCAGGGCCACGATCACTTTTCGATTACAGCGGGTGCACGCTCCCAGGGCCACGATCCATGGTAAATTACAGGGGATTCGCGCTCCCAGTGCCAAGATCCCTAATGAATTACGCTGGATTCGCGCTCCCACGGCCAAAATCCTTTCGTAAATCACACAGGGTTCACGCTCCCAGGGCCCCGATCCCTCGTAAATCACATTATGCCCGCGCTCCCAGGGCCACGACCCCTGGTAAATTACGTTGCGGCCGCGCTCCCAGGGCCACGATCCTTTGTAAATTACGTTGCGTCGGCACTCCCAGAGCCCTCTGAGGCATCCTTGGGCGTCCAGGTTCGTGGAATGATCCCAAACAAGCGTTTCGCTTAAGACATCCTCAACAAATTCTGCAAAACGAGCGTTTCGCTCGAGACATCCGCAACAAACGAAAAATCCCATTGGACCTCGATATTTCTCGAGCGGAAGTTCAAAAACCAGCGTTTCACTCGAGAAGTCATCAGAATTCCTACGCGATCTCGTCATTCATCGCAGAATAATTCCGCCGGCCCTACGCAAGTCGATTCCGGGAGCTTAAAACATGATCGACCCACGAACCCGGAAAGGAACGTAGAACTGTAAGGCATGGCAACGTTTCAAAGACACCTGATTGGGCGACGGGCAAATGCAATGCTGAGTGTATCGATCTTGATGTACCGTGCCGAGGGCTATGCTGTGCTATGCCGTGCTGAATTGCGATGTGCCACGCCGCGATTGTGCTCTATGGCGTTGTGGAGCGAGTCCTCCTTTGCATCCGAGTCCTGGCCGAACTGATATGGATCTTAAGCTCGAGCTGCCTGAGCACATATATAGTAGCTGCCCCAGAGCTAATTAACAGGGGGACATGCTAGGAGGACGCGCCGCGGAACGTCCCAAGGGACGCGCCAAGCGATGTGCCAGGGGACGTGCCACGGGGACGCACCGCGGGACATGCCAAGTGGACGCGCTACAGAACGTGCCAGTGGACGTGCCATAGGACGTGCCAGGGGACGCGCCGCACGACGTGCCAGGGGGACTCGCCACTGGACGCGCCACGGAACTTGCCAAAAAACGTGCCAAGTTGCAATGCTGAGTGTACCGACCTTGATGTACCGTGCCGAGGGCTGTGCTGTGCTGCGCCGTGCTGAACTGCGATGTGTCATGCCGCGATTGTGCTCTATAGTGTTGTGGAGCGAGTCCTCATTTGCATCCGAGTCCTGACCGAACTGATCTGGATCTTAAGCTCGAGCTGCCTGAGCACATATTTGCTGACCAGAGCTAATTGACAGGAGAACATGCCAGGAGGACATGTTAGACACACCCCTGGGTGGCCAGGACACGTCAAAACACATGGTCCTTGCTCGGGACAACCATGTTGGATAGCCCCTGGGTGGCCTGGACACGTTGAAACACGTGGTCCTTGCTCGGGGCAACCATGTTAGATACCCCCCTGTGTGGCCTGGACACGTAAAAACACTTGGTTCAAACTCGGGAGAACCATGTTAGATATCCACTTGGTTGACCTGGACATATACACACACGTTCCAGCTCGGGAAAACAATGTTAGATACCCCGATGCGTGGCCTGGATACGCTGAATTCGCGCTCCCGCTCGAGACATCCTCGCAATGTCTTCCCTGGAGATGCCCCCAAAGCGCCACCCCCTGTCCAGAACAAGACAACATCACTTTTCTGTATTGGGATACGTGTTCGGGTAGCGCTGTTCGGCCCCCCGTGCGTTTCCTGATACTTCGGCGTTGGGCCCGACGCCATGTTAGATACCCTCCTGGGTGGCCTGGACACGTAACATGCTGGACCCACGAACCCGGACATTGATATAGACATGTGAAGCATGGAAACGTTTCGAGACACCTGGATTGGGCGATGGGCAGTAGCAATGATGAATCTATCGATGGTGATGGCGCCGTGCCAGAAGCTGCGCTGCGCTGTGCCGTGCTGCGAAATGCTGGACGAGACGAAACGCGAAACAGCCCACGAAACACCCTACGAAGCACCCCGCGACACACCCCAAGAAACACTCAACGAAGCACGCTAGGAAACACTTGACGAAACACTCAACGAACAGCCACGACACACCCCACGAATCACCAAACGAAACACCCCACGAAACACCCCACGAAGCACTCCAGGAAACATCCCACGAACCACCCCATGAAATAGACGTGCCAACAATGCGCGCTGTCCTGCGCCGCGTTGTGCCGTGCTGCCGAGCTCAAGTTCCGATTCAGTTATGAAACGGGACGATCCGAGAGGGGGCGAATCCAAAGAAAGACGGAACGCACAGAGCAAGAACGGACCGAAATGCGGTAAGAGGCGAGGTCCAAAATCACGTTGCGCCCCCGCTCCAGCTGTCACGACCCCTCATAAATTACGCTGCGTCTGCATTTCTAGGGCCACGAACCTTAACAATTCACACTGCGCCCGCGCTCCACGGGCCCCGATCCCTCATAGATTACACTGGGGTCGCGCTCCCAGGGCCCCGACCCCTCGTAAATTACGCTGCGCCCGCACTCCAAGGGCCACGATCCCAAGTAATGCGCTCCCAGGGCCACGATCCCTCGTGCATTAAATTGGGGTCGCGCTCCCAGGGCCCCGACCCCTTATAAATTACACTGCGTCCGCGCTCCCAGGGCCACGATCCCTCGTAAATCACGCTGCGTCCAAGCCTCCAGGGCCCCGATCCTTTGTATTTTACGCTGCGCCCGCGCTCCAAGGGCTACGATTCCTCGTAAATTACATTGCGTTCGAGCTCCCACGGCCCCGACCCCTCGTAAATTACGCTGCGCCCGTGCTCCGAGGGCCACGATCCCTTGCAAATTACACGTGGTCCGCGCTCCAAACGCCACGATCCCTTGTAGATTACGCCGCGTCCGCGCTCTCAGGGCCTCCGGGGCATGCTGGGGCGCCCAGGTGGTCACTCAAGTTTTGCAAAACAAGCGTTTCGCTCGAGATATCCTCGATTGTTTGGCGCGGGGTACCATCCTCGATCGGGCACGCAAAAACTCAACATTTTCACGCTTTCCGCGCCGCGTTGGATTTTATCTTGCTTTTTGTCATAAGAGGAAAACGGGGGTCCGCGGACCCTGCTATTTATCGAGGATCCGAGATGGGGGTCGATTTTTTTCGAGCGGGCACGCACGAAGCGCACTTTCCGCGCGAATTCGACTTCACCTCGTTTTTTTATCGAGCGGAAATTCGCCAGCCCTACAGAACTAAAACAGAACCCTGGGCCTGCGCCCTTCCGGGAAAAAACGCATGGTTCCAGTTCGGGACAATCATGTTAGATACCCCGCTGGGGGCCTGGACACGTAAAACAACGTGGATCCAGCTCTGGGCAACCATGTCAGATACACCCCTGGGTGGCCTGGACACGTTAAAACACGCGGTCCTTGCTCGGGACAGCCATGTTGTATACACCCCTGGGTGGCCAGGACACGTAAAAACACGTGGTCCTCGCTCGGGACAACCATGTTGGATACCCCCCTGGGTGGCCTGGACACGTTACAACACGTGGTCCCTGCTCGGGACAGGCATGTAAGATACCCACCTGGGTGGCCTGGACATGTAAAACCACTTGGTGCCAGCTCGGGACAACCATGTTAGATACACCCCTCAGTGGACACGTTAAAACACGTGGTCCCTGCTCGGGACAATCATGTGAGATACCCCCGTGGGTGGCCTGGACACGTTACAAGTCGTGGATACAGCTCGGGATAACCATATTAGATACCCCCCTGCGTGGCCTGGATACGCTGCGGCACGGCACAGCGCAGCGCAGCACAACACAGACCCTGGCACAGTATCGTCACCATCGATATCTTCAGTATTGCCACTGCCCATCGCCCAGTGGAGGTGCTTTGAAGCGTTTCCATGCTTCATGTGCTTTATATTTCTACATCACTTTCTGGGTTCGTGGGTCGATCATGTTCGTCTGGGGACCCCCCGGGGCCGCCACGCGCGTACGAACAAGAACAGGAATCATGCTTCAACTCTTACCGGAGGCACGCCTCTGGCGCGTTGGGCCGGCGAATTTACGCTATCCTTTCCCTGCTTTCCACTCCCCTCCCCCCTCTCCCACTGCCTCCGCCTCCCCCTCCGTCTCTTTTGCCCCGTCTCGCCTCTGTCTTGCCTGTTCCCCTTCCTCCATCAACCTTGTCTTCCCCCGTCACCGTGTGTAAGGAGCCCACTCCTGCTCCTGCCCTGGGGAAACGGCGAGGGCAGCCGCGAGGGATGGAGCGCCGCCCACAGGCAGGCGGCGAGGGTGGAATCCTGAAGTTCTACACTGACGACGCCCCAGGGCTGAAGGTTTCTCGCTCACGTTGTCTCTCTCTCTCTGTGTTTCTCCCAGTCTCTACCTCTACACGTAATCCGTCACTTTCTCTCTCTCTCTCTTTCTCTCGCTCTCAGTTTCTGCCTCAAGCTCCAGCTCATCCTGCCTGTCCGCCTCTCCACTCCGCGTCTCTGTCTCTTTATCTCTGTGCCTCCCCACTGCTCTGCCTCTGTCTCTCTCTGTGGAGTTGGCCGCCAGAGGTTGGCCCTACCACGGTTCTGGTGCTGTCCCTCGTCTTCATGGCCATTGTTTGCTCCCTGCACATCCTGGCGCGCCCCCCTTATATTGCCCGCCACAGGGGCCGAGGAGACCATGTTTGGGAGTCCCCCCTTCACCCCTCGCTCCCCCTCCTCATCTACCTCGTCAGCAGCATGTACCATCCCTCTCCCTCACTCCCTGCCCTCCCGCTCCTATCGTGGAGAGCGAGAGAGAGGGAGGGAGATAGTAGGAGAGAAGGAGGGGGGGAGAGAGAGAGAGAGAGAGAGAGAAAGTGAAGCTTTGGAAACATGGGCGGGATCGTGAATCAGTTCTGGAATGTTTCAAATCTTGCTGACCTGTCCAGCCATGTCAGGCAGGCGTAGTCAACCTGGAGGTCTACGCACGCGACCATGTCCAGGTGGTAGGCAACACCGAGCACCATCACCACCGTAGATAGCCTCGATATTTGACAAGTGTGTTCAGCGGTCGATGCCACCCTATAACGGCATTCGTATTCTGCAATGCAGTGACCATTGGGGGCATCTAGATTGCGTGCACAGATGATTCTTCAATGGTAAGAACTCGTCGAAGAGAATGTGCGTTTCAAGCTGTAAGCGGCCTTTCGCATTGACAAGAGCCGTTGCAATGTCGAGTCCAAGAACACGTAGGAGGAACGTACCTCGTCATGGAACACATCCAGACGGAGGTCACTGTTACCGACCGCCGCGATGGTGGCGGGCCGAGAAGCTGGCCCCATTCGGCTACGACGAAGTGCGGCCGGCTGGGGGGACAAGTGGTATCAAAGAGTTTGCGGGGATGATAACATTCGAACCCTTGCTCCATTCAGCACTTGTGGGGAATTTCTGTGGTTGCTATGACCAGCTGCGCATCTATCGCGAGTCCCTTTGGGGCTCCATCCGGGCCCAGGCACTGATCGTGACAAGGCGCCGCCAGCGACGAATCTCCAGGTCGAGAAATCGCAATTGAGGCGCCACCAGTCTGTGCGCAGGAGGCGGAGACATCCAGAAGGAGTGGTGTTGCTGGAGAAGCTCCAGCTCGCCCAGCGAGAGCAACATCTTTTCAGGCCGGGGAAGTCGCATTTAGGGCCCTGAGCCAGCCATCCGCCCAGAGCGCCAGATTTGCATTCGTGGAAGAATTGCCTATGACCGCCATGCGAGGAGCCGTGCTGTGGACTTGCCCACCCCGTTCCTGGACCGAGGGCCCTTGCAGCACGAGGGTGCGAGGGAAGGTGTGGCCCCTGCGGGCCGTGGCACAGACAGCCTCGCGCCTCACAACCTGGTGCTGGTCGCCGCGTGCACCCGCCAACAATGGTGCTCGCGCGAGGCTTCTCTCTTATGGAAGGCAGCAGGGAGTAGCGAGCGTTCGAGACTCACAAGGTCAGATGATTTTGTAACCTTGGGAGCCTCCGATCACATGTGATTCGTCCATTTTGCCCCGTCTGGGTGTCCGTGAGGCTATTTTTGATCATCCTTGGCCATTCCGCATGATGCAGCATCTTAGAACTATCTTAGGGCCACCGTAGGGCCAGCATGAGGCCTGTCACCCACTGGTCCGCGGTCTCGGAGCGCGCCGCCCGCTCTTCGTGGGCCATGCGCAAAGGGCGGTGGCAGGAATGGGCAGGGCTTCTTAGAAGCACTACTCCCTTCTTAGAAGGCGTGGGCGCCCCTTCTAAGAAGCTGGTGGCTGCTTCGCAGAAGCTGTTCCTGGCGTGCTTCCAGGAGCGGGTGGCACGCTTCTACGAAGCTGCTCCGTGCTCCCAAGAAGCTGTTCCGTGCTTCTGAGAAGCTGCTGGGGTGCTTCGAAGAAGCGGCGCGCCCCCGGCTTCTTAGAAGGGCTGTCGGCGCTTTCTAAGAGGCAGCCTCTCTCTAAGAAGCCCCCCCCCTCCTTCGCGCCAAACTTCGAGTGCTCTTTGAACGATTTCAGGGGCTTTTGGAGCGACTTCGGTCCCAGTCAGGTCTGCATACACCGAAAGAGCGCACTCGCGCGCGCAATATATGATGCATATCGCCAGATACGCCTGCTTGCAGGATCTGACACGCTGGTGACCCGTAGGGCTGGCGAAGGGGGGGGGGGGTGCAATGGGCGTACGGTGTTCTAACACGCCCTGCGTGTCTTCCTCCTCCTCTTCCTCCTCCTTCTCCATGTTCCACCTCATTCGTCACAACATCCATCTCTGGCTCTACAGAGCCACGTGGGCTGCTGGAGTGTACAACGTGCTCGTGGACAGACGTGGTCCCCTCTTCTTCTTCTTCCTCCACTCCCTCCTCCCCGCCTGGTGTGGCCCGCCAGGGCAAGTTCCGCGGCAGCTGAGGCGCGACCCACCTGGGGAGGGGCGATAACAATTTTTGGGGGCCGAGGCGGATGGGGGCGAGTGGCAGACACGGTGGCTGCTTCGTCGGAAAGGGGAGGAATCGGAGGAGGAGGAGGGGGAGGACTGGGAGGAGGAGGAGGAGGAAGAGGAATCGGAGGAAGAGAAGACAGGTGAGAAAGGAGCGAATGCGGATGTGGAGGAGGAGAGCAGGAGGAAGAGGGGGCCAGAGTAAACCCAGGATGCGTCACCGATGCTGCATTACACCCTGGCGTCCCAAGTCTCCTTCTGATCAATTCCTCCAACTATTCTTTGGCTCTGCGGGAAGTGCCTCACTGGAATACCGAACGCCCGTTGGGCCTGCCATTCAGGCGAGACCCCGTCAAGTGAAGGATGCGCCTGCCATTCTTCCAGCCAGAAGATGCGCAAGGAGGTATGATGATACAGTCCAGGGACGTGGCCAGCGACTGCCCGTTTTTGAAAAGATCTGCTTTCCGTCCGCTTAAGTGTTACACATGTTCGAACGTATCGACGCAGCGTTGTCGGACGTCTCAAGCGAGAGCCCTATTCTAGACGCTTCGCGTAGCCCCATCAGCCGTAGCCATTTGGCTCAAGCCGTCTGGTGGGCCTGCCCTCTCCGGGGTAGTCTCCCGCCGCTCAAGGGGGCGCCCAGACGCTGCGCCGGGGGCCCGCGGCCCTGGACCCCCACCCACCGGCCCCTGGGCGCGCCAGCCATTGCTGCAGCCTTCCCGCCGCGCAGACGGGCTCAGCGGCCCGCGGCTCAGATCGGATCAGGGCAGTTGCCTCATGGATGGTCGGCCTGATAGCTTGCGATCGATCGGCGACAATCCTGTCATCCCTGTGGGGGAAAGAGCCGCATCATCCGATGTCGGCCTCGGGACCACTGGGCCAAATGACTCAGGACATATTCGCCCTGGATCTCAGGACACCATCCCGCCGGGGCAACCGTCGCCCCCTGTTCCCTGGAATGGGAGCGCTTCGGCCGATGCTTCGGGTACACGAGGACAGATGGCCCCCAGCCAATCGGAGGGAGGGGCTGATCCCCTTCAACACTGCGATACACACCGAACGTGCGACCTTCCGTCGCTACCCTGGACTTGAGATCGGCGGACGCGCAGCGGTAGACGGGGTTGGTACGTTCGGCCCTCCGTTTCAAACTGAAAGCGCGACCTTCCGTCGCCACCCTGGAGTTAATAATGACAGGCATGAGGCCCTCCCGCCCAGCTACCCTTCCCTTACCCCCACTCTTCCTCTGCCCACGGCTGGACGCCCACTCTCCTTTCCTCCAGGCAGCGCTGGGCATAACGGGACCGCCCATGCCGATGCTAGGTTCACGGGGGCCGAAGGGCCCACTCCTGAAGCGGGTTATTCTCCCACGAACGCCCCTCCTCTCGGACAGTTCCGCGACGAGCTGGGAGTTGCCCTCGGCTCCCGACGCAGGGGCCTTGATGGCGTGGATGGGGACTGTATGGACCCGACACCCCCAGCAGGCGCCCATGAAGGCGAAGTGGGGGGAGACGGGCAGTCATGTCGCCTTGGCCCCGTCGCGCATCTTAGGGGCTTTTGCCCTCACTCCGCCGTGCCCCCCTCTCTGGATGCGGCCGCCCCGAGTGAGGCTGCTCTCCGCAACGGTTCGAGCATGGAAGACATGTCCTCAGGTTACGGCGCGCGCATCGATGCTGACGCCACTCCAGGCCACCCTCAGGAGCCTGACAACGGCAGGCGCAGCATTCAAGGAGGGGGTAGCGCGGCCATCCCCACAATTCACACAGAACGTGCGACCTTCCGTCGCTACCTTGGAACGGACTGCGACGGGCAGAGGAACGCCCGCGATGTTCAGCCCAGGGAACGGTGTGTAGGGGAAGAATGCACCAGGGAGCTGACCCCCGTGGGGGATGGTCGTGACAACGTTTGCAGAAGGCAGCCCGAGGCTGCGACCTTCCGTCGCTCCCCTGGATGCGATGACCGTGGGCGCGAAGACCTCCTGTCTAACCCAGCCGCCTCTCTCACCCCCACCGCTCCCATGCCCGCTGCAGGACGTCCAATTTCCTTCTCTCCAGGCGCTGTCGGACAGAGTGAAGCGGCCCTAGGCGGTGCCAGGGCTACGGGGGGAGAGGGCTTCGTTTCGGTACAAAACCTTCCCGCGGATCCAGTCTCGCGTAGGTCAACTGACGATGAACAGATGGCCGCGGTCTCCCCAGGGGCCAGGTTGACTCGGGTGGTGCGCTCAGGGAGCTGATACCCTCGGGGGACGCTCACGAGGGCATAGGCGACAGGAGCGGGCAAGTCGCTGGCCGCAGCCCCGGCACGCTCTATCAAGGCTCACGCCAACCCACCGCCGACCCCCCCCCCCCGGGCGTGCCCGCGCTGAGTGAGGCCGTCCCCGCTGGCGAGCTAAGCGGTGGAGCCATGCCCTCCACCCGTGAAGAGCATCCCGCCGCCGATGCAGCATTCGACCGCTCCCGCGGACCCGAGAGCGGCAGGCATAATGCTGGAGAGGGGGGGGGGGGGGGGGGATGAAGACATCCCTGATGTACACACATCGTGCGACCTTCCGTCGCTGCCCTGGAGCGGATGGCGGAAGGCTGGATGAGGCCCAAGGCGTTCGACCCAGGGATCAGTCGGATGTGGGAGTTAGGACCAGGGGCCCTACCCCCACGGGGGTTGGACGGGGGTGCGGTGGTTATGTACACCCTAGCGCTGCCGCCTCCAGTCGACCCACTGGAGACGAGAGCGCTAGGCGCGACACTGTTGGAGGGGGCGAGGTTCTCCCCCCGCGATGCACACAGAACGTGCGACCTTCCGTCGCTACCCTGGACTGGACGACGGCGCGCAGAGAGAGGCGCACGGCGTTCAACCCAGGGATCGCTGGCAGAGGGAAGACATGACCTGTGACCCAGCCCCCGCAGAGGCGGGACGGGAGAGCGTCGTCAGTATACACGCGGATACCGCGGCCTCCCGTTGCCTCTCAGGAGCAGGCCACGGGCCTTGCCTCGCGCCAGAGGGAGGGGAGCGAGAGCCGGGGGTCCCCGGCTCCAGTGATCGCAGGGAGACGCCCTCCTCCACAGGGATGATCGATCGCCTCTGTCTCGCCGTGGGATTGGCTGTTGGAAGGCCTGACGGGCCTCCTCGTTCGCCCAGCAACCCCAGGGTTGCTTCCGATCCCGCGGTCGGGTCCGCTCCTCAGGTCGATCGGATCGATCGGGCAAGGTCTCCGATCCCGGCGGCTGGATCTCCTCGTGCCTTTCCTCCCTCGTCCACCAGCTCTTCCCCCGACTTTTTCCCTCCTGACCCGCCCCCTGGGCTCGAGTTTCTTAACGCTGCGCTCGGTGAGTGCCGTCGTGGACCTGACTACTCGTCACAGGGCAGAGAGCGGGGGCCTCTTCTTTGGACGGACAGCGGCTCGCCCCTCGAGGTCAGCCACACGGCCCGCAGGGGTCCCGTCCTCACGGACCCCCCCTCCTGCCCATCCCCAGATCTCGCCCTGGAAGATGAGCTGCGAATGGAGGGCCCGCCCACCCCCTCAGACCTTGACGACCCCAGCCAAGCGCTGAGGAGTAGAGGGCAAAGCGCTGCGGACCTCCACGCACGGTGGCTGGACGCCACTGGGCACCTGACTGGCGGCCAGCCGGGAGGCGGACGGACCCATCTGTGGCCCGCGCGTTGCAGACGCCAGGATCTCTGGCAGGGGGGGAACCATGAGGGCACTACGCCGGCACCTTGTGCGCACTGAGGGTCCATGGCGCGAGGTCCCCAACCGCGGAGCGCCGAGAACATCTCGTGAGACCAGCAACCTGGAGCTCCTCATGCACCACGCGTAGAAGAGGCACCGCCCAGGCCGCCCAGGCATACGAGCCGACAGCCCCTATGCGCACGGCTCCTGTAGAACCAGCCCTCCCTGGACGTTACTCTGGGATCGCCACTTCAGCCCCAATTCTCGCTATCCTGGACCACGCCTGGCTAGTATGGTCCATCGCTGGAGGAGACTACGAGGGGCGTCTGGGAGGCGTTCAACTGGACCCAGTCCAGGTCCTCGCCTTCCGCTTTGCGAGCATTACTCATGATCCCAGTATAAGGAGGGAGAGACTGGATGCAGCCAACCCCTCGGTGACTGAGAGGCAGCTAGCGCGGCTCGAGTACGTTGCCATGGCCGCAGCTGCACACTACTGCGACATAGGAATGGAGCTCCCGAGCGGATTTGACACATATAGGATGCTCATGCCCACCAGATCCCCTGATGACTCTGCCCCCCTGCACTTCAGTGGCCCCAATCGAGCAGACGGGGCGCAGGACCCCATGGATGACGAGGCCATGGGCTACGCCCATCGCGTCCTGATTCACGAGCGCAGACAAAACATAGTGCACTTTCAGGGCCATGGGGAAGTCAGGCAGTGGGCCATCACGAGAGGGAACCTCGAGCGTATGGGAAGTGATGTGCACTCGAGACGACAAGCAGGTAGAGGCCCAGTCCCATGGGTAGAGGCCGCCCTCTCGGGGATACCCGCCAGCTCCGCGGGCATCCCTGGAGTCCCCATCCAAGGAAGCGACAGCAGCGACGACGCGTGGCCATGGTCCACCACAGCTCACAGACTGCGGCTGCGGGACTTTTTCTGCCCAGGAGAGAGATGTAATTTCTGTGGCACCTGCATGCTCCGAGATCCCACAGGACAAACCTGTATCACTTGCCACAGACTGGCCAGCCCCTGGAGTTACAACCCAGAGGAGCCGCGAGCAGATGCTTCACTTCAGAGTCACCCAGGAGCAGACCTTGGCCAGCCACCTAACAGGCACGCCCTCGACCTCCTGGGCGGGACCCTGCTGATTCAGCTCGTCAAAGCGGGCATGCGATACGCCCCAATCGCTGAGCACCTGTACTCCACCCCGCCTGGCCCCTCCGACTTCACCCCAACGTGGCTCGTGGGTGAACTCCTGGGAGCCTGGAGGCATATGGTGGCCCCCGCTGCAGGCCTACCTGAAATCTGGTCATACGAAGACTCAGGAGGCCTCAAAGAGGTCGGGAGCGATTGGCAACTCCGCACAGCGTCGATCTCGCTGGCTCTACTTTGCTCAGCACCAGGCTCCTGGGCCTTAAATGTCTGCCAGGAAATCCGGCACATCATTAGGGCCCGCCCCCGTGGACGGCTCGATGGGTGGTTCCCTCCTTCTCTCTACCACGGCGGCACATAGGGTCACCTACCAACATACCGGAGGCCCCCACTACCCAGCAGAACAACTACATCCGTTCCCATAGGACCGAACACTCTGGTGCACCTGGACGACCTCTGCTGGCTAAGGTACACCATCGGCGGGGATCACCTTGACCGCGCTATAAGCGACGCACGGGATCACACCGATCTCAGTAGACGTTGGTGGCACAATAGAGACAGCCCCCACTCTCAAACAGCAGAAGTAATGAGAAGGGCGCTGCAAGCAGCCGCACGCACTGACTGGCGCCCAATACATCCCCAAATGGGGCAGGGTACCCCCCCGGGAAACCTCGTCACGGACGCCGTCATCAGACGACTGGATGCAGACAGCAGGGGTCAGGACCAAGAGCGTTCTGGGCGTCCTAGTGAAGGGCGCGCCCCCATGGACGTGGACAACCCCCGCAACGGCAGGGGCAGCCGCGCGGGCTTAGAAGGGGTAGGTGCCAGGCCTCCCCAAAGACCCCCCCCAGTCCTGGAGGAGGGGCTTTCCCAGGCGGAGCGTTTTCAGCGAGACGCATTCGTCGATGAGGTGAGGAGAATCAGTGCGAGGGTCGCAAGCAACTCCGTCACCCCCGGCATGCGTTGGAGCAGTATCCTGGTCACCTTTATCTGGGGCACAGCCACCAACAGAGGTCGAAACGTCCTCGAGCTGGCCTTCAGGAGCAGCAACCTCAGCACCGCTATTATTGCACATGCTGCAGCCTGGTGGAGAGCACGAGGAGTCAGCTCCTACAGGGATGCCCAGTTTGCGCTCGCATCCGAAGCAGATATGGCGTCCAGGGCAGCCGGTGCCTCGCTCGAGGCCCCCGAGGTAGGCGGCTACATCGCACCCCAGCTCCAGGAGCGAATGATGCTGCACCTGGATGCAAGTGGCTTCCTCCAGACTGCCACCCTGTCAGGGGATCGGCAGGCGGTGGAGGCTGGAGCGAGGGTTCGCGCGCAAATAGCCAGTACCGGACCGAGGTCAAACCCAAGGAACAGCGGGCCCGCGAGCGAAGGCAGACCACGCCCTGGAGTAGAAACCGAAACTGTGGAAGCCGCAAGCACAACCACGCCATGGCACGCGGATATAGGACATATGCTCAACCGGGCAAGCTTCGCTACTCCCCAGGGCAGGTTACCGGCTGGCAGTACCAGAGAAGGGCTCCGGGACAGACTCATACGCACTCTCGACGCCAGGCAGCGGGATGAAGAGGAGGCAGGCAGAGGTACCATGCCGGCCCCCAGAGAAAGGACCTCTGTCAATGGAGACCAGGCGCAGTGCTTCGCACAAAGCATGCTCCTGGAACACAGGGTAGATCGACAACCGGTTCCCTGGATCTAGAGTCCTGTGGCTCTGCCTGGCCCCACGCTACTTCCCCCTCCTCAAGCTAGTGCTGACTGTGCGGGCCCTGGACTCTCGACCCTACGACGTTCTCTACCGCTGGATGACCAGGAATGAGATGCACACGCCGGAAGACCTCGTGGCCTGCCTTCGAAGGGACTTCCCGGATGCCGATCTAGCTCCATATTCCGACCTCAGCAACTCACAAATCCAGGCCCTCATATCCCATCTCAGCGAAGGAGCTAGTCTGACGCACCTCGACGCCAGTGTGTCCGCCAGAGCCCTCATCGAGAGCCTGGGGGATGGCTTATCCCAACTCAGCCACCCTCCTGGAGACAGTGTCAGGCTCCCTCCGGAAAGCATGGACGCCGTGGAAGTTCCTCCCTGGGACCGGGAGGTAGGGACCCCTCGATGCATGATCTGCAGCGAAGACATCTTAGGCTTCGCGGAAGCCCTGGTACCATGCGGCCACCTGTACCACGCCGAATGCCTGAGACAGTGGAGGGTCAGCCAGCCAGCGCAGGCCCTGTCCCACGGGAGATGCTTCCCAGTGAACTGTCCCATATGCCGCACCAACGATAGGGGTAGCGTCACAGTGAGGATTCCAGAACGACCACGAGATGCCGACGCCGCGGACATTGCAGTACCGCCAGACCTCTTACAGCTCCGCGACGGGACCCTTCTCCCACTGCAGCCCTTCCTGAGCCTGCAAGAGTTAGCCGATGCCTTCAGGCACCTGGCCCCGGATCTGGACTGCCTCAGAGCACAAACACTCTCCATCCGACGTCCCCGCGCATGCGTCACACTCTCAGACATGCGCAGAATCCATGCGCACGTTACCGAGACGAGAACCGCGCAGGAGGCGCGTCATGCCCCGATGGAAGTGGATGGGGCCCCACCTGACGGTGGAAACGGTGGAAGCGGCATGGGCTCCGACGACACCCACAACAGCGCGCAGGGACTTGGGACCTCGCCTCCGCAGCGACCCCTCGGTCCCACCAACAGGGCAGATAGGATACGGCAAGCCCCGCGAATCACTTTCGGAAGGTGGGCGCTGCTACTGGGACGGACCCCCCCAGATGATGAACCCATGAGGGGGGGACCTGGGCGGTTCCCGGTAGGGCTGCTCACCGCGGCCGTCCGAGACATCGCAGCCGATCTGGTAATTTCCAGAAGCACCTACCGCGGCGAACGTGTAGCGGATGAGACTGGAGTCACCTTTGCCCTCGCAGGCCCAGACGCCTGGGAGCAGATCAAAGCAGTAGTCACGGAGCGCAGGAACCAGCCTCAGGGGAGCGCCGCCCCAACAATCCTTGTGGTAGATGCCCTTGCTCAACACATGGATGCCGCCCTAACGGCAGCTACCGCCGCGGGTAGCCCATGCTGTCTCGTCGCCCTGGCCACCGAGGGAGTGCCGTCCCCTGGAGGACCGGATCCGGTCGAGCTCGCAGCCCTGGCAAACGCGCAGTGGGGATACCGAGCCGCCGGCAAAATTACCCATCTCGTACCGATTGGACACCCCTACCGAACAGGCAAGCCCAGCCCACCAATGCAGCAACTCTTCGCCGCTCAATTCGACCTAGAGGGCAGGGCACTGCGCACGATCCTACCCCCGTCAATAGTTGTGCACTGGGGAGGGAGGAATGGGGGCACCTCTGATGCGCTACACATCCAAACCCCTGAGAGCGGCAATGACGGCGTCGTTGCGCACATCATGAGGTGGAGGGATGAACTAGGGCGATCCCGCAACGGGATGATCGCAGCCGGCTGGGTCACCACGAGAGTGCAACTCCCCCGGGACGAGCTCCTGAGATGCCAGGGACTCGAGATGCTCTTCCACCACGTTCTCCGCTGCAGAGCAGCGAGACCCACGAGCTGTGAAGACGGCATACGTGCCCTTTTGGATAACCTGCAGGCGGCAGCTCAAACCACCACGCTGGCCTACCAGACGGCGTGCGTCTGGAGAACACACGAGACAAGTGACTCTGTGCACATCCCAGCTCCCCCCATGGCGATCTGCATAGCCCACTCTGTAGCCTCCACAACAGCTGGAGCTATGGGACACAGTCGGAATTTGCGGGACGCGGCTTCTCCTGATCTCCACTCCAGAACGGATTGCCGCCCCCGTCTTGAGGCACCTCCGAGGCGAGTTTCCGCGGGTCTTTGGGGACGCCTCTTCCTCCATGGCACTAGGACCGCGCCGCATCCTCCTGGAAGGACCCTGGGATGGAGGACCTTCATTTGTGCGCCTCTCTGACCCCGAGGACGCCTTCCACTTGAGATGGAATCTCGCGGACATGGGACAAACACGGTCTGACGACGTCCTGCAAGCCGTAGAGGCCACGACTGGTCCGGGCACGGTCGAGCAGGTTTTCACCGTATACGCTTGGTTCCCAGATGTCTCTGACTACAGATACATGACGCAAGTTCGCATACGCTTAGCTGCGGCCGACGCCATGGCAGCAGCCTTCGTGGGCACCAGTTGTATTGTGATCGGAGCCCAGACTGTCAGGATCTTCCCTGCCACACCTAGCAGGGACCCCATGCACAGAGCGGCTGCGACATCCAGGGAACTGCAAGAGCATGTAGACACGCTGGCCAGCATCTCCGTACGACAAGCCCCCAGACGCGCCATTCAGCCCCAAGTCCTCGAGATCGCCACTCTCGACAGACACGGCACGCAGCTGGGAGAAATTCGCCCACGCAGCATGCGCCCTGGCGCCTGGCTCCCTGGACACAGCACGCTTCGGCTCTTCTCTTCGTCGGTCGGCTCAGCGAACGCCCAGCTACTAACTCGACTCTGGCCACTCCCGGATGGCCCGGGCGGTACCTCGCACCCAGCCAATACCAGAGCTGCCTCACCTATCATCACGGGGGACTGGCTCCGAGATAACGCGAGGGCGATGAGCAGGAGCGCGCCCAATACGGTACCTAGCATGTCGCAGGGAAGTGGCCTACGGGACTACGAAACGTCCTACAGCCCGGAGAATACCTACTCGCCGCGATAGCGGCCGGCGGGGCCGTTGAGGTCACCACTAGCGGGGAGGCAGGTTTCCTTTTCACTTCGGTCCCCACCTGGGTGACGGTGGTCCTCCCTGCGGACGCGGACATTAGGGCAGCCACGAGGGGTGCTGACAGACCACAAGCGAGACTCAAACTTCAGCTTGCCGCGGGCCAAAACCACGTTGCACGCCTGGACTCTGCCCCGGCGGCCACACCAACTCCCGCGTCAGTGGGGCTGAGGGTCCACGCTCCCTCCCAACAGCCACTCCCTAGACGTACCTCGGCTTCACTCAGCCCACTCCCTGGGCCCGCCAGACCCACTCACTTTCCGGAGCTCGCCGAGGTACTAGTGCGTGCGCGCAGGCCGCCCCCGGCCGAACTGGTAAGAGCCGACGAAGATGCGGTCCGCATCGCGCGGGGTATGCTGGGTAGATATGCCGCCGTGGTCCCGGAGCAAGCAGTGCACGACGTGGCGCGCGGCGTCCAACGCCGGATCGCCCTCGAAATCCGCAGACAACTCGAGGGCCGGCCCATGCAGAGGTACAACTGGGACATGTTCGCGGCCATCTGGATCTTGCAGCTAGCCAACCCGGGGGGCCTGGACCGAGACCACGTTTGGCAGCTCATACGAGAGCTTGGGATCCGAGAAGAAGTCACGAGACAGCTCCCTTTCACCCAGTGGCTCGCGCCTGAGCCTGACGTCACCTACTCAGCCCACCAGCCCTGGCTCGAGGTCCCCGGATCCAGAGGTGCAGACGTTGGCGCCACCACTGCGCTCCCAATCCCGGAGGGAGTCTCGAATGCCCTGGACGCCCTGATCAACAGGCTGTCCAACCTGCACTGGGAGGAGCGGCAGCGCCATGACCCCGGGAGAGTTTCCCGGGGACGGAGAGGCACCTCACAGACCCCCAGAACCGCTGGAGCTGGGGACAGACCCATGGACAACCCAGGTATGAGCCAACGCAGAAGCCGCAGTCGGGCGAACAATGATGCGGACGTGGCAGGCACGCAAGCAAGTGATGCCAGACCACCCACTGCGACAGGCCCTAGTCCGCCAGCCGCGCCTGCAAGCCCCGGGCTCCCCACGTCGGTGACACCACAGACTTGCGCAAACCCCAGCGGAGGGGCCAACGACAAGCCGGCGCTCACCGCGCAGGGGGTGCAACCTCGGCGGCAGAGGGCACCGCGCGAGCAAAGTGCGGCACCACCCTCCGTGGCCAGACCGGCCGGCGAAGGAGTAACGGACGATGCCGCTACCCGGGCTGACAGCGCCGTCCAATTCCCACCCCGGACGACCTCTGCGATCCCCGCGACACCCAGAGAGGGACCAGCACATTCACACGCCCCGGTCTGCGCCGCCGCGCCGAGCCCGGGCGTAGGCGAAGTCCCCTCCACAGCCTGCAACGGTGCTGAGACTGTGGGGCGAGATAGCTCTGACCCCGCGGAACCTCCCGAGAGACACATCGACGTGAACACCCCTGGGAGCCCACGGATCTCTCAGGATGAAACAAACGCCAACGCGGAGCTGCGCTCGACCGGAAGGTGTAGGAGGCTCGGGGTACGGCCCCGGCTGCCAGCACTACGGACGCGGGGGGCGCGGCGTGCAACGAGGACGCACCTCCACGGGTCCCGACGGATGCGGCGACAGTCCAGAGCAGAAGACCGCCGCCGGGCACGGCGCCTAGTACTTGCAACGACCCCCTGGGGCGAGGAGACATGCCACGAGCTGGGCCTGAGCTCCCCCCATGCATGGACGCGGATTGGAGACGGGAGTATGAAGTCATGGCGCGTGCGCTCAGACTGGCGCAGGTGCACGCCTCAGACGGCACAGGCACCCCCCCCCCTCCGAAGCTGAATGGAACCAGGCGCTCAGTGTGATCGCATGGGCTGCAGCGATACCCCAGCTGGACAAAACTGTCAGAGACCTTCACCAAGAGCTTGGACCCGCCACGCGAATCCCAGACGCCTTCGGCGCCTACTGGACTACCCACCCACCTCCGGGCACGCGCAACCCCGCCGGCAGGAGGATAAACTCACGCCAAGCAGCGCTGACTGCAGACGCGGCCTGCGCTCAGTTGAGGCAACTCGCAGGCGGTCCGGCCTCTCGCTCGGACAGTGTGTCGGCACCAGACGCCCCCTTTCAGAGCCTGACGCCAGCCATGCTCCGCACCATCCTGCGCGCGGGTGCGGGCCTCCCTTTCTCGGACGATAGGGGCCAGGTCCTGAGCGAGACGGTTGAGCCTCTCCAAGGAACCTACGCAGTACCGGTAGCACCGTCCGGCGCGCCGGCACTCCCAGACCTGCACGTGCCCCGGCCGGCGCTGCCGTGGGCGCAGCCGACGGCGGGCAAACCAGGCGTGCCCGACACCGAAGTTCGACCGGACCGCGACCGGTATTGCCCAGCACCCAGCCCCAGACTACCGCCGCTGACAGGGCTCGTGGGAGTCCGGCCCACTGGCCACCCAGAGGCAGGAATGACGGCACGCGCAGGACCACACTACGCGGTGTGACACGACGCAGGGCTGCGGGCAACACAGACAGGGAAAGGTCCACCCGACCAGACAGCAGACCTCCCCACCCAAGAACTCTGGTCGACCTTTGGGAACGCTCCCGCGCAGGGGAGGGCCCCCCCACCGGGGTCACAGGGAGAGGTGCCACAAGGCGGGCGTCCAGACCGGCGAGTGCGGAGGGCGCGCGGATCCGCAGGCCGCGGCCCCGTCCCACTGTCTTCTTACCAGACGAGCCCACGGCCGCCCCCCAGCCTGCCGACGTGCTTCAGCAGGTTTGGGAGCGACATAGGGACGGGCGAACTGGCCTCTCTCCAGTCGCACCTGCTGACACGACGCTTGCTGCGTACCAGGCCGCGGGCTTGGACAATACACAGATCATCAACACACTAAGGACTCTCCAGCAGGATGGCCTCGTCTCCAGCGTTTCCCCCGACGGCACATGGGACATCGCGGGACACCTCAGGCTCCACCCCATCAGCGATCCCAGACTTGGGGAAGACTGGACGTATGACTTCACCCAGCAGACGAGGGCACGCATAGTCGCCCCCCGACCTGGCCCGAGTGCCACCGTGGGAGCAAGTCTTCATCTTGTATCACTCTTCGATGAATGGGGCCTGACGAGACTTGCGGTAGGCGACCTCCTAGCCAAAGTCGCCGCGACTTCTCGGTTCAGATCCTCCGCTTTCGTCGAGTTCAGCGACGAAGCTGCAGCTCGAGTGGAGAGGCGTTGGGACCGTGACGGTGCCGCGCGCTTTGATGGAGGACCCCCGCACATCAGGTTGGGAGCTAATGTTTGGGACCTCCTGAGAGAGGACGACGGCCGGAGTCCCTGGATCGACCACCTCAGAACCCTGGACCCTGCAAGGTTACTCGTCATCACAGCGGGGCTCCCAGGTGCGAGCCTTTCTGCAGCCAGCCAGCACGGAGGGCTAGATGGACTTGCGGGTTCCCAGACAGTGCAGTTCTTCGCCGTGCCTCTCCTGTGGAACGCCGCCCGCAGACTCCGCCCGGACGTCCACGTCATAATGTGCTGCGAATGTCCAGCCACCATCCTACAGGCACACAAGCAGGCAATGTGCACTGCACTGGGGGAGCTCCCCCCAGACTGGGCGGTCCGCATTGATTCTGCGGCCGCAGTCGCCAGCCCGAGAGACCGGTTGTGGTTCAGTAGTTGCCCTCCCGCGGATGACCTAGTTACGTACCCTCGACTCCCCAGTCCCTGGGAAAGGCAATGGACATACAGACCGGACGGGCACATCCCTCCCTGGACCCAGTCCAAGGCTCCTGCCAACGCCCTGGAGGCAATAGTCCCTTGCAGTTGCCAGACACATCCCCTCTGTTTGCTATGCAATGGGGGCAGCAGCCACAGATGGCTCCTTCGCACCCTCGCCGACAGCAGGAATTGCATCAAGAACATTCTTCAAGAGACCGGAGCCGAGCGCAACTTCCAGGGCTGCACGGAAGGACTGACGCTCGTCTGTCACGGAAGGGAGAGAGAGAGCTTCGCCAGCGAAGGAAAAGCGAGGGCCTGGGCGAGCTGGCTCCTGGCCCACAGCAGAGAACATGGACTCAGGATCCCATCTCCGGAGGAGCGGGCCCGAGCAGTGGGCCTGGGCTCTTACGATCGGTCCCTGGACATCAGTGGAAAGAAACTCTACGATGCCGTGGGAACCCACCTTGACCCGAGATGCCTCCAGCGCAGACTTGCGACCGCCATCCTGGATTGGAGCAGGAGCGAGAATATCTCCGGGTGCCAACACGAAGCTCCGACAGAGGGCCATATCTGGGCCGCATGGAGGCAGGCGCGCAGCTTCGCCGACAGGAACTGCCCTTGGGCGCCGCTCGCCGGGAACCCCTGTCCAGACGACATAGTCCGAGCCAGGCTGCAGCAACAGCTCCTAGATCAAGGGTTGCCGTTCCCTTAGACTCGCCCGAAGACCCAGGGGCGCTTCACCTCGCCCTTGGGTTTCCCCCGCCCGCAACTCTCGTTCCGGGGGCGAGAACCAGAGCTTGGCAACTAGCCTTCTCCTCCCTGAGCCGCGCCCTCGCCCTGCACAGTAACCATGCCGTCCGGCGACCGCGAGCCCTTTGGGCTTTCTTACACACGCAGCCCCACCTGGGCGGACCTCTGCGGGGCCCTTTCCCTTCGTTCACTTATCGATGCCATCTCCAACGCCGCGCAGGCCGGTTTGCTCAAGGTGGGCTGTTGGAACGTTAGGTACCTCAAGAGCACGACTGCTCACAATAACATGATCAAGCATGCCTTCTTGACGCAGATGACCACCAACGGTAGGATCGGACTCATTCAGGAGACCCACTGGACAGAACACGAGGCGGCCGTCTGGTCCACCATGTGGGGCGTTTGCCACGGCCCGTCGCAAGCGCGCGACATCCCGGAAGTTTCGCCGCCGCCGTTTCTGACTGTAGTTCTCAGTAGAAGGATGGCTCAAGGGATGGACAGGGTGAATGCTCGCGTGAGGATCCCCCAAGAGATGGGATGGCCAGGCAATGACAGCATCAAGTGCCGGTTCCAGGGTGCCATTTGTCACCTGGGCCGTGAAAGCCAGTATGTTGCGTACTTTGATTGCCCTGGGGTAGGTGTTGTCAGGTTCAACGACGGGCAGGCTTCTCGAGTGGGGTTTGCGGCGTTTTCTGGCAGTGAGAGAAACCAAGTGGACGTTGCCGTCGTAGTTTTTGGCGCGGGTTGCGGCAGGTGGGACATTATCATCAGCAGGAGGCGGAAGCGAGGTGCCATCCGTCGACAGCTCGACTGGGACAGAACGACGCGCGAACGCTCCGCGCACGAACGCTCAGGGTGAGGTAGCGCGAGTTGCGGAGGGCGCGAGTATGGAAGGGGCCACAAAAGGGAGTGGCAGTGGCGATGCGACGGTAAAGAGGATGCGCGTGGGTGGCCACGAGGGAGCGGACACGTCTCGGGGCAGCGCGGTGAATGATGGGGGTTGGTTGGGGCGAGCCGACGGCAGCGAGAGAGAAGGCAGACTGCGAGATGGCCCACCCACGGGCAAACTGGGCGCGGGGGGTCGCTCTTGGAAAGACCTCGTGGCATCGAGCGAAAGGGAGGATTCGGCAGGGGTGGGCTCGGGTGCACCGGCGCCGCCGCCACCCGGTGCGGAGCGCGGGGCAGAAGACGCCGAGGCACGCAAACGGCGGCGGGCCGGAGCAAGCATGGGAGCCAGCGGTAATGCGAGGAAGGCTTTGGTTGCAGCGTGGAATGACAGGGGATGCAACGATGGGCCTGGGTGCGCTGGCAGATGTGCGAGACCCGCGGATGGATCGGTAGTCGATGGCGGTGAGGAAACAGGCGGGCAGCAAGGGGACGACAAGGCAAGAGCGCAAAGCGTCGGAGATGGGGCAGCACGGCAAAGGGAAGGCCCTTCGGGGGGCGAGGGGGGCGGCGATGACAGCACGCCCGCAGCAGACGCCATGCAAAAGGCATTCTACAGTGTTGGTGTAGACGCGTCGTCGAAAGATCCTCGGCGGGCACGAGAACTCCTCGTGGCAGTTGCTGCGGCAAGTGTGCGGCGACACCCAACGGTGCCTGCGGATCCAGACGATCCCACCCAACCGTGGTCGCGAGCACTGGCCGAGGACATGGCTGTCGAGTTGCCAGCCGTTCACTGTGCGTTTGTGGGGTGTATGTGGCAGTCGGAGAACGTAGAAGAGTTGTACGAGCACGTCCGCGAGGAGCACGGTGCCGTCGTTATGCCACTTGCCAACTTGATTCATCCTGAGGACGAGGACGAGGATCTCCGCGTCGAAGCAGCGTACCATGCGATCGTGGCACATGCCGTTCGGGGTGGTGCGCCGCTGTCGGCGTATTCTCTACACAGAAGGAGTTGGGCCAGGTACGCGGAAGCAACGAAGCAGCAGAGCATAGCGTCTCCGATCTGCTTCTTATGCGCGTGCACTTTTCCGTGGGTGGAAAGCCGACGATGGGACCAGATTTCCTGGGAACAGCCGTTCAAGGCATCCGAAGCGGACCCGAGTGTAGTGAGTCATTTTGGCGAGTGGGCCATGCCAGATGTGCAAGTGCGTTTCAGCGTCGACGCATACTTGCGAGACTACCGATTCGAACCAGGAAACGAAGCGTTGGACTTGGCAAGAGATGCGTGGTATCGAGAAGACTTCACCGATTGGCTCGTGGCAGTGCCGACGTCCCGCGGTGAAGTGCAAATGTTGTGTTGTCCCGAAGATCAAAAGTGCCGCCAGGGGTGCCCGGAGAAGAGAGAGAGAACGGCATGTCCCGAATGCAGAGTGCCTCTTTGTGTGGAATGCAAGGCAGAGGTGGATGCGCCATATCGGTGGCGGGCCACTGCGATCCCGGCAGTCCCGCGCCGGAGTCTTGCGAATGACCTGATGGCGTTCTATGCGCCAGATCGCATGTACACAGAAGGCATGACAGTGATGGAAATGATGTGCTGCAGCCCTTGCATTGCGTCCATGATATGCTTTTCGTTGGAGGTAAAGTTTCAGAACGACCAGGAAAGCAGTACGGCCAGGGGGAACCTGTTTGACAGCGCCGCAGGGTTCCACAACGGGCGTCTGGCAGCGCGAGGGAATGCCACGAGTTTCATGTTACCATGGCAGGGAATATTGCGAGAGCTCCGGCAGCTCGAGAAGGAAGGGCGCCGGGGAAGCGACTCGGCGGTGCCGATCGTGGGTGATCGGTTGGGGTCGGTGGTGCAGATCCTTCTGAAAATCAACGACGCCACTAGTAAGGATAACCTGCCGCGTGTCATACATCAAGCGAACGTGCGGCGCGAAGTGGCGAAGCGCCACATCAAGATGATGAAGCAGCGCGGACACCGGGCCTTCGTTAACGTCAACGTGGAGGCGATGGAGAGAAAGGCTGAGCAGTTGCCGAAGGACGGCGTGCCGCCTGAGATTGTCCGGCTGCTGCCGCATGACACCACGTTGGACAAGCTCATGGTGCAGAAGAATGCGACGCCCTGTGATGGGGCGCGAGACTCTGTGGGAGCGGCTGCGCGCGACATGGACTTGCGCACGCCGAGTGCCGTCGTGATGGAGAAGTCGTCGGTGGACGAAGTGGGCGCGAACAAGTTGAGGCAGGGTGCGTTTGAGCATGTGTCTGGCAGGTCGCCGACCGCCGAGCACGAAGGTCCAGAGCCAGGCGCAAACAGTGCCGCACAGGCAGGTGCATTGGCAATGGAAGCCAAAAGTCTCGCACTGCGTCTGGCAAGTACGTGGGCTGGCAGGTGTGACAGGCCGGAGTGCCCATGCGGTGGAGATAGAGACGAGAGTGCTCTGGCGAGGACGAGCAGAATGGGAGACAAGGCGGCCAACGCTGACATGAAGACACTGCAGTATCGGCTTTGGGAGATGATGGAAACGGACGCGTCTCGGATTCGGTGCGTAGTGTATCCAGGCCGTGCGATGATGAATCAGTTTGTTCCGTGGTTTTTCGGTGTGGCATTTCCTTTCTGTTTCAAGTACGGGGTGGGGATGCCCGACATGCCTGAGTGGCAGGAAAATGCGCGACATCGACGTGGGCCCGCGGCGCCCCGCGTGGAGTTGGCTCTGTGGGTGCGCATCATGACGCGTCGGGTAGAGTCTCAGTTCCGGCGTGAATGGCGGTTTGGTTTTACGTTGTCGTCGGTCTTGTTTCAAAGTTCCGTAAATATGGCCCGGTCTGTCCGCTTGGCGGACTATAGAAAGGACGGAGAGACGGAATGCCAGTACTCGCAAGGAGAACTCGAGAAGGCAGCCGTGAGCATCGTTGAAGCTTTGTATGGTACGTACAAAGATCCGTCAACTGGCAAGACCACGAACGTGCGCGGAGATTTCTCGAAGCTGAAATATGTGCAGTCGCTCGATCCGATAGCGAAACGGTTGGCTGCGGGAGCCAGCGCGGTCGCTCGCAAGATTGAAGGGACAAACGAGGTGCGGACGCTCATGAGGTACGACACCCATGCTGCTCGAGTCGCCCATGGGGTACCGTTATTTTTCACCATGTCCCCTGACGAGAGACGCAACCTGGTAATGGTGCGGCTGTCGCGGTCGCGAAAGAAGGACCCCGTGAATCGTCGTGATGCGCGGGCGCGTCACGGCCCAACGCATGGTGGGTTGTGGGAGCCGTCGTTGGCGCACAAGGACGAAATATCTGGAGATGCCGTGAGAAGAGATCGGAGCGAGCAGGCGGGCGAGGGCGGATCGGGCACAGAGGGGGCAGAGGGTGACGACGACGTGGACATGGCAGTGCCTCTGGAGATGTTGGCAGATGCCGTTCCCGCGTCGGACGAGAGAAGAGCTGTGCTGGCTCGGGACCCGCTGGCGGGCGTTGGCGGGTTTCGGGTCATCGTGGGCCTTGTCTTCGAGTGCGTATTGGGTATGCGGTATTGTCCGAATTGCCCGGACTGCGAGTGCGAAGACTTGCTTGGCCTCAACGCGACGGCGGTGGGCGGGTGCTTGGGACGCGTTGACGGGGTGTACGGCAGCATTGAAGCTCAGAAGTTGGCTGGAAGTCTGCATCTGCACGTGCAAGTCTTCGTTCAGTGTTTGCACCAGCGTGCCCCCTTGCACGCGCTGCTACAGCTGCCGACAGATTTGTTGAAGGGCCTGGTAGAAGAGTATAAGAGGTACAGGAGAAACGCGAGTCGTCAAGAGTACGCTGACGTAGAAGGCTGGAGGGGCAGGAAAGCGGAAGTAGAGAAGGCATGGCCCACGTGCCGCGAGACGACAGAGGTGGTCGCAGCGCCGGGGTACTTACACTGCGGCCAGACGAATGGGTTGGAAGAAACGGAAGTCGGCGGGGGGGAATCAGCGAGCCGGAGTGGGACAACCGAAGAGGGAGACAAGGGCAACGAGGAAGGGCGAACCTGGCTGCAAGAGTACCTCGGCGTCTGGGTGCAAAAGGGGCAGGAGTTTCGACAGAACCACGTGCACCAGTGGAGCAAGCGTTTGCAGCGCGTGGTACCGTTGGCACATTGTCAGAGGAAAGACGACATGACGCAGTGCAAAAGCTTTTTCCCGCGCACGACGTGGCTCATAGATCGCGCAGTGGTGTTGTGCCAAGGCTTTTTGAAAAACCGTGACATGCCGCGAGCAGGGAGGAGGAACATGACAGGGTGCTTGCACGGGCCCATGAACGAGGAGAACCTGAACGGCGCGCTACCAGCGATGCTAAGCGGCGCGGTAGGATTGAATTTCAACAGCGACTTGCAGATCCCGTACAGGTTCCCAGTGACGGAAGCGACGCATGATAGTTGTGTGTGCGAAGAGCGGTGCTGGGAGACGGATCGACCCACAGACATGGTTCTCGCAGCGCAGCGAGCGCAGAATGCAGCAGCGGGGTATGCGGTGGACTATCAGTGCAAGCGGTGTGCCCCGTCGTTCAACGAGGTGAGGGAGATCAAAAAGGGCCACCACGCGCTGGCGGAGCAGACGAAAGACAGGACCGCGGCGTACCGAGCGAACAGGCACATGAAGAGGTTTCTCAGTGACATGTACGGGAGAGGTGTGGTGCGGTCAGCGCAGGAAAGTGCGAATCTGCGCGCGTACCGAGACCCCAGAGACGTGACTGGTGCCGAGAGTATCAAGACTGCGAAGACAGCCATGATCCCGGGAGCAGAAGCCGTGCGCATGGCGGGACGGCTCTGCGCTGACGGGGACGGCGTTACCGTAGCAGCGTCGGGGATTCTGGAAGCAGACAAACGAGAAGGGCCGAACAAGGTTCGAATTGTGTCTAAGAGTCCAGTGTACTTGTATGGCATGCGCCCGGTTGGCGCTCCTGGTGCGCCCGACTTGGCACACTTATCGTTGTATGAGTTCTTGCGATATTGGCGCATCGAGTTGGCAGCATTTCCCCGCAGCGGTGCAGAGCTGGCAGCCGCGGCCAGCAACGATTACCAGGCGGAGCAGACGGAGTCCGGGATTCAGAAGGTCCGCGAAGCAGACGAGCAGAGAGCGGATACTGACGAAAGCGGTGCGCTGCCCGGACCCCAGTTGAAAGCCGGAGTGGATTATGTGATCAAGGCAGGATGGGGGAGTTACTCGTGGGTCCCGTTTCCAGATGTTCCTGAGCTCGAAACATTGAGGCACACGTGGGTGCTGGTGCGAAACGAGCGCCCGAGAAACCCTAGCTTCCATGGGGCGCCGCAGCCGAAACACGGAGCGGGGCAGGAGGATAGGAACGGGCTGTTGTTGATGGTATATTTCCGGGCCTTCACACTTCGCGACGATGAAGAGTTCGCGGGGGCCGACTGTGGAGTACCACACCTGCGAGAGTTCCGCGGAGAGCAGGGGTCATGGGCGGAGGCGTCTGTGGAATGGTTGAGGAAAGGCATGCCATGTGAAGAAACAAGGAGGTACGTGCAGAACTACATGGGCGTGGTGGATATGCGGCCAGTCACGGACGAAGATCTAGTCAAAGGCGAAGACGAGCTGTACAGCGATGAAGAACTGGATCCGCGAATTGTCGACGCGGCGACTATGCGGAAGACGCGCGTGGGAGGCACGTCCATGGAGAAAGAGGACGGGCGGACCAATGTAGACGCGGAGTGCGAAAAGGAGAAGAGCCGGGAGGCCATGGCCAGGGGCGACGCCGTTTGGGGCGAGATGACGAGTCGAAAGAACGGAAAGCGCAAAAAAACACGGAGAGGACGGCGTGTTGAGGTGGGATGACGCGGCAGTGAAAAGAGCGCAAGCGATGGCCGCGGCGTCGAGGGCGGCAGGAGGAGGCGGCGCCGGGGCAGCGGAAGGTGCTCTGGAAGTGGTCACGGCTAAAAAAGCGACGGCGTCGAGTGTGCGGGAGTGGAGATCCGGTCTTGCAAAGAGCGGACTGAGTGAGAGACAACGGAGCGTCGTTGAGAAGGTGGCAGATCGAGTGTTGGCGCAAGAGTTCGCGAGTTCCGCGCAGGGACGGAAAAGAGGCCAGAGCCCTTCTGATATGCAGCCACTCGTGTGGACGTTGCACGGTGGCCCGGGGACGGGAAAGAGTTTCGTCATAGACAAGATCCGGAGGGAGCTTTTCGAAAAAGAGCTGGGGTGGACGCGCGGCATAGATTTCCAGGTAGCAGCGTTGCAGGCTACAAACGCGTCAGCTCTCGACGGGAATGCGATTCACAGTGCATTTGGGCTCGGGGTGGCGAACGCGAAGGAGAAGAAGGGCGCGGCGGGCGATGGCGACGCAGAAGCGAAGAAGAAAACGAAGAAAGAGCAAGCCGCGCAGCGTATGTCACAGTGGAAGTGGCTGATAGTGGACGAGGTGAGCATGGTCAGCGCGAACTTCATTGCAGAACTAGACTCACACTTGCGGTCGTGCATGTCAGCTGCAAGCGACACGAAAGCAGGTGAAGACGGCATAACCAGGCCCTTCGGGGGCGTGAATGTGCTGTTCTGCGGGGCTTTCTATCAATTGGACCCGCCGTCAGGGACAGCCATTAATGCGCTTCCGACGTCGTACTTGAAAAACGCAAGGAAATACGCACCGGGTTCCACGGAGGACCACGGACAGCATATATTTTGGGGGGCGGGTGGCGACGGCGCAGTGCAGGGAATGACAGAGTTGACAGAGTGCAAACGCGTGGAGAATCAAGGCGAGTGGTTTCTCGCTGTGCAGGACGAGTTCCGCCGAGGGGAGTTGTCGGAACGCGCGCGCAATATTCTGCATGGCAGACCGACGGATGTTCCGGGGTCGTGGGTGGACGGTGCACCGTTGTGCGGGAGCACGCGTTGTCTCCAAAGCATAGAAGCAATCGCGAAAGAAAACGAGCTCGAATGTGACGCTTGCAAGGCTGAGCGGGAGAAGAGAAATCTCGTTGCGACGTCGCCAGAAGATGCGCGATTTCGGGAGAAGAAATTCCTTGAAGCAGTCGCCATTTATGCGAATCAAGACATTCGTTGTCACGTCGGGAAGCAGAGAGCTGTGCAATGGGCGAAGGGGCGCGGAGAACAGTTGCTTTGGGTCGCAGCCAGGGACCGCCCTTGCAATGGGGGAGAACAGAGGCGGCCGTACACGATAGAGGACAAGATACGTTGGCTGGGGTACCATGAGAAGGAATGCGCAAGCTTGCCCGGGTGGCTGCCGTTGGCGAAGGGGATGCCCGTGGCTTTGGGAGATCACTTGGATCGGTCAAAGAAGCAGCTTCTGCGGGGGCGCACGGCGACGATCCATGGATGGGTGTTGCACGAGGATGAGGTCGTTCGAGACGGCGACGAGGAAGTATTGATACATCTGCCGAGAGTGATTGTGTTGGACTTCCATACGAAAGAGTGGCACCTGCCAGGGTGGGGGCCGGGGCTGTATCCGATCTTCCCATCGAAAGGGCGGAAATGGTTCTTGGATGGATATCGAAAGCATCCAGTATTGAGTGTGAAGCGCACGCAGTTTATGATCACCTCGGCTTTGGCAGTGACGGCGCACTCTGCGCAGGGCCGGACCATGGCTGCAGTGGTAGCAGACCTTGAAAGAGGGCGCGGCGTGAGTTGGATGGCAAGTTACGTTGCCATCGCGCGCGTGCGGAGGCGGGGGGACTTGTTGATTTTCAGGCCTTTCGATAGGAAGCCGTACAACGCGGGGGAGATGCCAGGCGCAAAGAAGTTGTTGCAGGTGCTTCGCGGGGAGAGAGTGGAGTGGGATGAGTGGGAAGAGGAACTAATGCCACGAGACCAGTGCGAGCGCTGCCGGCGGAGGTTGTTGGTGGAGGCGTTCACGAAGTGCGAGTTCCAGAGGAAGGAAAGGCCGGCGTTCTGCAAAGAGTGCACGGAGGAGATGAAAAGCGCGGGCGAGAAATGGTGCAAGACGCGCAGAGGGTGGGCAACGAGAGGAGAGAGTGACGACGCGGCACGCCATGGCAGCGGTCGGAACGCGGACGCGGCTGCCGACGACGGGGAAACGAAAAGGATTAGGACAATGTGCTGCGCGAAGTGCAGCGGTATCAAAGTCAAGCAGAAGTCGCGGAAAGACAGCGCGAAGTGGAATCAGAGCGTCGGAATAGTGCGATGTACGAACGGTAAGTGCCTGTCGCTACATGACGAAAAGGCGGATAGGTCGGAAGCTCAGAAGAAGCACAATGCTGCGGGGGAAGGGCTCTGTCGGAAATGCGCGGAAGAACGAGAGAAAGAGGTGCGACGGGGGAATGCGGAGGCAGCGAATCGCAAGCGGAAAGCCGAGGCAGACGCGAAGCCACTGACGTGCGCGGCGTGCGGAGGAGCGTTCTCGGACACGAAACATTTGAAGCATAAGCAAGTGGAACATCATCGAGCGGCGAAAGGAGCGAGAGTGGTGTGCGGAGGCTGCAAGAACCTCGGGTTCACAGCCCGCAATTGACAGGCGTATCAGTGCGGCGGCGCGTGCAAGAGAAGACTACCGAAGTCGGCGTTTTCCGGGGGCCCCTTCCAACGTCGCACGCGATGCAAAAAATGACACCTTGATCTGCAAGACCTGCAAATGATGCCCAATCGGGGGCGCGCGTGCGGGGGGGGCAGGGGGGGAGGGGGGGAGAGGGATGGGGGGTGAGGCGGAGGGATGGGGGGTGAGGGGCTTTTTGTATGTGTATAGGGATCTCGCGGCACGCTTCTCGGGGACCTCAGGAAAGCAGTTTTGAAGCCACCTGGCGGCCGAGGTGGAGGAGGAGGAGGAGAAGGAGGAAGGGGACACAGAAACAAGGCTCTGGGTTATTGGTTTTGGGTTAGAGGCGTCTTGCACGAGCTTGGGACCAATTTGGAGGCAGGTTTTGCCGTCTTGGGGTCGTCTGAGGCCGACTTGGGAGGCGTCCAGGGCCGTGTTAGGATTCTCTGGGGCCGTCTTGAGGCCGTCTTGGGGCGCCGTGGGGCGATCTTGGAGGCTTGGGGCTGCGTGAGCCGACGGAAGCGGGGAAACGCAACAAGTGCAAACATGTTCAACAATGCAATGGGTGCCCAATCGGGGGCGCGCGTGCGGGTGGGGGCATGGGGGGGGGGGGAGAGAGGGATGGGGGGTGAGGCGGAGGATGGGGGGAGAAGAATCGGGGAGGAAGAGGATGAGGCGGGGGAGGAAGAGGAGGAGTGGGCGAGGAGGAGGTGGAAGAGGAGGAGGAGAGGGGGAGGAGGACGGGGACACAGAGACGAAATTCTGGGATATGTGCTATGGGTTAGAGGCTTTTTGTATGTGTATAGGGATCTCGCGGCACGCTTCTCGGGGACCTCTGGAAAGCAGTTTTGAAGCCACCTGGCGGCCGAGGTGGAGGAGGAGGAGGAGAAGGAGGAGGAGACGGAGGACGGGGGCACAGAAACAAGGCTCATGGTTATTGGTTTTGGGTTAGAGGCGTCTTGCACCGGCTTGGGACCAATTTGGAGGCAGGTTTGGCCGTCTTGGGATCGTCTGAGGCCGAATTGGGAGGCGTCCAGGGCCGTGTTAGGATTCTCTGGGGCCGTCTTGAGGCCGTCTTGGGGCGCCGTGGGGCGATCTTCGAGGCTCTTGGGGCTGCGTGAGCCGACGGGGGCCGGGAAACGCAACAAATGCAAACATGTTCAACGACGCAATGGAAATGTAATAAAATGCGTAATGTGCGCCTCTTTCAGATGTCTTGGGGGTCTTGTTGGAGACTTCGTGGGCGATAGTGAAAGCCCTGTAGGCCATCTTGAGGCCATCTTGGGCCGTCTTCGAACTGTCTTGGGCCGTCTTGGAGCCATCTTAGGCCGTTTTGGAGCCATCCTGGGCCGTTGTGGAGCAATGTTGGCCTCGAGAGCGCGAATCCTTTTGTGTGCGCAAACGCAACCCCGCCACCGTGCCTGGGTTGTTGATATGAGACTTGCGCGGTGATCGTTGGGATCTCTTGGGGGGCTTCTCGCGGGACTCTTGGAGGCGGTTTCGAAGCCTCTTGGGGGCCGTTGTGAGGCCGTTTTGGAGCCTCTTGGGGGCCTCTTGGGGCCTCTTGTGGGCGTCTTCGGGGCGTCTTGGGGCCTCTTGGGGCCTTCTGGGGCTGTCTTGGGGCGGAAGGCTCGGATTGTCGGTTCGGGCTCCCCCTCTTGGGCACCTCTTGGGGCCGTCTTGGGGCCCTCTTGGGCTGTCTTGGGGGCCTCTTGGGCCGTCTTGGCGCCCTCTTGGGCCGACTTGGGCGCCTCTTGGGGGCCTCTCGGGGCGGTCTTGGGGTGCTCTGGGACCGTCGTCAACGCCATGAAGGCCGACAAGTAGTATATGATCAAAATGTACGTTTTCCCATAGGAATTTGACGATTTTCGGCGCTTCGGCCCTTCTGAGGACTGCTCTTGGAGGCCTCTTGGGCTTTCTTGGAGGCCTCTAGGCTCGTCTTGGGGGCATCTTGGGCGTCTGGGGGCGCTCGTTTGGCGCCTCGGAGCCCTCGTGCGCCGTCTTGGAGGAGTCTTGGGGCCTTCTTGGCCCGTCTTGATCCCCTTTTGGGCCCAAAAGAGCCCCGTGACGCGCTCGTGGTGGGCCCGGGGGGGGGGGGTCAAATCTCCGGTTTTGGGCCCCAGGGGGGGGTTAGGGGGGGGAACTATCTCACGCGCCTAGAGACCCACAAGGGGTCGGCGGATTGGTGAGGTTGGGGAAGCCCGACGGAGGGCACAGGCTTACCGCGTTGCTCAACAGCCTCGCCAGGATCTGGGGGCGACTGCGTCGCCCATTGTCCGCAAAGTGGCAGATGAGAAACAGGCACTCAGCTTTCTGGGGCTGCGGGAGAGCGTCGTCGTCGTCTGGCGCAGCCTTTCCTCGCAATCTGGAAGCTGAAGCAGCAGTTGCCGTAGGTAAGCATGCTATGTCGTGCTTGTAGACATGTGCAAGTGTTACGAGTGTATTATTGTAAGCACGCTTGTAGAAGAAGCCCGCCATTTAGAATATCCCCTTCGGTTGATCTGGATGTTGTTGGCGCTGTGTCGGTGTCCTAGGGCCGTTCAGGCGTTCGGGTCGCTTTCCAGGGAGGTCGCCAGCTTCCAGGGGAATCTCGCGGGGTGCTCTCATGCGAATACTCTAATGCAGCTCCTGCTTCGCAGAGTTATAGCACGTTTCTGCGTATTGTATAGGAGCGTCCGTCCCCGCGTCCTGATGGACGATGCTGGTTTTCAGTGGGTCGGGGACTCGCCTAGGGGCTCGGGTCCGCTCCTTGGGGCTGTCACCTGGTTCGGTCGGAAAGTTTTCCGCCTGGGGCTCGTGTTGCAGGTTTCAAAAAGCGGGTTTGTGGCCTCGACGGCCCGTGCTGCTGCTAGGCTAGCCCCGCTGGCTAGGGTGATGAAGCTCCGAGGTAGGACACGCATGCGAAACTTGGGGCGCGAAGTTTTTAGTGGCCGTCCGTTGCGAGTGATGGAGCAGGCGAGGTTGAATAAGCTGTTGAAGCGTCGGCCGAAACTCCAAGCCCTGCGAAGGGGCGCCCCGTCTAAAGTCGGCGCGCTCTGGAGGACTGCCCCCCTGCCAGCGGGGGCCTGCGGGGCTGGAGTGAGTGGCCTGACGGATGTTACGCTGATGTCCCTGCGCACTCTGGCTAGAACCTTAGTGGGCGCGAAGAGGTCTGGCGCTCTCACCTCGTGGCTGGCCGCGCAAAGGGATTGATTTTTCGATCCTGTGTATGAGGCCACCACCCCGTTGCTGATCAGGTACGCGTCAGTGATTTGGGATGATTTGTTTCCCCTCAGCACTTTGCAGCACGCGTGGCGTGCGGTCAACGTGCGCATCAGTGTTCGCAAGACCTGGCACCAGTGTAAAGGGCCGGTGTCGGCAGTGTGCTGTCTTTATATAGGATAGGGTGGTCTATGGTGTCTGTGCATATTTAATCGCTTCGCTCATTCCGCCGGCCCATACAGTCTCATGTCTGCCGTTTGCCCAGGGCCTGGTGTCAATGCGGCGCTTTGGGGGTTCCTGGGGCGCTCGGGGGGGCATTTGGGGGGCCTCCTGGGGCCGCTTGGGGGACTCTTGGGGGCCTCCTGAGGGCCTCGTCGGGGCCTCTTGGGGCCTCTTAGGGGCCTCTTGGGGCCTCGGAGGGGCTTCTTGGGGCCGAGGGCTGGAAATGTTGTTTCGTGTTCCCTCTCTTGGGGCGTTCTTGGGGCCCTCTTGGGCCGTCTTGGAGGCTTCTTGGGCCGTCTTCGAGCCCTCTTGGGCCATCTTGGGGCCCTCTTGGGGGCCTCTTGGGCCCTCTTGGGGCGATCTTGGGGGCCTCTTGGGCCGTCTTGGGGCGTCGGGAAGCCGAAAAGGTGGAAGCTCCAAAATCTCTCAAAAACCTAAGGAAAATCAATGAATTTTGCCTCCGGAGGCCCTCTTGGGAGTGCTCTTGGAGGCCTCTTGGGGCGTCTGGGGGCCATCTTGGGCGTCTTGGAGCGATCTTGTGGCATGTCGGACCCCTCGTGTACCATCTTGGGGGCCTCTTGGGGGCCTCTTGGTTTTGTTTGGGTCCTCGGGGACGTTTTCGGAGCCCTGTTGGTGCGCTCATGGGGCGCTCGGGGGGACCCGGCCGGGACCCGGCCGGGGACCGGCCGGGACCTGGTCGGGGTACTTTTCGTCCGGGGACCCCCAGGGGCCGCCCCGCGCGCGCGAACTAGAGAATTGTTAACCAGTTACCGGAGATCTTAGCACGCCTCTGGCCCGTTGGGCCGGCGAATTTTAGTGGATGTCCTCGGCAACTCCCACTCCCTCCTTCGTGCCCCGCCCCGTGAACTCAGGGAGTTGCTGAGGCAAGGGGTCTCGCGTTGGCAAGCGACCCGCGTCTTGCAGCATGCGCCTGAGTCGAGTGGCACTGAAATAGTCTGGATGAGAGGGTTGTGCCACGGAGTCCTGCAGATCAAAGGTAATAAACTTCAGGGGGCTGCTAGGTGCCTGACTGGGTGCTCGCTGTGCCCCCCTGCTAGGAGAGTTCAAGCTGCATGCGAGTCTGATAGTAAGTGTAGGTTTTGCTCCCCTGGCGCTTGTGGGGCCCTTGGTCACCAGTGGTGCGACTGCGAGGGGGTCAGGGATTGCCCGCAGCCAGGGGTGCTTTTATCCTGAGGATGTCCTGGGGCTGCGGTTGACCATTCGGGACGAGGGGGTGTCTGGCCTCGGTGGGCCTGATTGGGGCACGGTTGAGCTGGCCTACGGTTTCCCGATGGAGCAGTTTGCGATCCCCTCCGTGCCCGATGATAGCCCAGTCTGCTCTTGGGGCCGTGCCTATGAGCTGTTCGGGAGGCGCATCTTCGCGGACGGTTCGGGGCTGGCCAACAGCAGCCCCGAGTTGCGTCGGTGTGGATGGGCCGCCGTGGAGTGGGGCCCTTCGGGGCTCCCCGTTCGAGCGGTCTACGGGCCCTCCCTGGGCGGCTTCAGTCGGTTCCCAGGGCCGAGCGCTACGCGATCTATCAAGCGCTGAGGCACGGCCCACGGGGCGCCCAGGTAGTGTCTGATCATGTGAGTACAGTGACCGAGGGGAATGGCTGGTCTGCCCAGCTGGCCCTCGGCTCGTCGCCGCACGCCTCCATGTGGAGGAAGATTTTCGAGCTGTATCGCGGCGTCTCGGAGAGGCCAAGTTTTGTGTGGACCCCTGCCCGCCGTGAGTGGAGCGATTTGGTGGAAAGGGGGGCGCGGAATTTGAATATGAATGTTTCATCGGCAACTGTTGGGCGGACTGGTTTGCCCGCATCGGCGCTGATTCTGTCGCCGCTGCCCGTGCGTTGGAAGTAATTCAGAAAGGGCAGCTCGGATTCATCAAAATGAAGTTCGATGTTTTAGCCCGTTTGGTGCAGTCGGCCGCAGCGCTGGCTGAAAAAAAGGCGGGGGCGACTCGACCCCATCCCTGCCTGGTGATCCGCAGGTTGTTGGTGCGATGGGAAAGGCGGTCTTGACTGAGCATGACTTGTGCCACTTTCCGAACCAAGGTCAGTGGAGATGCAGGTCGTGTAATTTGTACGCTCGTACGCAGACATCCCTGTTGCAGCTGCGATCGGGTAGTCGTCGCAGGTGTGCCCCCCTCGGATTGGATGCGGTGGCAGGCGAGTGTTTTCTTGATCGGCTTGGTTCGGAAGCCGCTCCCATGGCCTCCCAGTCGGTCCAAGCTGCCCCCGAACCAGCGCCGCCACCGCAGAGCGCGGCCCTTGAGCAGTTTCGTGCGTTGAAGCATCAGCCAGAGCAGTGCGGTAAGGTTGTGTTCTGCTCGGTATGATCAGCGTTTTGTATCATGCCTGGTGGGTCTGCCCGTGGTTTGCTGGCGGAGTGCAAAGGAAGGATCACTCACACCAGCACGCGTGACTCACAGGTACTGAAGATCAGATGTGCTGCTCGAGGCCTTCACCCGAAAACGGGCGAAGCTTTTCCTTGCCTGATGCGGAGGGGGGCCTGTCGAGTCGCTGACCCTTGCCGACTGGCAGGGGCAGGGGCTGCAAACATTGGATGGCCTCTCTCCGAGCACTGTCCCCTCGCTTGATGGGTGTGTTGTTTGCCGCCGTCAGGGCGGGGAAGAGCAGCCTGCTGCATGAGCGACCAGGCCGCTAATCTCTTGGCTTGGCCTGCGCTTCCGACTCGGTCGCGCTCAGCCTGCGCGTGCCTCCCCCCTTTCCTCCTCCTCCTCCTCCTCCTCCTCCTCCTCCTCCTCCCCCTCTCCCTTCTTCCCTGGTCGTCGTCTTCGCCGTCGTCTTCCTCATGCGGAGGAGTGGTGAGGATACTCAGGAATATACTTGTGAACGTTCGGGGGGGCGCGTGTCCATACGTATCCCTTGTGAGCGTTCGGAGAGCTCGCCTATGCTACATTTGATCGCGATGATGCTGCAAGTTCTTGCGTACGTCTTCCCTTTTCACGCGCTTCCCGTTCGTGTCGGGAAAGGTTGCGCGGGGCAGCGGCTTAGCGGATTCCTCGGGATGGCGATTTCGCGTGAGACATCCTCACAACAAATAGATCTTCGCGACATCGCGTTTAACGAAAACAAGCGGTTCGCTCGAGGCGTCCTCGAAAAGTTGATGACAGCGAAATTTCGCCGCCTGTTGTATAGTCTGATTGGTTTGTAGACTGCAGGTTAAGTGTGGTGTGTGTGTGTGTGGGCTCAGGTAGCCATTTTGGGTCCGTAGCGTTCGGCTCAGGCCGACGCGCGGGTGCTCCGGGGGGCCGCGGTGCGGCCGTAATCGCAGCCGTGCTAGTCCGCGGACGAGGGGGCGTTGCTGTGGTGCCATGGCTGTGGGCTTCCTTGGGGCGCACCTGATGATCCTGGTTATGGGTGGTGCGTTCTCGGTCCAATGGGCACTGAGCTGGCTGCCGTTCGGGCGCGCGGGGGGCGAGGTCCCAGCGCCGACGCCGCCAGCCCTGCCCGGACCGAAAGCCCTACCGACAGGCGGTGGGGGGCAAGGTAAAGGGCGAGGTCCGCCCGCCAAGCCCGCGCCTGAAGGGGGGAAGGGGCGAGGGCCGCAGGCCAAGCCCCCGGGGGTGCCAGGCGCTCCCTCGCCGCCGCGGGCGAGGTCGACGACAACGACCACCCCTGCGGGCATCGGGCGCGTAGGCAAGGGCGAGCCCTCGGGCAGCCCTGCTACGCCGGCACGTGAGGAGAGCGACGGGCCCATGGGCGCGCCCGGGCAGCCATCCGCCCCGGAGAACCGGACGGGCGATGGCGAGCTTGACCAGCCGCGCGGGCCGGATGGATACTGGGGGTGGAGCGGTTGGGTCCCGCACCTGCCCCACTGGTGGGCAGGCTGGAGCACGCCCCCGCCACCGCCTCCGCCACCCACCCCGCCCCCTGAGACGGGGTCAGGTCCAGGTTGGGGCTTCGCCGCCTGGGTCTACGAGTTCGTGGGCTACGGTGCGTGGGTGAGCTCTCCCGACCACGCGGGCACGATCCGCGCGAGCGGTGGCTGGGTTGGATCCGCCATCGATCGGCTGGGCGTTAAGATGCTCGGGTACTGGTGGGAGACCGCGGTCCTCTGCTTCGCGTTGGGCATCTTCACGTTCGTGTTGGGTGCCCTGGCCTTCATCGTCAACACTGCAGCTCAGCCTATGCTGTGGGTTGCCGGGGGGCTCCGCTGGGCGTGGTACCAGATTACCTGGTGCTGCCAGCGGCGCGGAGGCGACGTGCCCGGCGCCCACCTCCCCCCACCCCCTCTGGCGCCTCTGCTGGTGCGCTGGCGCGGGCCGGGGTTAGGCGGCGTGGTGGAAACGGAGTTCTACACAAAGGGGGTGCGCGGCCGGGGGACTAATCGGGCGTGCAACCACGTGCTCCTGCGTAAGCACGGGCAGGTGGCCCGTGTCAGCTGTAACTTCGCGGACCGGTATCGGCTGGATCGCCACGGACTCAACATTGAGATCGGGCAGGTCCTGGGGTGCACCAGTCGCAAGTGGCGGCTGAACCTCGAGGAGACCGGCAACGTGCATCTATGCCGTGCCGTCGAGTGCGCCTCATGCCCGGTGGCGCATCCCATGCATGTCGACCAGTACGCGGCCATCGACCACACGCAGATCGTGGACTTGGCTGAGCACGGTAAGGCTACAGCCTGCCGGGCAGTCGGCGTGGGACTCCGGAAGGTATTCGGGGTCCTCAAATGGCTGCTCTGCCTGCCCTGGTCGGTGTTCGGATGGCTGTGCCGGGCTCGGCCGGAGCCCCGCTACATTACCGACGCCGCGGGTTACCGCCGCCTGGATATCGATTCGGAGAGCGAGGTGGAGGCTGAGGAGCGCCCATGCCAAGCCGCACAAGTTGGGGTGCAGCTAGCAGGCGGCGCACGCCCCCTCCAGCCGGAGGGGTGCGGTGACCGAGGGATGCAGGAGGCGACTGTCCTGCTTCAGGAGGATGCAGAGGTGTCGGATGCCCCTCGGCCGGGGCATTGTCTCAATGCCCAGGTCAGAAGTATCGGTCCACCCTTATCGGCCGCAAGTGCAGCCTTCCCACATGCCTCCGCATGGCGCAGGGTAGCTGTGGGGGGGCCCCGATGTGCGGGGAGCACCTTCGACGGGGCGAGGGCCACACCGTGCGCGTCGAGGCGACGGTCCAGCTGGGGATCCTCGGGGACCTACGCCGTCGCATGAGAGCGCGGGTACCAAGCCCCGCCAAGGCGCGCGACTGGACCGCGCACGCCGCCGAGGGGGTAGGCGTAGCGCCAGGGGCGGCCTGCCCCCCGCTCGCTGCGCCACCCCCCCCCGCGGTGGCCCCATCCGTCGATCTTGATCCTACGAGGGTACAGGCTCTGGCCTCTGGACCGCAGCCGCGTCGATCACGATCCGCGGAAGCGAGGGCCAGCGAACGCTCGCGGTCCGCCGACCGTGGAGCCCCGGGCGATCGGATCGCCCATCACGGGTGGCTCCAGGAGCCCATCCTCGTGAAGGTCTGCCCGATACTCCCAGACGATCCCCGGGGAGCCGAGGATGCATATGGCGCGCCCCCGGCGAGTCTTTGGTACATTCTACTGGGTGAATGCGAGGGGCTCGACGTACGGGGCACTGGCGGGGACGCCCGACTTGTCATCGGGACCAGCCTCGAGGGTGTCAGGGTGGAGGTCCCAGCCAGCGAGGTTGTGCGGCATCCGCCCCCGCTGGAGGACGGGCGCTACCCGATAGATTGGATCAATCGGCTGCTGTACGAGGTCCCCCAAGGCGCGCGGGAGGTGGGGTTGCGTGTCATCGCCCACCGCATTCCGCAGGATCGGCTGGCGATGTTACGCCAGGAGCAGTGGGGCGGTGTGGATGTGGAAAGCGCGAGCGGCTGGAGGCGGCGCTACCTGACGAGCACGGGGCGCCAGCAGCTACAGTACGATCCGGTACGCACGCTTGGCCGCCACCGGCGGGGCGGCGCGCAGGGGGCGCAGCCTGCGCCCGGCATGGGGGGCCTGCCCCGCCCGGCCCCAGTGGCAGCCCCACCGCGCCCGGCGGCGGCCGCCGCCAGCGCGGGCGAGGATGCTGAGGAGCCTGATCCCCTCGAGATATTTATGGATACCTTACGAGCGGAGGATCTCAAGGGGCGAGGGGGCCAAGCAGCGGCCCTCAGCGCGCTGGGTATGACCGCTGACCTACTCGGGATCCCGCTTGATCAGGCGGACCGGCAGCTGCGGAGAAGAGTCGCTCAAGTGGCGGCGGCGGGCCCCCTGGGGCCCGATCTGGAGGGCGCCCTCGCGGATCTGGGGGATGCGCAGCTGGAGGCGCGCGCGCGGGAACGTGCCGCGGCCAGCGACAAGGTTCCCCTGCAGGGCAGCCTCTCGCGGGAGGGATCGCGGAGCCGCTCGGCGCGGGGGCGGGGTCCCAGCCCGAGGCAGGCGCCCCGGCGTGAACTCTTCGGGGCCATGCCTGCCGTCCGACCCACGGACCCGCGTCGCGGCCTACTGGGCGATCGCGACTTACTGGCGCGCGAGGGGCGCGGGGGCCCCGCTCGTGGGGCCAATCCGCTCCTCGACGGACCCTCGGTCCTTGGGCAACTCACCGGTCAGTCGCCCCACGGGGGCGGGCTGGGTGGAGAGCGTGCCGGTGGCCCGGACGACGCCGGGGCACCTGGGGCCCTGGGCGGCCTTGCGGCCGAGGCCGAAGCCCAGATCATCGAGCGGTTGGATCGCCAGAACCGCCTCACCGAACGCCGCGTCCTTGCCGCCGAGCGGCAGGCGCGGGCCACCGAGGGCGACAAGAAGGCCCGGGGCACCCGGGCGGGGATCGGTCGGGACGAGGAACTGGACCTCTACATAGCCAGAGGATGCAACACCCTCGTGGTCGAGGCCTGCGAGGGGATCACTGGGAAGGATCTGTTCGACTCTCTCAAGCGCATGTGTGCGCACTCCAAGAGCACGCTCAAGACGATCGGGTTTTCCTGCCTGGTTACCAACCGCGTGGCGCACGGCTACGCGGCGCTCGCCTTTGGGACGGGCCCACACGACCTGGGAGTGGATGACTGCATCCCGGCGCGCGACGAGGACTTCGACGGCTACAGGCTCCCTGTGGACGACAAATTGGAGTCCCACCAGCGGCCCGCCACACACATGGCGACCTGGTTTAAGAGGGCCCGATGCGAGATCCAGATGTTCGAGTCCATCGTGGGAGTAGCGCACGGGGCTGAACGTCGGCGGTCGCTGGGTTTCTTGGAGGCGGCCTTCGAGTGGGATCCCTCGGAGTTCCCAGACCACTGGGTCAAGGATCTGTGGGAAGAACTCCGGAGTACCTGGGTCGGAGAGCTACGGGGGCTTAGACGTCGGATTTGCCGGGAGCTCGACACCGAGAACCCAAGGAAGGAGGACATCAAGTACATTCTGCATGCCAGAGAATGGCTACGACCTGCCCCGAACGTTCGACCTCGGGGATCCGAATGCCTACTACCAGCAGGTAGTTGTACCCCGGCGTAAGGCCGCGCCCACGCGCCTCCTCAATGGGCAACTGAACGCCCACCTTACGAAGAGACCGCCGAAGGCGGGAGGGGGTGATGAGATAGGCGAGTCCCAGCCCTCGGCGCTAGGCGACGACAGGCCCAAGGCGGGGGCTGGGCCCCAGCCGAAGGCGGGGCCCAAGGCGGGCACCGGTGCCCCAGCGGGGACGGCACCCAAGAGGGCGTACCCGGCGGGCAAGGAGTTAACACGCCAGGAGCGCACGCGCTCCGTGGCACACGCACCCCGCAATAAGGACAACGTCCCTATCTGCTGGGGGGCCACCACGCACATGGGCTGCTCGCGGAAGGCTTGCGACTGCCCTAACTCCCATGACCCCATCAAGTCAACGCGCGGGTTGGACTACACGGTGGTCATGCAGCTCACGAGGCGCGGGGGGCTCCTTGGGACGCCCCGGATCGATCCCAAACAGGTGGATGGGATGATTGCGCAACTGCGCTCGCAAGCCAAGGCAGCCGAGGCCGAGAAGGTCGGCGAGGACACCTCTCCCCCTGCTGCCCCTGACTCCCAGAAGGGAAAGGGCCGTGGCCGGGGCAGTGGCTCGCGAGCGGCGGGCGACCCGGGCCCTGGGCAGGCCCCGGACGACTGCGCTACTCTCCAGCTTACCGCGATGGAGTCCGACCTCCGGGAAGCGGTCAAGGGTCCCGACTTCGGATGGCTCGAGGACCACGACTGCCCACGCGCGGCGGCCACTTGGGACGCCCAGCCCGCGGGGGAGGGACCGGAGCTTCGCCGCAAGCTCATGCAGGAGCTTGAGTCCGAAGGCATCTTCGCGCCTCTGAAAGGGGCCAGTGAGTATCTGCAGAGCCACGTGCGCGGGCGCGTCATGGGAGCACGCCTGCGCGGGGAGCGCCTCACCGTGGAGCGGGCCCTCGAGGAGGCCGTGGGCCGCGGCCATCGGGGGCTCAGCAGCGAGGCGGCCGACCTGCGCGAGGCGCTCAGCTGCGCCGCAGGATGCGTCTCCGAGGGCGGGGCCGAGGTCGGCCCGGTCGCCTGGGATGCTGACGGGCTGATAGGTCGCGGGTCTTACACCTTTTGGGACGGGGGCACCCGCATCCAGTGGGACTTTCTCGACTACCGGGACCGCCTCAGCCCTGCGGAGGAGATGGGCCGGGCGATGGGCCTGGAGGTGGGCGACACCGAGGAGCGGCAGTGCTTGCTACTGCACGTAGCTGCCGGGGTGCTCCTGCTGCGCGCGGGCGAGGGCGAAGGTGAGCCCAGCCCGGTTGCGGTGCAACAGTTGGCCGCGAAGTACCGACGCGCACTGTGGGGGGAGGCCCGCGAGGCGCTACGCGCCCTAGGCGACTCACCCCCGTGGATCACGGCCATGGAGGCCGATGTCCGATCCTACGTCCACGACGCGGTGCACCCGCACCACGACAAGGACTATCGCTGCCTGGCAGCATGCCCCGTCGCCGACCTCGACGCCGTCACGCTCCAGGTGCACCGCGTCAATGGCAGTGGGCGCCTATGCGTCGACCACCTGATGGGAACGGGTGTTGGCGCGGAGGATCGAGTTATCCCGCTCCTGATCTGGCGCGGCCACATGCGCGTCTTGCGCCCTGGCACCCGCGCGGAGGCAGTGGCCCTAGGCCAGCGCTGGGGGCACGCAGGCAGCCTGTCCCGAGAGATCGTCAGCGTCGGCTGGCGCGAGATGCTCGACGAGGGCCTGGACGTCGAACCCACCGTCCCAGGCAAGAGCGCGCCCTGCACCCACTGCAAGGCAGCGGAAGGTCGGGCTGGCCGCGCAGTTGGGCGCGCGCCGGCTTCGTTCGGAGAACATCCGGCAGACGTCCAGGCTCGCCTCCTGGAGGCCAACTCCGATACCACTTCGACACGACCCCGCGTTCGCGTACGGTCTGGTCGCCCAGGAGGTGTATGCCGGGTCTGGGAATTGGTCTGCCGCGCTTCGAGCCGAGGGTATCCGGGTGCTGGAGCCGATCGAATACTACGACGACCCTCTCCGAGAGTCCGGCCCACGGCCGGACCGCGATGCCCTCGACCCTGCTGTCCGCGCGCGCCTACAGGAGGCCGCGCGGACCCCCATGGGCCCCGATGTGGCCAACGTCTGGTGCTGGGGTACACCGTGTGGCTCGTGCACCGACCTCGGGCTCATGACCCAGCCCGGCGGGGCCCCGCAGGGGACCCGCACGTGGGAGCGCCCCGAGGGGGACGGCTCCAAGGAGTTCGAGCTCGTCGGTAACAGCCACACCCAGTTCACGTGCGACACCTGCCGCATCCTCCACGATGCCGGCAAGGAGTTTCTCGTCGAGTCCTCCTGGCCTTCGGGCCGCTACCCCAAGATTTGGGACCAGGCCCCTATGCAAGAGCTGCGTCGAGCGACCGGGGCCATGATCGTCCCGATCCACATGTGCGCCTGGGGTAAGGCCCCGTCCGATGCGCCAGAGAGCCGCTATCGCAAGGGCAGCTGGTGGCTCGTCAGCCCCCGGCTGTACTTGCGCGCCCTGTTGCTGGCGCGCCGGTGCCCGCGCGACCACCGCCACGTCGAGCTGAAGGACCGCGTGCCCGGCACGGGCATTAAGCGCACCAAGGAGGCGCAGGTTTGGGCCCCCAGACTTTGCACCGCGTGGGCAAAAGTGCTGCAGGGAGCCTATCACCGCTGGTCGGTGAGCCAGCTGCGACGGCAGCTGGCACCTGTATGGGAGGATGGCCCGGGGGCGTCCCCCAATTTCGCCCGGGCGAAGGCGCCCGGGCGCCTGCAGGGCGTCGACTTCACTGGAATCGAGCGCCTACAGGCCTCGGGGGACGGCTCAAAATGCGGCAGGCTCAGCCCAGCCATGCATCGAGCACTGGCGGGGCTTCCCAAGCAATCGTTGGGAGAGACACAGGGGGAGGCGAGCGCGGGCAAGCCTCGCTCCCCTTGCGAGGACCCGGCAGGAGATATCGTGGAGGACCTCGAAGGGTGCAGCCCGGCTGAGCTAGCTACGGTCTACCTGACCTTCTGCGCGGAGCACCCCGAGTATGACCCCGAGGCCATGCGGACTCTGGTTGGTCTGGGGGATCGGCTCCTCCAACGGACTGGGTCCCTGAAGGAGGCGGCCGCGCTGCTCAGGCGCGCGCGCCACGAGCGCTTGGGCAACCCTCTCCGCGGTGTCCTGGGGGACAAGGTGCGGCGGTGTTTAAGCCGAGAGCACTTCGAGTACGTCCGGGAGCTGGCGGAAGGGGGGGCATCTGCGCGGCGGGGCGCGCCGCGGAGGCGCGAGCGGGCCCAGCCGTACCCTAGCGTGCGAGCCCACATCGACGAGGCCTACCAGAAGGTATGGGCTGATGTGACGCGGGGTATCGTCTTGGTAGCTTCCCAGGCGGCAGAGGGATTCATGACGGAGCTGGTGGAAGCCCCCCTTGAGAGGGCCCCGAAGCAGCTACCGGACAGAACCCTATCGTCCGAGGGGCGCATGATCCACGCGATGCTCTCGGCCAACGCCGCCACTCATAAGCGCGACCACCCGCCGGCCGTCCAGCCACGCCATCGGCAGGTGGCGAGGACGGCGGTATGGCACCGCGCGCGTCATCCCGGAGCGCGCCTTCTCTGCGCCAAGCGGGGCGTCTCGCGGGCCTTCAAGTGGCTGGACATCGCCCCGGCGGACGTCGGGGACTTCGGCACTTCATTGCCGGGGGCCCACGCCGGCGTCGAGGGGGACGTCAGAATCGTTTACCTAGCCATGGTGTTTGGGTGGACAGGAGCCCCAGGCAATTACATGATGCTCGCCCTGGCGGCCAGGGAGCTCCACGAGAGTTATCGGCCTGGCGAGCCGCGCTGGCACGACGCAACCCACTTCCACTCGGAGTGGCTTATGGATGATCCAGTGGTGGTGGAGCCCGACATCGGGGTCCGGCCGTGGATGGCCTGCGACGCGCTGGACGCTTCCATGCGGGAGGTATGCGGGTCCGAAGCGGTGAACGTCAGCAAACGGGACGCCGAGGGGGAGCCCTCTACTATTCAGATTATCTGGGGGCTCAGCATGGACTTCGAGCGCGAGCGAGTGGGACTCCCGGAGCCCAAGGCCATGAAGATGCGATTCCTCCTGGCGGAGCCGGAGCTGAGCTTCGGCTGCCGCATGGTACGGCTGCGAACCGCGAGGGAGCTAAGTGGGCTAGGCCAGTTCTGCGCTTGCGCAGCTCCCGCCCTGAGCCTGGAGCTCCCAGCGGTCCGCCGGATGCTGTCGGGAGACCCAGGCCAGGCCTACGTCCACCCGCCGGGTGACACCGAGCAGGTAGAGGCTGCGTGGGACGACTGGCACCAGACCCTGGACTGGCTGCGCGTCTGCTTTGAGATGCCTGTCGAAGGTAACTTCGAGACCTCCTTTGAAGGCCTGCTAGGCCTACGCGAGGCCCTCGCGCTCCCGGGGGCGCTCGGCAGGTTACGCTGGCTGGGAGGCGATGCCACCCTGGACCGGATTGGCGCGCTGGACTGGACTTCGCGCGAATACATCGTGGCGGAGGCGGCTCCCTACCTGGAGACGCTCCGCTCCGCCCCCGGGGTCACCTGGCAGGGAGAGGGGGAGATCATCGCGGTGGTCGAGCTCCTTTGCCTGATAGCCCTGGCGGCTGAGAAAGGCCCGGACTGGTTCCAGCTTCTCCTGCCGTACGTCACGGACAACAGTAATGTCAGCCGCTGCCTGCGTCGCCGCCGTGCACGGAACGCGGTGGCGCGCCACCTGCTTCGAGTCCTGGCCATGCTGGAGCTACGGTGCAAGTTCCGGGTCGTGGACGGTCTTTACTTGCGAACTTACCACAACGAGTTGGCCGACTTCGTGACTCGAGCCACGGTGGCGGAGGTACGCCAGCGGATGGCGGAGGCGGGATGGACCGAGTTATCATCGGCATCCCCGTGGGGCGAGCTGGTGGAGGAGGCCGCCCAGCGCGAGCTGCGGATGCCAGGAGACGATGGGCCCTGGCGTGCGGCCGCGCTCCAAGTCAAGGGAGCCCGAGAGGCCCTGCCACGCTACGCGCCCCTGCAAGTCGAAGGGGCGCGGCTACTGGAGGTGGGAACCGCGTGGCCCCCCTTCGGGGAGGCCTGGGAGAGCCTTGGCGGGTCGGCGCTGCTGGCACCTTGGGATGTTGGCGACCGATGGGGCCCGGGCGGCGGCGACCACCCCAAGGACCCCGCAGGGGCACCGCAGGTCCGCTGGGTGTGCGCGTCACTGTCGGAGGGCCCCGGCGGACGCGAGGCAGCGGGCCTGGAGCGACTACTGATCGCCATCCGGCCGCTGGGCGTGCTGCTCGACGCCCCCGTCAACTACGCCGCAGCGCGTCTGGGTGCGCGCTTGCGGCGCCTCGGCTATGTGGCTCTCTCCCCCGAGACGCGTCTTCTGTGCGCACACTTCGGCGATGTCACGGCGCGCGCGCGGGCGATCCAGGTTTGGGGGTGTGGAGAACGGACCCGGGTCCCGGGTCCCATCCCCCCCCTGGGACAGCCCTGCGTGGAGCCGCGCGGCCTCTGTCAGCTCTGGAGAGAGGCAGGGCGGCCGCCGCTGGATGAACTCCGCCTGGACCTCAACAAGGGCACATTGCTCGTGGACCCCCGGATCTCGACGACTGGGGATCGCATGATGCCCTGGCCGCGCGGCACGTGGCAACCGGCGGGGGGTGGGCGGGCCCAGCGCGCGGTGATTCATGATCCGCGCGGGCCCTGCCATACGGCTCGGGCGAAGCCCGACCCACTGAAGGGCTATGCGAACACCTTGGTCCTGGAGGGGTCCGAGGCTGGTTGGGCCGTGCGAGCCCTGCGCCCGAAGGAAATCTGGTGCGCGCAGGGGGGCGCGGCGGAGCTGTGGGATGCTCTGGGCCTGGGAGGTACGCCGATCGCCGAGCGCATGCGGCAGGCCGCCCGCGCGCTCCCGCGCCGCACGGCCCGTTGGGTGATTCAGTGGGCGGAGCGCCTGCTGAGGCAGGCCGTAGAGGTGGCAAGCGCAGGCGAGGCACCCGGGGCGCGCGCTGGCGTCGGGCCTGACTACGACCGACTCGCTAACGACGAGATGGTTAAGCTGTGGCTCAGGGCCTGGCTTCAGGCCCCCGACCGCCCAAGCGGGCCATTTGAGGTCGCGCTGGAGACGGAAAAGGCGACGGGCGACGCTGCACGGCCGGCGGACCAGCTCGACCCCCTTGCCGCCACTCGGGCCACTTCGGCAGGGGAGGACGGGGCAGACGGGGAGCGGGTCGGGGCAGTGACCTTCGCCGTCCCGGAAGACGCGGGGACGCCCAAGCCGAGCGCCAAGGATGGCGCGGGAGGCGAGGCGCGCCCTCCGCGCAAGACGCGCCGGCGCGCCCGCAGCGCCCCCGCCCCCGCGTTGGTGAAGCCCGCGGCCTGGCGTTACGCCGGCGGAGACGCCCCGAAAGGGGTCCGGGGTGAGCTTACCGACCCCCGCGAGCTGGACGCGACCGCCACCGAGGCGATGCTGGCTAAGATCGCCGGAGGGACGCGTGCCAACTACAGCGCTGGGTGGCGTAACTGGGTACTCTGGCAGAGGCTCCGAGGCCGGAGCCCGTGCCTCCAGGGGGAGACGCGGGACGCCCGCCTTACGGATGAGGATGATTTCATCCGGTATGTCGTGTACCTGTACAAGGTGATGAAGAGGCGGGCCACGACCATCCGCCAGCGCCTGTTCGCCATTCGGTATGCCCGCACCCTGGCGGGTTTTGGGGATGTGACCTCCGATCGGCGCCGGCTCTGGACCACGATCGAGGGACTCCGCCGCTGGGGCGGAAAGGCGAAGCGGAAGCTGCCAGCCACCCCCCGCAGGTTGCGCTGGCTCCGCGAATACTTGTTCGCCCACGGGACGGCCACGCGCCGAGAGGCGACCATCTTATGGGCGGCACTCATGACCGGGTACTTCTTCATGCTCCGCGCGTCGGAGTACTTGGTCCAGGAGGACCGCTCCTGGAGCATGGGACGGGTGGTGCGTGGGCAGGGCGTGCAGGGCCTGCGTGGGGGTGCACCCAGCGCGTGGCTCGGCGACTGCGACGAGGTAGTGCTGACGATCACGTCGTCCAAGACGGACCAGTTTAACGCGGGCTGCGTGCGCGACCACTTCCGTTCGGGGGTGGATTTGTGTGTCGTGGACGCACTGGCCAATCTCCAGAGGGAGCTGCCGGACCGGTTTGGGCAAGGAACTTAGGCGGGCCCCCCCCTGTTCCGCAGGCCTGACGGCCACCCGATTATGCGGGAGGAGGTGCAGGGGCTTCTCCAACTCGCGGCCGCCGCCTGTGGCGTGGACGCGGGCCAGATGGGATCCCGCTCCCTGCGCATCGGGGGCGCGACGGCGTTATACCACGCCTGTCGCGACCTAGAGGCAGTCAAGAGGTTTGGGAGGTGGTCCACGGACGCCTTCCACGGATACCTCTGGGAGGACCACCGGCGCCAGGCACCGTTCGCCCGAGGCGTGGCGGAAGGCCACGCCTTACGGGCACCGGGCGCCCGCGGTGGTGACGGCGATTTGGCCAGCGCCCGCCCCGACCGGTTGGTCGGGAGCGACCCGCCCCCGTTTGGGAGCGACCTGAGGCCCTCGGAGCGCCCGGCTTGGGCGCCCGGGCGACCCCCATGGGCGCGCCCATCGGCGCGAGCAGGGGCAAAAATGGAGGAGGGAAGGGATGGGGAGCAGGTAAGACACGAGCCGGGGCGAGGAGCTAGCGGGCGTGTTGGGAAGCAGCAAGCTGGTCCTCCATGTGTTCGGTTCGGGGCGGGGGCTTCGCGTTGCGGGGGTATCCCGGTGGACCTCTCGTCCTCGAATTCCCATTCGCCGCCGCCCCCGATCGCCCCAGGCACACCCACCTCCTCCTGGTCCTCTCATCCGCAGCCGTCTCCGACTCCAGAGCGAGGCGCGCAAGCGGCGCGCGCGCCCCAGCCCCGCGCGCCAGCCGCGCCTCCGTCCCGCGCCCCGGCAGCGTGCATCATGGGATTCCTTGTGGGCCTGGTGGCCCCGGACCACAGCAAGGCGCGCTACCGCGACTACAGCATCATGGCGGTGAGCCCGCTCGGCGTGGTCGTCTCGGGGTCCGCGCTGTCGGACGAGCTCCGGAGTGCCGCCCACAACATCCTGTACACGGTGGTGGACGAGTTGAACAGCGAGGACCTCGTCGAGGTGGTCAACCACGACCGCGAGGCAGCCCCGTGCATCGCGGCGGCCTGCCTGGCCGCGGGGGCGAGCGAGGACCACGGCCAGCTGGTGCTCGTCGACGGCATTCGCGGCGCTTGGGGAGTGGGCGCGGGGCCGAATGTCAAGGTCCAGCGCCAGGCGGCCAAGCTGGCGCTCGCCCTGGCCCAGTTCCAGGGGCAGCCCATGGGGCCCCGCGAGCTCTGCAAGAACAACAAGGGGCTGCTCGACATGATGCGCACGGTGGACGCGGAGGCGGTCGGGGGGCTCACCGACGTGGAGGACGCCTCGAGCAAGGGCGAGGCGGGCCCTGCTCCGGCCCCTGCGCTCGACCCGAGCGAGGGCGCCGTGGCCGCGGCGCTGGCGCGAGCGGCCATCCGGGCTGCAGCGCGGCGCCGGAGCAAGGGCGCCCCGGCGGAGCGCCCTCGGCCCCCACGCTCTCCGGAGCAGAAGCGCCTCGCCGAGGAGGTCCGCAGGCGCGATCGGGCCGTCCGGACCCCCTCGCGCACGCGGCGCCGCGACCGCGAGCGCGAGGAGCGCCGCGACCGCGGGCGCGAGGAGCGCGCGGAGGAGGCCGTCCTGAAGCCCAAGACTGGGGGCGCACCTCCGAGGACCGTCGTCGTGAAGCGTGAGGCCGTCCTGAAGCCCAAGAGCGGAGGAGCCCCGCCGAGGTCCCTCGAGGTGAAGACTGAGGTGGAGGAGACGGCGACGCCAGGCGCGGGGGGCAGCCCGCCCCAGCGCCGGCCGCGCTCGAGGAGCCGCCGTAGGCGCAAGGAGGAGCAGCGCCAGAGCGCCCAGCAGCAGCCCAGTGACCAGGGCGGCGAGGGCGAGGCCATCATCCGCATCGAGCGGGTGCCGCACCACCTCGACGCCGAGGTGGTCAGGCAGGTGGCAGTGCCCTTCGGCGTCGTCAAGCACATCGCCTTCCTGTACGACCACCGCCGCAAGCGGGAGCCGTGTGTGCTCGTGGAGTTCCAGCGCCGCGCTGATGCAAAGCGCGCGCGGGAGTGCATGCGGTCGAACTACCGGTTCTACAAGACGGACCCATGCACGGTGGTCGCGGAGTGGGCGAGCCGGCCTCGCGGCCCCGACCCAGGCAGCGACGGGGGGGATGGCCCGACCATCCAGCCGCCTGCCTGCCCGACGTGCGCTCGCAAGATACGCTGGAGCTCCTTCGACCCGGGAGACGGTTGGGGTTGCGAGATGTGCCCCGCGGGCGGAGCTAACAGCGGAGCCCTGCGGTGGCACTGCAAGGGGTGCGACGTGAGCTACTGCGAGGCCTGCCGCGTCGGCTTCGGCAAGCCCAAGACGGTGGTGGAAAAGGCCCGGCAGAGCGGCCGCGCCGAGCGGGAGGCGCCAGGCCCCAGCTCCGGCCACGGAGAGCGCCCCAGCGCGGGTGCTGCGAGCGCGGGCGCTGAGGGGGACCGCCCGCCGGGCGACCTCAGCTGGCCCAAGCGCGAGAGGTCGCCCAGCCGCAGCCTGGCGCGGGGCCCAGCGTGGGCGCGTCGCGGCGACACCCCCCCCGGCCGCTCGCGGCGTAAGACCGGGAAGCACGCCGGGCAGCTTCGCGCTCCCCGCGGCGGCTGGTACGAGCAGGAGAAGAAGCGGAGGCGCGCTGCGGCAGCCGCCGCGGAGGCCGCCGCCGGCGGGGGAGGGGTCCCAGCCTGGCGCGGCAAGGGCGCAGGCGACAAGGGCGGCAAGGGCGGCAAGGTCAAGGGCAAGCACACCGGCAAGACTGCCAAGGGCGCCAAGAGCCGCGGCAAGGGCGACAAGGGCGGCAAGGGCGGCTACTCCAAGGGCGACCAGGGCAGCCGCGGCCCGAGCGAGCATGGCAGGCCCGGCGCGGGCGGCCGCGCGTCGAGGGGCGGCGATGGCGGCAGCCCCCGCAGCCGCAGTGAACGCGGCGGAGATCGCAGCGGCGACGAGGGCCGTGGCCGCCAGGGGAACACGCCATCCATCTAGGCGTGGCAGCACCCCGCATCCCGACGCCAGCGACCGCGGCATCGCGGGCTGCGGGCGGAGGACAGCGGCCCATTGAGGCGGACCGCCAATCGGGCCCAGACCCGTGAGTGAGAGGTTGTTCTGAACATGGTGCGCACGTCGCGCGCTATGCGGCCCCCTTCTGCCTGCGCGCTGCGCGGGCGGGGCCACACTTGCGCTCTGCGCCCGGCGCATCATGCGCCGCTTCGTTTTTTGTCTTTCTTACTTTGCGCTCTTCGCGCACGCGCCGCGCCCGCGCTCTGGGTGCGCGGGGCGCGGAAGGCCTCAGGGATGCAGGCTAGTGGCCGCGCGCGCGAGGCTCGCCGGGCCTCGAGCCCCGCCCTGTGCCTCTGGCGGGGCGGCCTGCGCGCGCTGCTGCGCTTTTACTTTCTCGTGGCCGTGCGGCCGCAGGCGTGCCAGAGCGCGAGCGCGTGGGCCGTCGGGGCCCACGCGCGCGCGCCGGGCGTGGACCGCCGGGGTCCGTGCCCGGGTGGAGGTGCGCGTCGCCACGCTGCCATGTGGTAAAACATCTCCCCTCCGTCCCTGTCTCTTCCTCTCCTCCTCCTCCCCTCCCTCCGTTGAGTGCGCGCGTATCTCACTTAACTTGTATCGTCTGATTGGTTTGTAGACTGCAGGTTAAGTGGGAGGTGGTGTGGGCTCAGGTAGCCATTTTGGGTCCGTAGCGTTCGGCTCAGGCCGACGCGCGGGTGCCCACCCACCCCGTTTTGCTCCCTGACGCCGGGGCCGTGCGGCCGCAGGCGTGCCAGAGCGTGAGCGCGTGGGCCGTCAGGGCCCACGCACGCGCGCCGGGCGTGGACCACCGGGGTCCGTGCCCGGGTGGATGTGCGCGTCGCCGCGCTGCCATGTGGTAAAACATCTCCCCTCCGTCCCTGTCTCCTCCTCTCCTCCTCCCCCCCTCCCTCCGTTGAGTGCACGCGTATCTCACTTAACTGAAAATTTGCGTTTCGCTCGGGACATCCTCGAACAAATGAGATGACGACTGAAGAAGTTTTAAATTAGTTCTTATGTTAAGAAATGCGATTTCGCTAGGGAAATCCTCAGACAACGAGCGGCAGCACGGCGGGCCAGAACGAAGAGCACGGCCGAAAATTTGCATTTCGCTAGGGGCATCCTCAACAACATGAGATGTCCTCAACGTCGTCTTGATATCGTTCTCGAAGTACCTCAAGATGACGAAACGAGAGGCCAAAAAGCACGCCAAGATGGCTGTCATAACGATGGGAGGACTTCCGAAACTAGCGATTTCGCTAGGGACATCCTCACTGAAAAGGCTTCCAGGCGGCCCAAGGCAGCCTTCAAACAATGTCGATTTCGGTAGGGACATCCTCAAAAAATGATGCGTGCGCCATCGCATCGTAATGATTTGAGGAGGGCATCAGGAAGCACAATAAGGCCACAACATGGCTCCAAGAGCGCCCTTAATGTTGCTGAAAATAGTGATTTCGCTAGGGACGTCTTCACAACAAAAAAACACAAATCCAACAACATCGTTTTGACAACTGCTGTTTGAACATCGTCTGGGGATCGCTCCTGAAAAGGCTTCTAGATGGTTTAAGCCAGTCATCTAAAAATGACGATTTCGCTAGGGACATCCTGAAACAATGAATGTGTGTAACATCGGATTGTAACGGCTTTGTAAGGCGCCACTAAGGCCCCCAAAGACCCCCACCAAGCCCAAACTTGACCCCCAGGAGCGCCCTCGAGACGATCCAAAATGGTGATTTCGCCTGAGACATCCTTACAACAATGACATGTTCACAACGCAGATTTCATCAAAAATGCGCGTCTCGCGTGAGACATCCATTAAACATGGGAAGCCGCGAATTCGACAGATGTTCAAAAACGGGTTGCCCGCCTGAGACATCCTAACAAACATGATATTTTGGAGTGGCGATGTTACTACCTCTCGTGTTAAAAATCGCGCTCTCGCTGCGTGCATCCTCAAAAACACGGGCGGAGCATGGTCGGCGAAAAAAGAGCAAGGCACATAATGAGCAGTTCTGCCGTGCTCCTTCGCTCGCGGGGTCTTATTCTGCAATGCTTTTTTTTTTGCCGTCCTCCTTCGCTCTACGGGCCTATTCTGCCATGCCCCTGGCCATTTTCTGTCACAATCCTTTGTTCTTGGGCCTTATGATGCCGAGCTCCTGGTCGTTTTCTGCCGTGCTCCTTAGCTCTTGGGGCATATTCTGCCGTGCTCCTTCGCTTTCGGGGTTTATTCCGCCGTGCTCCTTGTGTTTCTCTTGCATACTCCTTCTTCCTTGGGGCGTAGTATGCGGTATTCTTGCATCTATCTTGCCGTGCCCCTTAGCCCTCGCGGTCTGTTCTGCCGTGCTCCTGGTCACTGGTCGTGTTCTGCAATGCCCCCTTCTTTCCTGGCGCCTATTCGGCCGTGCTCCTCAGCTCTTGGGGTCTATTCTGCCGTGCTCTTTTTTTGTTTCCTCTCTGTCATGCCCCTTCGCTCTTGGGGCCTCTTCTGCCGTGCTCCTCAGCTCTTGGAGTCTATTCTGCCGTGCTCTCTCTCTCTCTCTCTCTCTCTCTCTCTCTCTCTCTCTCTTTGTTTCCGCTCTCTTTTCTTCTTCTTCCTGCCGTGCTCCTTCGCTATGGGGCCTATTCTGCTGTGCTCCTGATATTTTTCTGCCGTGCTCCTTAGCTCTGGGGTCTATTCTGCCGTTCTCCTGGTCTTTTTTATGCCGCGCTCCTGAGCTCTGGGGGTTTATTTTGCCGTGCCCCTGGTCATTTTCTGCCGTGCTTCTTCGCACTTGGGGCATCTTCTGCCGTGCTCCTTGTTTCTTGGGTTATATTCTGCCTTGCTCCTCGTGGTTTTCTGGTTTGCTCCTTCGCTCTTCGGGCCTATTCTGCCGTGCTCCTGGTCTGTTCTGTCGTACTCCATGGCTCCTCGGGCCTTTCTGCAGTCTTTTCTGCAGTCGTCCTTAGCTCTTGGGGGCATCTGCTGCCGTGCTCCTGGTCTTTTTTTCTTGCGTCTTTTTCGCTCTTTGGGGCTTATTATGCCGTGCTCCTTAGCTCTTGGGGTCTATTCTGCCGTTTTCGTGTTCGGCAGCTCCTGGATTTATTCTGCCATGCTCCTGGTTTGTTTCCGACGTGCTCCATCGCTCATGGGGCCTATTCTGCTGTGCTCCTGGTATTTTTTTCTGCCGTGCTCCTTTTTTTGTTTTTCCTGCCGTGCTCCTTCGCACTTGGGGCGTATTCTGCCGTGTTCCTTGTGTCTTGGGTTATATTCCTCTGTGCTCCTCGTTTTTTTTTCTGGTTTGCCCCTTCGCTCTTGGGGTCTATTTTCCCGCGCTCCTTCAGCTCTCGGGGTCTACCCTGGCGTGCTTGTGCTTCTCCCAACCCTCCTGCGTTGGGTACTCGTTTTAAATAGAGCACTGCGGTCGCGCCCCCCCTCCCCCTCCTCTTCCTTCCCGTCCCCCTCGCCATCGCTGGGGGGCTGCGAACTGTGAAAGTGTCGCCACTTTCGAGGTCTGCTGGGGGGGCCCAGCGGAGTGACGTCTTACGGGGGCCCAGTTTAGACCTCGCCATCCCTGGGGGGCTGCGATCTGTGAAACTGTCGCCACTTTCGAGGGCTGCTGGGGGGCCCAGCGCAGTGACGTCTTACGGGGACTCAGATTAGACCTCGCCATCGCTGGGGGGCTGCGATCCGTGAAACTGTCGCCACTTTCGAGGGCTGCTGTGGGGGGCAGCGGAGTGACGTCTTACGGGGACTCAGATTAGACCTCGCCATCCCTGGGGGGCTGCGATCTGTGAAACTGTCGCCACTTTCGAGGGCTGCTGGGGGGCCCAGCACAGTGACGTCTTACGGGGGCTCCGATTAGACCTCGCCATCGCTGTGGGGCTGCGATCCGTGAAACTGTCGCCACTTTCGAGGGCTGCTGAGGGGCCCAGCACAGTGACGTCTTACGGGGGCTCAGATTAGACCTCGCCATCCTTGGGGGGCTGCGATCTGTGAAACTCTCGCCACTTTCGAGGGCTGCTGGGGGGCCCAGCACAGTGACGTCTTACGGGGACTCAGATTAGACCTCGCCGTCCCTGGGGGGCTGCGATTTGTGAAACTGTCGCCACTTTCGAGGGCTGCTGGGGGGCCCAGCACAGTGACGTCTTACGGGGGCTCAGATTAGACCTCGCCATCCCTGGGGGGCTGCGATCTGTGAAACTGTCGCCACTTTCGAGGGCTGCTGGGGGGGGGCAGCGGAGTGACGTCGTACGGGGACTTAGATTAGACCTCGCCATCCCTGGGGAGCTGCGATCTGTGAAGCTGTCGCCGCCTTCGAGGGCTGCTGGGGGGCCCAGCGCAGTGACGTCTTACGGGGGCTCAGATTAGACCTCGCCATCCCTGGGGGGCTGTGATCTGCGAAGCTGTCGCCACTTTCGGGGGCTGCGGGGGGGGCAGCGGAGTGAGGTCCTACGGGGGTTCAGATTAGACCTCGCCATCTCTGGGGGGCTGCGATCTGCGAAACTGTCGCCACTTTCGAGGGGTGCCGGGACCTGGCCGCGAAGCTGGTCAACCGCGTCAACCCGGGCGACGCGGGCGGCATTCACGGGATGCTGCCGCTGCACGTGGGCATGCGCACACGCCTGCTGGAGCACCTGGACCTCAACGAGGGGCTCGTCAAGGACGCCGAGGGCGAGGTCGTACACGTGGCCATCAACCCGAAGGATGAGGGCGTGGTGGAGAGAGCGAAGGCCGAGGGAGGTCGGGCGTGCCTGCGGTACCTGCCGTACGGCGTGTGGGTGCGCATGGACAAGTACAAGGGTGGTCCCTGCGGAAAGAAGCTCAAGGAGCTCGATGACAGCATCGACGCTGCGAACGCGGCGGCCCTCGTCTTCATCGAGCCACAGAGCTCGAGCCCGTTCGACTTCCGCAAGTACAAGGTCACGCGCACTGGCTTCGTCATCTCCCACGCCGAGGTCCTGGCGTCCACTGCCTGCCGGGGCCGCACCATGCACCGCGGAGTCATTGTTGACGCAGGGTGCAAGGATGCGAACGACCTGGGCGCTCTATGGCTGCACCTCTACGTGATGCTGTCCAGGGCAACGACGATAGACAACCTACTGATGGTGCGCTTCCCCGGCCTTGACTTTCTTGCCCGCGGCCCACCGGCAGACCTTGCGGAGAAACTGCGGGAACTTCAACATGCAGGAAGGAGGCAGAGAAGCTGGCGCGCGAGTTAGGTTTCGATCGCTTCTTGCACTAGGTATAAACAGGTATGATCCTGTGGACAGGCAGCAGGCATGCGTTGGCCGAGCTCCTGCAAAAACGAAACAGTCTCTTGCTTCCTCCCTCCTCTGTCATCATCGCCGCCCTAGTCCTCCTGTCGCCTTATGCATTCACGCTGCTGCTGCTGCCGCGATGGCTCCTCGCCCCTCCCTATTAGGTTCGTCATTCTCCTATCCCATCGTTCCTGCCACCGTTATCCTCGTCTGATCGATTGCTGTCCTGAGAGTCGTGCAGCGTTACGTGTCCCATGCAGCTTGCGCTACAAATCGCCGCGCATGCGTTGTCATTGTTCCTGCTAATGTTTCCCTAATTTTCTTGCCGCGTGATTGCATTGGGTTGGGTACGTCGCAGGGTAATTTTCTGCCGTGCTCCTTCGCTCTCGGGGCCTCTTCTGCCGCGCTCTTGGTCATTCTCCGCCGTGCTCCTTAGCTTTTGGGGTCTATCCTGCCGTGCTCCTGGTCTTTCTCTGCCGTACTCTTCATATCCAGCCCTGCTCCTTAGCTCCTGGGGTCTATTCTGCCGTGCTCCTGGTCTTTTTCTGCCGTGCTCCTTCGCTCTTGGGGCCTAATCTGCCGTGCTCTTGGTCTTTTTCTGCCTGCTCCTTAGCTCTTGAGGTCTATTCTGCCGTGCTCCTGGTCATTTTCTGCCGTGCTCCTTAGCTTTTGGGGTGTATTCTGCGGTGCTCATTTGCTCTTGGGGTCTATTCTGCCGTGTTCCTTGTCTTTCTCTGCCGTGCTCCTTCGCTCTTGGGGCCTATTCTGCCGTGCTCCTCATTTTTTTCTGCCGTGTGCGCCCAGAAGCTCCGCCAAAACGACCACCGCGACGATCCGCACGGCAGATACAGGAACACGGCAGAACACACAGGGTACACAGAGGCACGGCAGAACACAAAAACACGGCAAAACAGGAACACGGCATAACACACAGGAGCACAGCAAAACACACCCCGCACGCACGCCGACACGCGCGCCACGGCATACCTTCGCGGCATAACAACAACAGAGCATATTCCACATGCTTGGTGGACTGAAGCGACGCTTCCCGTTCTTGTCCGGTCAGGTTGCACGGGATGGCGATTTTACATGAGACATCCTCGCAAAAATGAGATCTTCGCGACATCGCGTTTAACAACAACAAGCGTTTCGCTCGAGACGTCCTCGAAAAGTTGATGACAGCGAAATTTCGCCGTCTGTGAACATGTGCGTTTCGCTTGGGACGTCCTCGAAGAAATGAGATGACGGCTGAAGTCTTTAACTAACTCTTATGTTAAGAATTGCGATTTCGCTAGGGACATCCTCAGAAAACGAGCGGCAGCACGGCGGACCAGAACGAAGAGCACGGCAGAAACTTTGCATTGCGCTAGGGACATCCTCAACAAAATGAGATGTCCTCAACGTCGTCTTGATATCGTTCTCGAAGTACCTCAAGATGACGAAATGAGAGGCCAAAACGCACGTCAAGATGGTTGTCAGAACGATTGGGAGACTTCCGAAAATGGCGATTTCGCTAGGGACATCCTCAAAAAGTGAAAACATACACCAGCATCGACTTGAAAACTATTGTTCTTGCATAGTTTTGACTTTGCTTCTGACAAGGCTTCCAGACGGCCCAAGGCAGCCTTCAAAATGTGTCGATTTCGGTAGGGACATCCTCACAAAATTGATGCGTGCGACATCGCATCGTAATGATTTTAGGAGGGCATCAGGAAGCACAAAAAGGCCACAACATGGCTCCAAGAGCGCCCTTAAGGTTGCTGACAATAGTGATTTCGCTAGGGACGTCTTCGAAAAAATAACACATCGAACAACATCGTTTTGAACACTGCTGTTTTAACATCGTCTGGGGATCGCTCCTGAAAAGGCTTCTAGATGGTTTAAGCCAGTCATCTAAAAATGACGATTTCGCTAGGGACATCCTGAAAACATGAATGTGTGTAACATCGGACTGTAACGGTTTTGTAAGGCATCAAGAAGGCCCCCCAAGGCCCCAAACAAGCCCAAATTAGACCCCCAGGAGCGCCCTCGAGACGATCCAAAATGGCGATTTCGCCTGAGACATCCTTACACAAATGAAATGTTCACAACATCAATTTCATCAACAATGAGCGTTTCGCCTAAGGCATCCCTTAAACATGGGAAGCCGCGAATTCGACACATGTTCAACTACTAGCGTCTCGCCAGAGACATCCTAACAAACATGATATCTTGGAGTGGCGGTTTCAATACCTCGCATGTTAAACATCGCGCTCTCGCTGCATACATCCTCAAACTAATAGGGCGGAGCATGGTCGGCGAAAAAAGAGCAAGGCAGAGAATGAGCAGTTCTGCCGTGCTCCTTCGCTCTTGACGTCTATTCTGCCGTGCTCTTTCGTTCCTGGGGTCTATTCTGAAATGCTCCTTGTTTTTTTGTGCCGTGCTCCTTCGCTCTTCGGGCCTATTCTGCCATGCTCCTGGCCATTTTCTGTCACGATCCTTTGTTCTTGGGGCTTATGATGCTGTGCTCCTGGCCTTTTTCTGCCGTGCTCCTTAGCTCTTGGGGCATATTCTGCCGTGCTCCTTCGCTTTTGGGGTTTATTCTGCCGTGCTCCTTGTCTTTTGCTTGCATACTCCTTCTTTGAGGCGTATTATGCCGTATTCTTGCATCTAGCTTGCCGTGCTCCTTAGCTCTTGCGGTCTATTCTGCCGTGCTCCTGGTCACTGGTCGTGTTTTGCAATGCTCCTTCTTTCCTGGCGCCTATTCTGCCGCGCTCCTCAGCTCTTGGGGTCTATTCTGTCGTGCTCCTGTTCTTTTTTCTATCATGCTCCTTCGCTCCTGGGGCCTAATTTGCCGTGCTCCTTCGGTCTTGGGGTCTATTCTGCCGTGCGCTCTGTCTTGTTTTGCCGTGGTCCTTTGCGATTGAGGTTCGTATTCCTAGTTCTTTTTGCCGTGTTCTTTAGCTCTTGGAATTGATTTTGCCGAACATAGAGGGGCACGGCAGAACACGCAAGAACACGGCAAAACAGACAGAACACACGGGAACACGGCAAAACACACAGGAGCACGGCAGCACACGCAGGAGCATGGCAGAACAAGTAGGAGCTTGGCAGAACACTCAAGAGCACGGCAGAATGCACAGGAAGACGACAGAACACACAGGAACACGGCAGACCACGCAGGAGCACGGCAAAACACACAGGAACATTGCATATTTCGTTTCACATGCTTGGTGGACGAAGCCACTCTTCTCAAGGAATGAGTTGGAATAAAGCCCGAAAGATCGTCCTAGATGGTCTATTCTGCCGTGCTCCTGTTTTTTTTCCTATCGTGCTCCTTCGCTCCTGGGGCCTATTCTGCCGTGCTCCTTCGCTCTTGGGGCTATTCTGCCGTGCTCTTTGTCTTCTTCTGCCATGGTCCTTTGCTCTTGGGTTCCGTATTCCTGGCTGAGTCTGCATCATATTTTCAAATCTCTTACTATCTGGGGTTCGGCGCTGCACCGATTTTTTCGTGGGCGGATTCCCACAAGCAGCGATATCGCTCGAGACATCCTCCGAATATGGAGGTGTTGGAGGCTATCGTTTAAGACGTTTTCTGTAAACAAGTGACATGTTCGTTCGAGACATCCTCAGAACATCGGGATGTCGAAAAATGTCAAGGATATTGTTTTGCATGAAAATTAGCGTTTCGCCCGAGATATCCTCGAACAAATGATTTGTTAGAAAAGCTGTTTTACCACTTCTCATAGAACATTGCGCTTTCGCTCGGGACATCCTCAGGAAATCGGGAGGGGCGCGGCAGACCGAAAAAAAGAGCACAGCAGAAACTGATCATTTCGCTGGGGTCATCCTCCACAAATGAAATGTTCGCAACATCGCCTCGACATCGTTGTCGAAGTGCTTCAAGACGAAGAGATGAGAGCCCCCAAAGGAGCCCAAGATGGCTCCAACAGCGCCCTGGAGTCTGCCGAAAATGACGAGTTATCTAGTCTTTCTGCCATGTTCCTGGTCTTCTTCTGGTTTGCTCCTTCGCTCTTGGGGCCTATTCTGCCGTGCTTCTTAGCGCTTGGGGTCTATTCTACCGTGCTCCTGGTCTTTTTCTGCCGTGCTCCTTCGCTCTTGGGGCTTATTCTGGTCATTTTCTGCCGTGCTCCTTGGCTTTTGGGGTGTATTCTGCTTTGCTCCTGGCCTTTCTCTGCCGTGCTCCTTCGCACTTGGGGCATATTCATCCCTGCTCTTTAGCTCCTGGGGTCTATTCTGCCGTGCTCCTGGTCTTTTTCTTCCGTGCTCCTTAGCTCTTGGGGCCTATTCTGCCGTGATCCTGGTCTTTTTCTGCCTGCTCCTGTGCTTTTGGGGTCTATTCTGCCGTACTCTTTTGCTCTTGGGGTCTATTCTGCCGTGTTCCTGGTCTTTTTCTGCCGTGCTCCTTAGCTTTTGGGGTCTATTCTGCCGTACTCCTTTGCTCTTGGGGTCTATTCTGCTGTGCTCCTGGTCTTTTTCTGCTCGGTTTCGATCATTGGGCCTATTCTGCCGTGCTTCTGGTCTTTTTCTGTCGTGCGCGCCCAGAAGCTCCGCCAAAACGACCACCGCGACGATCCGCACGGCAGAATACAGGAGCACGGCAGAACACACAGAGCACACAGAGGCACGGCAGAACACAAGCACGGCAGAACAGGAGCACGGCAGAACACACAGGAACACAGCAAAACACACCCCGCACGCACGCCGACACGCGCGCCACGGCATACCTTCGCGGCGTAACAACAACAGAGCATATTCCACATGCTTGGTGGACTAAAGCGACGCTTCCCGTTCTTGTCCGGTCAGGTTCCCGCCGCATGCGGTGTTGACCACAGACGTAAGGGCGATTTGACACCTGGCAGTAGATGGCGTTAGGGTATCGAAGATTCGCGGCGGTTCTGTTTTTGGCTATCGAGGAGAGTGGGAAAGGAGAGTGCGATCTGAGCGGTGTCAGTGGAGGGAATGTACCGATCAACCCCAGGAGCCTGGCAGCAGCTGGCGCTGGCAGCGGCAACGCAAGGGTTGCCTTGCCGATGGGCCCATGATGCCTTGATGTCCATCCAAGGTCTCCGGGCGGGCGCTCTCTTGGCAGCCTGCATTCTAGCACAGCTGTCACCCACAGCCTCAGGATGGGAAGACATTATGTAGGTTTTGCCCTTGGTGGCGGCGGCGTTGATGTTTGTTGTCATTGTCGCAGAGGCTGTGGTCTGATTTCCACCGCCCGTGGTCCAGCCCATTCGAATGCTTGAACGCCTGCGCGCCCGCTTTCATATGATCCGTCCTTCCGACCCGCCAGTTTTTGTCCCGCCAGCCCAGCGATCCACGGGGTCCCGACAGCCGCCGTTGTCGTCGTCGTCGTTATCGTCGTCGTCGTCGTCGTCGTCGTCATTGCGTCGTCAGATCCCTCAACCCTTTCCCGTTTCACGAACTCTCTCACGACCTCAGGCTCTCAGAGCGCGTCTCGGGCACCAGGACCTGCGCGGGTCGAATTGTCGCTGACAATCCAACGTAAAGATGGGTCGCGCGCACACAATGAACCCACGAAAAACAAACTCTCCCCCTTCGCCAGGGCGACACCAGGTGTCGAGTATGGTGGGCCTTGCCCCACCGGCCCTCCGTGAAATCTTCCTCTGTTCCTTCTCCCGCCCTCCCGAGGGGACGATGGGAGAGGGCGAGGAGGCGGTGAGGTACGAAGGGGTAACCAACTCCAGCCCGAGGCAGGAAAGCGGTCCTTAACGCTCGCGCTCCCCCTGTTGCAGTCGAACGGGCTTAACCTTGGCCAGAGACAAGGGTGCTGGGGCAGATCCTGGGGTCTTCTCCCTGATGGCCTTGACCTTGGGCCTTGGAGTGGCACGAGCTTGGGGGCTCGGGGGAAGTTCGACTTGGCGCAGGAAGCTGTGGAGGAGGGCGGTTTAAAAGTACGAGGAAGAGGGAGAGGAGGAGGAGGAGGGCGAAGAAGAGGAACATGAGGGGGGGGAACGAGAGAGAGGGAGAGAGAAACGAGGATGGGAAAATGGCCGAGAGGGGAGAGGCGCAGCGTGGCACTGCGAGGACCAGTGAGAAGTAGCCCTCAGGTCTTGCCTTCGGGGAGCGTGGCACTCGCGCCGGCTGCCACCTGCTGCCCGCTGGGAAGCCAGGGGCTCTGCAGAAGAGTGCTGCTGGTGTGAGGGGACGGCCCAGTGAGCCCGGGCATGGGCTGGGGAGAGGTGCGATCGGGGGCGCGGAGGAGGAGTGGGGTCGGCAGAGCTTGCCCCCTGCTGGGACTGTCCTCTGTCACAAGAAGAGGGGAGAGGCTGCGGGGAGGGTGTGACTTCTGCGAAGGCGAGCGCTGGATAAGATCTGGCCCCTGTCCCCCCCCCCCCCCCCAGGGTGCTCGAGGGGACAGGCATGCTGGCGCCAAGCGCACTTCCTTTTGTATCCCGCTGGTCCCCCTTTTCTGCCTGTGTCGATGTCATCGTCGCACCCTTTGTGACGATGGGAGTCGTTGGCGGAACGTCGCAGGGGAGGGGAGGGGAGGGAAGGAATGGAGGCGTTGGGGAAGGGAAATGGCGGGGATGTGAGAGATGGAACGAGAGTGGAGGGGATTTGACAGGACCAGCGGGAATGGAGGGGTTAGTGGAGGACGGGAGCGGGGGATGAGAGGGAAACGAATGAGGGACGAGCGACGAGGGACACGAGGAAGAGCGCGAGGGAGCGGGGAAGGCGGGCGGGTGAGGGTCCACCGGTCGGGCGGGGTGCGCACGCCGATGATCGCGCCGCCCTTTCTCGGGCCGCCCTCGCGCGAGCCTCTCCAGCATTCCACTCGGGCCACGCGGCCTCATTTTCCAATCCTTCGAGCAAGTTTTGAAGTTTCAACGGCTGATGCTGAGGTGCGAGACTGAATGAGACAAAGAAAGCGGCAGGCGTGAGGGTGGGGGTGGGGAGGGCGCATCTGGAGGGGAGCGGACCGTGGTCACACGAGTCAGTCGCCGCTCGGCGGCCTTGGCCTTTGGGCCATTCGGAGCCTCCGTCGAGCTCTGGCTGCCAGCGTGGGTCTCTGTCCTTCGGGGCTCGGACGAAGTCGAGCTCGCAGACAAGATGATGGGTCCACTGGCGAAGCTAACATCGGGTACCGCATGCGATGCCAGTCCCCCCCCTCGCGGGGAACGTGCTGCGCAAAGGGAGGGGCCCTTCGACCAGAGCGAGTGTTCCGTGTGCCTGGGGGAGGCGGCCCTTCCAGCATCTCGCCCCCACAAGGCTCTTCCGGGAGTTCTTCGCCGCCTTCCCTGCAAGCCTGCCGAAACGTCTGGGAGGCGGGCTCGCCATGAGACTTGCAAGGGCCCTCGGTAGGCCCTGGGAGGCTCTCCGAATGCGCCCTTGACTTTGCGGCCATCGTCGCCACCCCGCGGGGTGGGCACGGCACCCGAGAGGCCTGCCTCCTGCCTTCTCCCCGCCCTCGGTCTCGCCGCAACGCCAGGGGCGGGTGCTGTGGGAGCTGGGGGGCAGGGACAGGCGGAGGGGACGAGGGGACGGGGAGGGGGATAGCGATGAGCGTGAGCAAGACCAATAGCAGGAGAAGGAGGAAAAGGAGGAGGAGGAGGAGGAAGAGGAGGAGGAGGAGGAGGAGGAGGAGGAGGAGGAGGAGGAGGAGGAGGAAGGGGAGGAGGAGGGGGAAGAGGAGAAGGAGGAGGAAGTGTATGTCCAACACCGGTTAAAAAATGATGACCCCCCCGGATTCCGACCGCCATTAATTCGCGTCCGAATGAATGTTTTTTATTTGACCCCCCCGCAAGAAATCCATGGATGCCGATCGATGCCATTTGTATACACCTCGGTACCAGGGATAATGCCGATGGGGATGTTCCCGTCATTCGATCATTTTTTTTTTTTTTTTTTTTTACTTTGGGTTTTTGCCATTGGGTTTTGGAATTCAACATCGCTCCCGCGGTATAACATCTATCAGCGGTATGCCGCCGCCGCGCGCGCGCGCGTTGGCGATTGGAATTTGTGCATTCAGTGTCGCATATCCACATGGGGATGTTCCCGTCTTCCGATCAGAGAGTGAATTTTTACATTGGGTTTTCGCCATTGGGTTTTGGAGTTCAACATGGCTCCCGTTGTATAAAAATCTATCAGCGGCATGCCGCCGCCGAGCGCGCGCGCTTGAGCGTTGGCGATTGGCATTTGTGCATTCAGTGTCGTATATCCACATGGGGAGGTTCCTGTCTTCCGATCAGAGAATGTTTTTGTGCATTGGGTTTTTGCCATTGGGTTTAAGAGTTCGACATCGCTCCCGTTGTATCAAATCTATCAGCGGCATGCCGCCGCCGCGCGAGCGTTGGCGATTGGCATTTGTGCATTCAGTGTCGTATATCCTCATTGGGACGTTCCCGTCTTTCGATCAGAGAATGATTTTTTACATTGGGTTTTCGCCATTGGGTTTTGGAGTGCAACATCGCTCCCGTTGCATCATATCTATCAGCGGCATGCCGCCGCCGCGCGCGCGCGAACTTTCGTTCCGTTGTATCAAATCTATCAGCGGCATGCCGCCGCCGCGCGCGCGCGCGCGCGTTGGCGATTGGCACTGCTGCATTCAGTGTCGTATATCCACATGGGGATGTTCACCTCTTCCGATCAGCTACTGTTTTTTTACATCGGGTTTTCGCCAGTGGGTTTGGGAGTGCAACCTCGCTCCCGTTGTGTCAAACCTATCAGCGGCATGCCGCCGCCGCGCGCGCGCACGTTGGCGATTGCAATTTGTGCATTCAGTGTCGCATATTCACAGTGGGATGTCCCTGTCTCCCGATCAGAAAATGATTTTTACATTGGTTTTTTGCCATTGGGTTTTGGAATTCAACATGCCCCCGTTGTATAACAATAGTTCAGCGGCGTGCCGCCGCCCCGCGCGCGCGCGAACGCGCGCGCGCGTCTGTGCAGTCAATGTCGCATATCCACATGGGGATGTCCTTGTATCCTGATCAGAGAAAGGTTTTTCTTGTACATAGGGTTTTTGCCATTGGGTTTTGGAATTCAACATGCCCCCCGTTGTGTAGCAATGTATCATCGGCATGCCGCCGCTGCGCGCGCGTTGGCGATTGGCATTTGTGCATTCCGTGTCGTATATCCACATGGGGATGTTCCCGTCTTCCGATCCGAGAATGTTTTTTTTTCCATTCGGTTTTCGCCATTGGGTTTTGGAGTGCAACATCGTTCCCGTTGTATAAAATCTATCAGTGGCATGCCGCCGCCGCGCGCGCGTTGGCGATTGGCATATTTGCATTCAGTGTCGTATATTCACATTGGGATGTTCCCGTCTCCCGATCAGGGAATATTTTTTTACATTGAGTTTTCGCCATTTGGTTTTGGAGTGCAGCATCGCTCCCGTTGTATCAAATCTACCAGCGGCATGCCGTCGCCGCGAGCGCACTCGTTGGCGATTGGCATTTGTGCATTCGGTGTCGTATATCCACATGGGGATGTCACCGTCTTCCGATCAGAGCATGAATTTTGACATTTGGTTTTCGCTATTGGGTTTTTTTGGAAATCAAATTTCGTCCCGCGGTATATAATCCACCAACGGCATGCCGCCGCCGCGCGCGCGAAATTTCGTCCCATTGTATCAAATCTATAAGCGGCATGCCGCCGCCGCGCGCGCGCGCTGGCGCTTTGCACTTTTGAATTCAGTGTCGTATATCCACATTGGGATGTTCCCGTTTCCCGATCGGAGAATGAATGTTTACATTGGGTTTTCGTTATTGGGTTTTGAAATCAACCATCGCTCCCGTTTTATAAAATCGATCAGCGGCGTGCCGCATTTGCGTATCCAGTGCCGCTTCGCAACCCAAACAGGGTGCGCGGTGTGCAGGGAGTGGTCCCTGTGCGCAGTCTCTAGCCACGCTGGGGTCGCAGGGCGTGGCAGGCGTGGCCTGGCGCCAAGAGGGGGTGCGCAGAAGTCTGCCCCTGCACGCAGGGCGCCAGGGCGGTCGCGGGGACGTCTCCAGCGATCCAGTTTGCCCCGCCTCCCTTTTGTTTCTATAGGCGCACTACAGCGCTGGGGAAGACCATTCTTAAATTGTCTCCCCCAAATATTTTGCAACGTAGGAGTAAGAAAAAGGGAACTGACTAATGATAAGGATGATGCAAGAGGCACGGGGAGTGAGGAGGGGGCATGGAGGAAACATGCTTGGAATATAAAGATGGATGTGACAAGGATATGCAGCAGGAGGAAGGGGAGGGGAGGAGGAGAAGGAGAAGGAGGAGGAGGAGGAGGAGGAACAAGAGCTGGAGGAAGAGGAAATTGGAGCAACAGGTCGCCCGTAGCAGGTGGACTCCCGCAGGAACAGGAATCGATAGGACGAGAAACCCACCAGTCCCTGTCCTTGAGGTCCACTCACCAAGTCCTCGCACGAGGACACCGCGCCTCGCGTGCCTTCCCGCCGTGATGGCGACGCCTCCCAGGGCGATGGCAGTTGAGCGTTGATCGTTGAGAGTTGAGGTCCATCTCGGCCTTCGCCTTCCAGCATCGCAGATTCAGGAATCGGGTCACGCACGCAGGCTCTGACGATTGCCGACGATGTCCAGCAAACAGCAGCGCATTGCACGCGCCCTGTGCGCAGATGTCTGATCCTCCGACCGCCGTCATCTCAAGCAGAAATGTCTTGTACACTGGGAGCTAGATGTGTGCATATGCAATTGATAGTGATGGTGGAAGGTTAGCAAATGTGTGGCCTCTCCAGAGGATGATGATGATGATGATGATGATGATGATGATGATGATGATGATGATGATGATGATGATGATGATGATGATGATGATGATGATGATGATGATGATGATGATGATGATGATGATGATGATGATGATGATGATGATGATGATGATGATGATGATGATGATGATGATGATGATGATGATGATGATGATGATGATGATGATGATGATGATGATGATGATGATGATGATGATGATGATGATGATGATGATGATGATGATGATGAGGATGATGATGATGAGGAGGAGGAGGAGGAGGAGGAGGAGGAGGAGGAGGAGGAGGAGGAAGAGGTTTTGCTCCTGTCGCTCCGCTTCATGACGACGGTGGATCGAGGCACTAGGCCCTCGAAGGGCCTTGCCTTTCAGGCCGCCTCTCCTCCTCCTCCTCCTCCTCCTCCTCCTCCTCCTCCTCCTCGTATGATGATGAGGAGGCTCTTTTCATCTCAGACGGCACTGGCACCACGTCACGAGGCGCGAGCTCGCGGCCCGGCAGCCTATTTGCCCGAGCCGCCTGCCCCCCCCGTGCTCCTGGCGCTTGCCGCCTTTTCGACGCGTCGCGAGCCACGGGCCCACTTCGAGGGCCCTGCCCGCACCGGAGGGGGGACCCAGCCCTGCCACTACCCAGCATTCGTTCAGCACTCGTGCGCCAGTGTCGCCATGCCACCGCCTCAGCATGTGGCCGCTCCTCAGACTCGCGAGGGTCCCCCTGCGCGCTAACCGTCGGCCTATACGGCCAGGTGGCTACCCTGCGCCTCGAGCCTTAAACGCCCTCTTGCGGCTGCCCCGCCCTTCCTCTTTAGACCATGGTCAGGTCCGCGTCTGCCATACTGCTGGTCACGCCCTGCGCCATGTCCATCGCCTCCCACAGGTAGCCCTGGAGCGCGGCACTGTGCCAGCGCCCCCAACGCTGCACCAGCACAGCGCGGATGCTCCGCCGATCCTCAGGCTGTGGGAGCCGACGTCGTTCGGGTCCACCCCGTCCGCCATGGCCGACTGCATCACCACGCGCTGGACACCAGCTCGTGTCACGAGCTTGGCGTCACTGTAAGCGAAGAGCGGGTCGTGCATCCTCGTCCCTGAGAACCTCTCGCGCGCCCAGCCCTCGTAGATCGTCAGCGCGTCCACGACGCAGATGTGCCCTTTCTCCATCGACTCCGCCGCGACCTCCACCCTAAAGTGGTTGCGCCATTCCCCTCGATTGTACTGGTCGGTCTTATTGGCCCTGATCTTGGTGACGACCTTGTTCGCTTCGGGCCAGGTCCTGCACGGCTCGCCCGCTGCCTGGGTGGCGTCGACCCCTCGCAGACGTTTGCCGCTCGTGTAGCCGTTCTGGTCCCCGGACACGTACTCGCTAGCTCTCAGCAGGAAGAAGTATCTTGTTGCCACCGCCGCACAAGGAGCCGCGCCTTCACGGGACCTTTCCGGCTGCGGCTTCCTCCGAATCTACCGCATCATCCAGGGGGTGACCGGCGTTTTTCGCTTGGCGTCCCCGTCTCGCTTCCTGAGGCCGTCGATCGTCATCCAGAGCCTTCCTGTCCCCGCCGCCAGGTCGGCGATGCCTAGAGCCAGGTGCTGGGCGCGGACAGCATTCAGGTATTGCTTGATAGTGCCCGCCTTGTTGCACCCGCGCCTGGACAGGTGGATGACAAACTCCAGCAGCAGCTTCTGCTCCTCCCTGTTGTTTGTGAGCGTGACCTCCCGTGGCTGGCTGATGCCCCCCGCGCGCGGCAAAAGAGAGACCGCCACCTCCAGCCCGGGCTGTGCGACTCGGTGGTGGAGCTAGCCAACTTGTCCAAAACGGGATCCACTTTGGCTTTCTCCCTAGACTCGCGTGTCTTGAGGTCTGCGAGGATCAGGTCGCTGGGCTTGGCCTTGTCCTGGACGGCCTCCGGCCCGAGCAGGTTCGGCGGCTGGCGCTGCGCCAGTTCTACACTCTGACCCCTGCGCTTCTTCTTCTGAGAGGTGGCTCCTGCCATGCGCTCCTCCGCCACCTTCGGCATCTGTTCTGCCGAGGCCCGGTCGAGCCATCCTATCCTCCCCTCTGGTCGGGGTAGCCCCAGGTCCTAACCAGTTAGTCCAACTGCTCCTGCGCCTCCTCCTGCTCCAGGCACCCGCTTCTCCTGCTGTCAGCTGCCCCGCGGCTGTCGTCCCCGCCGTCGTCCGCCTCCCGGTCGATTCCCTGGGCGACCAGCCTCAAGTGCGATCGGGTGCCGCTCGCTCCTGCGCCAGCTCCGCCCGAGCCCCTGGTGTCGCTGAGGTAGCCCGCCACGGCTTCCGGGTCGATGCGGTCACCTTCCTCTGGTCCCGGGCCGTCTGGGTCCTCGCCTCCTCCCACCGCGGGCCCGTGCCTCATGGCGGCGGGCTGTGATGCCCTTCGCTGCCTGGCCTCCCGCCTTCTGGGCCCTTCGGCCGCTTGCGCCCCCTTCTCGATCCGAATGGCCCTAGCGCGCAGGGTGGCCATCCTTGCTGCCTCCCCCTCAGGGCTGGCCGCCACCCGCGTATCCCTCGCGACCCTGAGCTCTGCCTCAGGGCCTCGCTGCTCATCGCCCCTCTTCCCCTCTGGCATTGGGAGTGTCGCTCGCCTGGCTGGCATCGGGAGGGGCTCGCGCTCGCGCCAGGGGCGCGGTGGCGCTGAGCGGGCGGCCCGCTTTGGGGCGGGGGTTCGCCCGTCTCCTTCCGGGGATCGGGGGCGCGACCTCCTGCGCTGACGGGCGGGTGGAGCTTGGGCCGCGGTCCCGGGGCTGCTGCCGGATGCCTGGCGCTCGGCGGCCCTGCTCGCCAGTGCCTGCGCCCCAGTGCCGCCCGCTTCTGCCATCCTTGCCTGGCAGGTTCCTCCCTGGCGACGGATCGATTCTAGCCTCCTCGCCCTCAGTCTGACGCGGGGCTCCGCTGAGGCCGGACGAGCCGCGTTCTTGCGCGCCCCCCCCGTGGTCGCCGTTGCTTCTGCTGGCGCCCCCACTGCCTCCTCGCGCTTCCTGCGGGCGCGTGCCTCGGGGGAGGGTGGCAGGCATTCCTCGCTGGTGCCGCTGCTTGCTGCCCGGCTCTGCCGCCCCGGCTGCCGCGGGTGCCGGGCCTGGGGGCCCGCGCTGAGGTCGGCGTCGCTGGAACGGCTCTTGGCCCGGCCGCAGGGCCGCCGCCGTCGTTGCGATCTCGGCGGCGGCCTCCCGCAGAGGCGCCGCCTTCTTCCTCTCCTTTCTCCCGCCAGCGTCTCCGCTGCCCCGCTGGGGCGGTGGGTCCACGTCCTGCCCGTGCGCCGCCGTCTCGCCGTGGGAGTGGCGGTTGATCCCTCCGTCCGCCCAGTCCTCGCCTGCGCGCCTCCTTCCCAAGAGAGGCAGCAGATGCCCGACTTGCAAAGCGAGGCCGGGGCGCTGTGCTCCAGGTGCGGGCAGCCAGGTCGGAGGCGCGGCTTGAGCTCGCGCTCCTGCGGCTCCTGGGCGAGGCTCTGCTCCGAGCCTGCCGGGGCCGCCCCGCTGGCGGGCGCCGCCGTCGCGTGCGCGGCTCCGGCCCGCGCCTCTGGCAGTTCCTGTGTCGCGGTCCCTCCGGCCCTCGGCGCCATCGGGGGCGCCGTGGGCGCTCGGGGCCCCGCTGCTGTCCAGGGCCCCCAGTTGTCTTCGCTATCCATGGCGCCCGCGCGCCGCCCTCCGCCTCCGCCGTCGTGTCTTCCAGCGGGCCGGGCGGGGCCTTGGGTCCGTGGGCGTATGTCATCGGCGCCTGGATGCCTAGGCGCGCGGCCGCCCCATGCAGCCTCCTGCTGGAGGAGCAGGCGGGGGAACTGCGTCGAGGGGCAGACCGTTCATGGCGCATGCAACGTCGCGGTCCTCGTTGAGAGGCCCGCGCGGGACAGGACAGCCAGGTTGTAGAACTGCAGGGGTTCCATGATCAGGAGAAAACGCTGGGGCACATGGAAGTGGCTGAGCTTCGGTGCCGTTGCGATCGCGCTCCACCGCCCCGCCCGCCGGCGGCGGCGGGGGGGTCCTCATTCCTCGGACATTTGCCGTCTGCTCCCGGATGCCTCGTCACGGTGATCACCCGTGCCGCTTCCTGCTGCTTCTTCCCCCCCTGCTCCTCGCGCGCAGGGCCGTTCTTCTGGCCGTCCGCGCGCTGGCAGGTTCGGTGGCAATAGAAGACCGGGAACTTCAGACCTGGTCGCCGTCGGTAGCGGCCCGCCATGTTGCGTGGCGGCTCGCCCTGGCCGCCAGACTCCTCCTCGCTGGGTGGGGCCGCGCCCTGTTCGCCGTGGGGGGCCTGCTCGGGAGTGCCTTGAAAGGCCTAGGGCCTCTTCGTCAGGCCCTCCCTGAAAGGTCCGCGCGTTCGCGAAGCCCTGGCCGTCCTCCCTGACGTCCCCCGTGGCCGCGAGGTGCCGGCGCAGGGGGGAGGGTGGCGGCTTCGGCCGCGCCGGCGGCGTTCCCGCTGGCGGGGGCGGCGGGCCCCCTGCGTGGGCCTCGGCGGGCGCTGCCTTGGCTGGGGGTCCTCCTGCCGCCCTGGCTGGGCTGGGCCTGCCCGGTGTTTCGGCAGGCGCGGCAGCAGTGCCAGCCCTCCGCGAACTCGAACTGAGCGCGGCCCCGACCGCGGCCACTGAGGGCCTTGGGCGGTCTGGGAAGGGGTCCTCCAGCAGGCTGCGGGCGCGCTTCAGGCCCTGCTCATCGCTCGGCAGCATCCCGCACTTGCGCTGCTCCTCCTCCCTGCTTTCTGCGATGACTAGGCCTCTCGGGTCCTGCGGTTTGGCGCGCCTTCGGCCGCGTTTGCAGCCAGTCCCACGCGGCGCCCTCTCTGGCCGGGGGGCAGACCCCCTCCTTGCACCCCTCCTGCTGGCTCCTGCGGTGCTCCAGCTGCGCGAAGGCCTTCTCGATCATCGCGTCCGCCAGCTGGGGGCGCGCCGATCCAATCGTCCATGCTGCGAGGGTCCTTGACGCCCGCGGCGACCGCTCGGCGGAATGAGGCTGGTGCTCCGCCCATCGGCCTCCAGATCTCCTCCGCCTCGAGTTGCCGAGCGCCAGGCAGGGGCTCCTTCTGGTCCATTATCAGGGCGCGGTCGCCTGCTCTCCCGCTCACTGCCCCGCTCCCTGATGCTTGGGGCGGGGCCCTCGGCCGAGAAGACGATCTCGTTGGCTCCTCCGTCCTTCGGGTGCCCGTGTCCGCGCGGCTTGGCCCCTCCCGCCCTCCTCTTTTCGGGGTGCGCGGGCCCGGGGCCAGCTCGCCCTCCTCGTTGCTCAGGCGGGCGACGTCCGATCGCAGTTTGCCCGCGCAGGCGCGAGTGCTCATCGCCTCGACGCACTCCTGACCGAGACTGGCGGGCTTCCCGCCGCCTTGAACGGCCGTCGCCGCCGAGCCGTGGCATCGCCGAGCTCGGCGCAGTTCACCTCGGCCTCCTCCCAGCTGAAGCCCGCTGCCTGCAGATTTGCGCTTGCAGGGCCTAGCTCAGCGAGCAATGTGGCATCGGCCGCTGCCGCTTTGGCGCCGGCCTGGGTGATGAGGTCTGCCCATCGCCTCGCCTTCTCGCCGTCGTCATTCGCGAGGCTAGCCGCCGCCGCGTCCGCCTTCCCTGGCGCTTGGCCGGCCCACTCAGCCACTCCCGGGGGCCGCGGCGTGCGCCCCGCTCCTGGCGCCCCCGATGCGCCGTGCATCCACGCGTTGGCGCCCCTCCTGGCGCCCGCCTTGCATGGGGCCCCCAGGGCGCTTGGCCGCTCGACGAGGGCGCCAACAGGCCCGGGGTCATTTTGAGTGTGCGTGGCCCGCGGGGCTCACGGCGCGCCGCTGCCAGCTGCCAGGCCGCGCGCGCGTCCTCGTCGCCCTGGCCTTCTCAGATCAGGGCCCGATGGAGCCGGCCTCTCTCGAGGTGCCTGGCCCAGCTCTCCCGCGGGTCGACCGCCTCGGGCACTTTTTCGGCCGCGAGCGCCTTGGCCTTCTCATCCTCCGCGCTGGAGCGGGTGTCCGCAGTGGCGTTGTGGTGCGTGCAGATGTGCGCGCTGTCTACCTCGCATCCGTAGACCGCCTCCAGTAATGTGATCACCATGACGAGGAAACTGGCGTGGGGGTTCTTGGCGCGGCGTTTCTGCAACCAGCAGTGGGCGAGTTGCCCCCGCCATGCATGACCGCGCCCCTCTCTCACCATCCTTCCGCGCTGGCTTTGGCCGCGAAGGTGGCCAGGTTCATGAACTCCGCCATCGCGGTGATAGCTTCCTCATCCTCTTCGACCCCCACTGCCTCCCCGGGCGCCCGCGTGAAGTCGGGCGCCGCGTGGGGCGCGCGCTTGCAGTTTGTGCGGGCTGCGCGTCGAGTTCTTCCTGGCCGGGCCGTCGGGGGGCTTGCGGGGGCAGCTGGGCCAGTTTGCGGCGCGCGCGAAGCGGCGCGGGGGGGGGGCGACGTTTTTCGCCGGGGAGCTCGGCTTCACCGAGTTTTTCCGCGAGGCCTGACCTGAGGGGCGCCCCGTCCGAGCCGCGCCATCTCTCGACTGTCTAACTATTTGTTTGGCCTCGCACCGCGGACGACCCGCGCGCGTCGCTGGGGCCATCTCGGGGCGACCAGCGCGCGTCGCGGGAGCTCCGTGCTGCGTTCTGCCCAGCGCCTCGCTCGCCCGTCATCGCTCTGCCCAGCGGCCGCAGCCGTGCCCGCTATCAGCCAGCCAGCTAGATCTCTTTGCTCCGCGCAACGGACGACTCCCGGACGACCCGCGTGCGTCGCAGTGACCCCTCCATGGCGACGTGCGCGCGTCGCTGGGATTCCGCGCTGCGCCGCGCCCGCGGCCTTGGACTTTGGAGTGCGCGGGCAAAGAGGGAGGACAATGAGGGAAGGAAGCGGGCGCGATCCTCGTGGGGTGCGCGCCGGCATGGGCGTCGCGGCGCGCGGGCGCTGCTGTCGGGGTTCCAGGGGGGGCTGCCCGCGGCGGCCGCGCTTGGTGTCGCGTGTGCTCAGAGTCAGGCATGCCCGAACAATTTGAATTTATTTGCATTCGCACTAGGCGCATCCATGCTCGCACTCACGCAAATGTACTCACTCGCGCGCAGAGTCATTCACGCTCAGACTCGCGCTCTGACTCGCCCGCGCCCAGCCTCTCGTAATCAGACCCGTCGTCTTCGCTCATGTTGTGCGCACCGCCGCGCAATTCGGCGCGCCTCTCATGCGGGTCGTGAATTCGCGGCCCCATCGGGAGCGACGCCGAAACATATTTACAGCCGCGGTTCTCACAACTTCATGTGGTTGGGTCCTTCGCCAGGATCTCTCTCATTCATATTTCACGACTTCCAAATCGGTTCATTTTTCCTTTCCCAAGTTTTTTTTTACACATTCAATATTCCAAATCTGGCCTTTTTTGTTTGAGGAAAATCCAGATTTTAATCAAGCCTTTCATATTTTCGATATTTGTTTTTTTTTCAGCTTGTTCTTGTTTCCCTCGGACTTTGTTTCCAGACTTTTTCGAAGTTCCAAATCGGGGCAAACTTGGATTCCAAGTTTTTTTTTTTTTTTTTTTTTTTTTTTTTTTTTTTTTTTTTTTTTTTTTTTTTTTTTTTCTTCAAGTTCCGAGTCGGAACGAACTTTTTTTCCAATTCTTCTTTCAGACTTCCAATTCGGGGCGAACTTTCTTCATTTTCCATAGAATTTCTTCTAACCTCCAAATCGGGACATGCTGTTTTGAATATTTTGAAAACTTTCGTCCACCTTCCAAGCGGGGCAGACTGGGCGCGGCGTCCCTGGGCATGGCCTTCGTGAGCTTTCGCGCGTTTGGGGCGCGATCTGGGCGGGCGGCGGCCCGGGGCCCGGGGGTCCCAGTTGCGGACCCTGTTCCTGTGGGCGCCTGCTTGGGCCCGCGCCTCAATGCCCGCTGTTCTTTGGGCGCTGGGGGGGGGCTGCGAGCCCGCGGGCGAGGCCAGGGGTTGAGGCCCGACCAGCGGCGGACGTGGTCGGGGGCGGCCGAGGCGCGCGCCGCCGAGATTGCGTGGCGTTTTTTTTCGCGCGCCGCAAACGACCCAGTGCTCGCGTTGCCAGGGGGTTCGCCCGCGCGCCCTGCGAGATGGCGTCTCCCGGCAAGTTCAAGTTGGCCGGGAAAGTTTTGCGCCTCGCGCGAAACAGGAGGGCGGGGCCTCGCGTTTCGCGACGAAAATCGCCCTCGCGATGCGCGGGGCAGGCGCGAAGGACGCGGGGCGTTGCTGCCGCGTCGCCGCGGTTCCCGCGGGCTGAGAGAGCGGGGCGCCGTTGCCCCGGGGATATCCGCTCGCGCGCCGCGCGAGAGAGGAAGGAGGGGCCGCGCATTCCGCGCCGAAACATCGCCGTCCTCGACGCCCGAGGCAACGCTGGCGGATGCCAGCAGCGATTCTGAGTCAAGGGTGAAAAAATCATTCGCGTTCCGCGGGAGTCATGGACATGGGGCGCCACAGCTGACAAAATCTGCCGCGACCCCCGCGGGTCGAGGGCGCGGGGGGCCGTTGCCGCGGATGCAATCGCTCGCGGTCCGCGCGAGTGGACCGCGGGACCATGTATTCCACGACGAAAAATTGCCATCGTCGACGCGCGAGGCAAATGCCGCCAGCGGATGCCAGCAGTGCTTCTGAGTCAAGAGCAGAAAGTCCTTCGCGCTGCGCGCAAGTTGCAGGACACAGGACGCCGCTGCTGATAGAATATGTCGCGCCCCCCGCGGGTCGGGGGCGCGGGGCGCCGTTGCCCTGGGAACGTGATCGACCCACGAACCCGGAAAGGAATATGGATATGTCACGCATGGCAGCGTCTTCAAAGACACCTGATGGGGTGGCGGGCAAATCCAGTGCGGAATGTATCGATCTTGATGCACCCCTGAGCTAATTGACAGGGGGATATGCCAGGAGGACGCTCCGCGAGACGTCTCAAGGGACGCGCCAGGCGACGTGCCGGGGGGCGTGCCGTGGGGTCGCACCGCGGGACGTGCTAAGGGGACGCGCTACGGAACGTGCCAATGTATCTGCCGCGGGATGTGCCACGGGGCGCGCCGCGCGACGTGCCGGGGGGATTCGACAAGGGGCGCCCCACGGAACGTGCCAGGGAACGTGCCAGGTTGCAATGCTAAGTTTATCGATCTTGTCGATCTTGATGTGCCGTGCCTCAGTTTGTGCTGTGCTGCGCCGTGCTGAATTGCGATGTGCCGTGCCGTGATTGTGCTCTATAGCGTTGCGGATCGAGTCCCCCTTTGCATCCGAATCCTGACCGAGCTGATCTGGATCTTAAGCCCGAGCTGCCTGAACACATAGTAGCTGCCCCAGAGCTAATTCTTTACGCTTCGCGTATCCCCACCAGCCCATCTCACAGCAGCAACTCTTGCGAAGCATGCCGACAGTCGTGTTTTTTCAGGCGTGTGTCCGCTTGGGCCCGCATATCTCCCCTGTTCCTCCTTCCTCCCGCCTCCTTGCACATCCTCCTTGTGGGGGGGGCGGGAGAAGGACGAGGCGGAGGAGGAGGGAGAGAAAGCGCTCCTCGTGATTTGAGTCGTTTGGGGTTTCTCGTCCTGGTGTGAGTCGTTCGGGCCCTTCTTCCTGGTGTGAGTCGTTCGGGCTCTTCGTGGTGTGAGTCGTTCGGGCTCTTCGTCCTGGTGTGAGTCGTTCGGGCTTCTCGTGGTGTGAGTTGTTCGGGCCCCTCATCCTGGTGTGAGTCGTTCGGGCCCCTCCTCCTGGTGTGACTCGTTCGGGCTCCTCGTGGTGTGAGTCGTTCGGGGCCCGCGTCGTGGTGTGAGTCGTTCGGGCTCCTCGTGGTATGAGTCGTTCGGGCGCCTCCTCCTGGTGTGAGTCGTTCGGGCCCGTCCTTGTGGGCCCCTCATCCTGGTGTGAGTCGTTCGGGCCCCTCCTCCTGGTGTGACTCGTTCGGGCTCCTCGTGGTGTGAGTCGTTCGGGGCCCGCGTCGTGGTGTGAGTCGTTCGGGCTCCTCGTGGTATGAGTCGTTCGGGCGCCTCCTCCTGGTGTGAGTCGTTCGGGCCCCTCCTTGTGGGCCCCTCATCCTGGTGCGAGTCGTTCGGGCCCCTCCTCCTGGTGTGACTCGTTCGGGCTCCTCGTGGTGTCAGTCGTTCGGGGCCCGCGTCGTGGTGTGAGTCGTTCGGGCTCTTCGTGGTGTGAGTCGTTCGGGCGCCTCCTCCTGGTGTAGTCGTTCGGGCCCCTCCTTGTGGTGTGAGTCGTTCGGGCTCTTCGTGGTGTGAGTCGTTCGGGCCCCTCGTCCTGGTGTGAGTCGTTCGGGCTCCTCGTGGGGCCTCTTGGGGACCTCTTGGAGCCTCTTGGGGCCTTGGGGGCCTCTTGGGGGCCTCTTGGGGGCATCTTGGGGGCCCCTTGGGGCCTCTTGGGGCCTCTTGGGGGCCTCTTGGGGGCTTCTTGGGGGCCTCTTGGGGCCTCTTGGGGGCCTCTTGGGGGCCTCTTGGAGGCCTCTTGGGAGCCTCCTGGTGACCTCTGGGGGCCATCTTGGGGCCTCTTGCGACCTCCTCAGAAACGCAAAGTAGAGATGCCCCCTGAGAAGGACAAAATGAGGCCAAAACCTTCGTAAAATCAATGATTTTGCTATGAAGGACGATGAGCGTTACCCCCCCAGAAGTCCAAAATGGGGCCAAAACCATAGTAAAATCAATGTTTTTGGCTTCACCGAAGAGGAAGGGGGCCAAACGGTGCCCCCCCCCCCAGGGCCAGAATCCTCGTGAGGATTGTCGTTTTTTAGCCCTCCCAGGAGTCGAAAAAGGCCCCCCTGACCACGCTCGGGACTCCCTCTCCAGGTCCAGGGGGAGGGGGTAGGGGGAGGGGTAAACCCCTCCCCGAAGGGGAAGAAGGGGGGTTGAGGACAGAGAGAGCTCTCTAAACCACTCACGCCCAAAGGGCTGGTGGGATTGACAGGGGGACATGTCACGAGGACGCGCCGCGGAAGGTCTCAAGTGACGTGCCGAGCGACGTGCCAGGGGGCGCGGCATGGGGGCGCATCGCGGGGCGTGCCAAGGGGGCGCGCTACGGAACGTGCTGGGGACAAGCGTTTCGCTCGAGACATCCTGTCAGACATCCGCCTGAGCGACCTGGACACTTGAAAACAAGCGCTTCGTTCAACGCACCCACGACGCATTCCCATGCTAGACATCCGCCCGGGCGAACTGGACACGTGAAAACAAGCGGTTCGCTCGAGACATCCTCAACGCATCTGCATGTGAGACGTCCGCCCGGGTGACCTGGGCACGTGAAAACAAGCGTTTCGCCCGAGACGTTCTTCATTGTAGACATCCGCCTGGGCGACCTGTGCACGTGAAAGCAAACGTCTCGCTCGAGGCGTCCTCAACGCATCTTCATGTTAGACATCCGCCTGGGCGACCAGGACACGTGAAAACAAGCGTATTCCTCGGCATTCTCAACGCATCCTCATGCTAGGCATCCGCCTGGGCAACCTGGACACGTGTAAACAAGCATCTCAATCGAGACTTCGCCAACGCATCCTCATGCTAGACATCCGCCTGGGCGTGAAGCCAAGCGTCTCGCTTGAGGCGCCCTCCACAAATCCTGGCGCTAGATCTCTGCCCGGGCAACCTGGAGGCGTGGAACCAAGCGTCTCGCTCGGGGCATCCTCCAGGCCCGGGCACGTGAAAACAAGCAGTTCACTTCAGAGATTGTCTGAATTCTGGTCCCCTCAGGAGAGACCAATCTATAACGCAAGACAAGCGTTTCGCTCAAGACGTCCTCAACAAATTCTGAAAAAAATGGAACAAGCGTTTCGCTCGAGACATCCTCAGCATTTAATTCGCCGGCTTACCCCGACCTCGATATTTATCGCGAAAGAAATTCGCCAGCTCACCTCAAGTCAAAACCGGGGGTAAACCAGCTAAGAGAGCACCCTGGGCTCATGCCCTGCGAAATAAGAGCCCAGGGCGCCATTGCCGATGAACTCTGTCGCGCCCTCCGCGGGTTGGGGGCGCGGGGCGTCGTTGCCCCGAAAGAACCATTCGCGCGCCGCGCGTGATAGGAACGCCAGGTCGCGCATTGCGGGGCGAAACATCGCCCCCCTTGACGCGCGGGGCAAACGCCAGCGAATGCCAGCAGCGGTCCAAAGACGCGCGCAAGAAGTCTGTCGCGCTCCGCCCGAGTGAAGGACACAGGGCGCCATTGCTGATAAACTCTGTCGCGCTCCCCCGCGGGTTGGTGGCGAGGGGCGCCGCTGCCCCGGGAAAGACCGCTCGCGCGCCGCGCGAGAGGAAAGCGGGGCGGCGCGTGTCGCGGAGAACGTCGCCCCCCTCGACGCGCGAGAGAACAGAAACACAACTCGCGCTTGCTCCGCGCGGGCGAGTCGCCCCCGGCACCTGGCGCAAGGCCCTCGCCGCCTGAAAACTAATGTCGCGGAAGCCCCGTGCCCTCCAGCGAAGCGCGCAGCGCTTGCTATAAGTTTTCGATTGTTTGGCGGCGGGGGGAGGGGGTTCTCGGGGACCCGACCCCCCGGCCCGCCCCCGGGGCGCCTCGCGTTCTCCCGGGGGCGGCCCCGCGCGCTCGGGCGGCCCAGGTGGGGGCGGCGATTTCCCGATCGATGTTGGCCAGGGCAAGCGACCGCGGAGGCTCGCGGCGATGCGCGCCCGCGCTCTGCAAAATCACATGCGCCGCTCCTTTGGCGCCCCCCCCCGCCCTTGCCCCCCCGCCCCCGCTTTCATCTTTTTCTCTGTCCCTTCTTCCTTCCCTCCCCCCCCCTGTCCCTGCGCCGCCCTCTGTTCCCGCTGGCCCTCCCCCCCTGCCCCCCCTCCGCCTTCCTCCGTCGCCATCTTTGCTCGCCGTCGCCATTTTAGCTCGCGGCCCCCGTCCTGGGCGCAGGTGCCCCCTGCTCCGTGCGCTCTCGAATCTGTCGGGCGGCCGTCAGGTCTGCGCCGTTTATTTGGGCGCAACGTTGCCGCGGTCCGGGTGGTGCATGGGCGTTCGCGCCAGGGGCTTTGGTGCGCAATCCAAGGGATTGCTGCGCGGCCAGTTCAACTCAGTCCAGGGGCGTGGCGCGCGCCGACGCGATATGAATGCGCTGGAGGAGATTCGCGCGCGACGCCGGGGGATCTGAGTAATTGGGGCGACCGTTTTCCATGCTTTTTTTTTTTGGGGGGGGGGGGGGGGGGGAAAATGTGGTTCGCATTGGCATGGGGCGAAAGCGTGCTTCCGTTTGTCGCCGAAGCCACTCTTGTACTTCCATTTGTCGCCGAAGTCACACTTGCCTCTCGGTTCAACGTTGAACTCGCACTTTCATTTACGGCCGCCTCGGATTTCACATGTTTCACGCCTTCACATTTGTATTCCGCTAGTTCGTTGACGTCATTTGTTTCATGCTGATTCCAAACTTGTAACCAATTCCCGTTTTTGGCAGCTTGCTCCGGGGCGTCATTACCATGGGGACGTAACAGGACTATTCACCACTGACCGTAGGAACGTGACAGTGCTTCCCACCGGCGCTCGCATGCAACAGGAAGAACAATGAACCAGGGGCAGGGGGGCTGGTGTCAAGCCGAAGCACATTCCTAATCACATCGGAGACAGCGAGGGCGATTGCGAGGCTGATCTCAGCAGCTTGGGCAACTTTTACAATTCATTGGCGAGGTCTGGTCCGAAGACGTTTGCAGCAGCGACAGCGATGCGTGGCTGCGATGCCATCCCCATCGACATCTGCACTTGCAGCGATCCACAACATTCTCATGGTCATAACATCGCCCCCCTTCTGCTATGCATCAAATTGGATTCCGAGATATCCTAGGCCAATGCGAAGGGGGATGGGGCAGTCTTGTGGTGGCGTTAGCTCGGAGATTGTCTTCTGCGTGGAATCTTGATGTCGCGGCCGCCTGCGTGGGCCATGGAGACCCGACTGTTCAGCGAGCGCGCTCGACCATTTTTGTTGCCTCTTATCCAGTAGGTACGGTTTTCCAACCCAAGTTTAGAAAGCAGGTCCGAGGCGAATCACCATGCGTTGAAGGGGCATCGCGAAGCTGCTCCGCACGTGCGATATTGCTGTCGCGTCGTTCTGCTGCAATGGCACATGGGCCGACGTTGGGTACGGGAACAGCCCGCCGCACATTGGGGTAAGGAAGTAGAGCCGTGGACTCAAGCACAGAAAGACCCCCAGATGGTAGGACTCGCTTCGATCAGTATACGTGGCGACTCTCAAGGACAACCATGGCCCCACGCGGAAATCAACAGATCTTGCTGCCAAGTGCTCGACGTTGCTCCGACCTTGAAATGTCGGTGCAGTGGGCGTCGGGAACGCTGCCAGCCGTGGAGCGAGGGGCTTGCCTTGGCTGCCCAATGCATGAAGGAGTTGTGCCGCGTGTTCGTCGCCGCCGCAATTGCGCCGGAGGCTGTGTCGCCCCGCCGCCAATCGCTTCGAGGGAACTCGAGCCAGCCATTTCTGACCGATGTCGACAGTCCCCCTGCAGCATCAACTGGTGGTGCGGGCCTGGTCCAAGCGACTCGGACCGCTAATCCGCCCTCGCTCGGCAGTGCTCCCCAAGGCGGACGCGTGTGTCTCGGATGCGCCAGGCGCTTCTGATCTAACGGCCGCTTGTATTCTCGAGATCCCCACTCGTGCAGATGCCGCAGCGCGGCCTTGATCCATCTGGGAATGTGAAACATGCGAGAAAGATGGCGGCAGGCGAGAACCTGACCACAGTTACGTGATTGGCGAATGCAGATTTGCAGAACCTTTTCAGTTGGCCAACGGGCAATCAAGCTCCCGCGCTCCTGGGGCCCGAACCAGGTGGGACCCCCCCGAACTTATCAGTCCAGGTGGGGGGTGGTCTTCTTCATCTACGGGGCGATGAGGGGCCTATCTTTGACCGACGCGACCTCGGGCGACTGGTGACTCTGCGGCGGACGTGGACAGCGCGACTGCGTTGCGGGGTGATCGTGGTAGCGCGGCTGGCCCTGCCTCAGACGTGCCCCCCCCCCGCCTGGGCCAGTCTGCCAGCGCGGCAGACGTCGAGCACCTCTCGCCGCTCGAGCCGTGCCTCGATCTCCAGGCCTCTGCGACGGAATGCAGCGCCTGGCTGGACCAACTTCAACGTCCAGTCCAGCCTCGACGCGCTCAGGAGTGCCCACCCTGCTGTGATCAACAGGGAGCTCCGCAAAATGCATTTCCGATTTGCCATGGGAAGGAACGCAAGATGCGCCAGTTCCTACAACGGATGGGCTTAGACGAAGTCCGTCTGAACATGACCATATCCATCTTTGATGCGTGCCGAGAATGCCGGACATGGGGCCGTCTCGGCGCCTCCATTTGCCATCGCTGAGCTTGCCTGGCCGATTTAACGAGGAGGTGAAATCCGATCTGTCCATGTAGAAGAAGCGCATCGCCTCCCGCGTCATCTGCCGATTCATCAAGTGCGCCAGCAGTCGGGGGATCCCCAGCAAGTCCAGGAGCGCCCTCTTGGATGCATGTTCCCCTTCTTGGGTTTAGTACATCCACGCGGCCAACGGCTATGTCTGTGATAGCGAGGGGGACCTCAGCGACGATGACGCCCAGAGCCAGTTGAAAGCATCGGGGACCGAACTCCGCATTTGAGGTTCGGGCCCGCGCGCCAACGCCGCGATGGCCCGAAGCGGTGTCTTCAAGTGGGTCATGCACACCATGGAACAATATTTCAAAGGCATGGCAGCCCTCTTGCTTCCCATAGAATACTGGCCGAAGCCATGCTGCGCTTGCAGTGCATGTACCTTCTGTGCCGGATGTTCTCCGCGCGGCGCCAATGCCGGCAAGCGACCATCCATGTTTCTTGATTTTGAAGGTCTAGATCTCGGAAAGACCGAGACCACCTGGCCAGGAACGTGAGCGCCGCATCCGCGATATTGTCTCTTCCAGGCCACGGCTGCAGTTAAAGTGAGCAGGGCTCCCAAGACGAAGACCAGGGAGGACGTTTGAATGATCTTCCGAGTCGGCGACTTGGTGGGCTACGATCTGTCAACCGCCACCAAGAGTGGAGCCAGTGAGTGGAGTTGCCCGCGTACTATCACCGAAGTCAGCGAGGAATGCCGACAGCTCGTAGCCAAAGCTTGGACTAGATATAGAGTGTCTGAAATCCCGAACGCTTGCCCTGTTCATCGAGGTGTTCATGGTCAAGTGTTCTTGCGTGGACCACATGGGCATGGTAACCGTCCTGTCCTACATTGCGGCTCTTCCAGCAGGAGAGGCCCCCATCACCTTTGGCTGCGCCCCCAGCCGCAAGAAGGTATGCCGATTACCTTCGTGCAGCAAGCTTGTCCTGAAGGTGCGCTATGAGCTGCAGTGCATCGCCTGGGCGCACTCCGGGATCGACAGCGTCGTGGCTGCGAGTCTGGCTAACAGAGTCCACTCCCGGCCAACCAACCAGGGAGCTGACCAAAGTACACTACTCCACTACCGCAATGACGTCCAGCCCGGCTTTCACTTCTACGAGTCCGCCAATGATCTTTTCAACGTTCGTGTCATCACGGGCAGCGCTCACGCTCGCCTGATACATTGCCTGATTGCAACTAGACCCGTCCAGTCGTCCGACGAGGAACTCCCGTGGTTCGCAGAGCTCGTCGTTGAGCTTCGAGATGGTAGTGGCCGCGGAAACGCGAGCTTCTCTGAGACCGCAATGGGGTCTGTGCGAGGAGACGGCTGTCTTCTTACAACCGAAAAGGGTGATGACGAACGAGAGGAGGATACCGCACTAATGCCAGATTGGGCCAGGAACTCATGGAAGCCAAACACCAATATGTGGATAATGTACCCTCGCTGAACAGCTTCAGTCCCGCCATCCGATTCCCGCCCCCAGTTTTGCCTGTGATCACTGCGTTGGCATTCCACGAGCATGCCCCGTGCTCAAGAGGACCATAGACCGCTGTGATCATGAGCAAAGCTACGCCCTGTTTTCTTACCAACGTTCTGGCGCTGCTGTGATGGCCATCGACGTCGGGTAGTGGTGACATTGGCGACCGCTACGACCTTGACTTCGACGAGCACGGTAGATCTGTCATATGCCGATCTCTGCCTCGCCAGGGATATTGCATATATTGGAAGCCACCCTGCCCGATGGACTGGCTATCATTTGCCTTTTTGCCTCGGCCCCAGTGAAACGAACGGTGGTGGTCAAATCAAAGAGGACGACCTGCTTATTGGGCAGGGCGTCGTCACATTTCCGACACAAGCCTCATGGCATTCTTGGCTGAGCTCAATATATGTTTGGAAAACCTACGTTTCACCGAGGACCTGCTGTCCAGGGCCGAAAACGCCATGGCCCCGCGGTGCGAAGACTAACTCAGGGACGCATGAGCAAGTTATGCGACTTCGCCCCGTGCTGCGTGGCTCCGGGAATCTTCTTTCCTGGAGCGGCGCGACGCGCGTCCCGGCTCATGTTGGCAAGTGAGGCGGCGTGTCGCCATGATTGGGCCCTGGCCAATTTCGACGTGGATCAGGTATTGTCCCCGCGAGCAGGGAGTTGGCCGAGGCTGCAGGTGGGCAGGGGCGCATGGTTTTTTGCCTTGCTGCGTCTTGGCAGTGCTGCTGCCCTTCGTTCCCTTCCTTTCATCGAGGACTGCGGCGAGTCACGGGCGCTGTCGAAAATTTGTTTGAGCCCGGCGCTGGCGCCAAAGGCGCGCCGCGAGCCTCCCCCCTCAAGCTCGAAGGAAACCGCCGGGGGCATCGGCCTGAAGTCCACGTGCATAGGCGAGGAGTTCGGGGTCGCCGAGGACCAGGTCACAGCCATGCGCGTGAGCGATATTAGCGTGCGTGTGTGGCAAGGAGTGCCACATGGGCGCCCGCGTCGAACAAGTTGAGCAGGTCTTTGGTTAGTGCAAGTTCCAACAGACATGCCTGCGCTCATTGTGCAGTCAGATGCAGCAAGACGGAACTGTGACATATAGGATGTTATCATGGACCTGGGCGCGCGTCTCCAACAAATTCGCCTTTTGCGCAGTCTGATATTTCAGTTGCCTTCCCGAACAGAAGCAAAGGCAAGCGCCGTCGTCAGAGGCGTGGTCGTCTTCCGGCGGGGGGCCCTTGCGTATCTAGCATTTACGCAACTCTGGATTTCGGCGTGCATTGCGCATTTGCAGCAGTCACTTGGCACCGACGAATAGGCAGGTGAGACGCGGGGAAGCAAGTGCCCGCGAAGTGTTGCAGGGGCCTCAGAAGGCCATCTACGGAGTCATGGCACCCGTTGGCGCCGCGGGCCCGCGCCGCGACTCTGGGCGTCGGTGGCGCACAGGCGAAGGGGCGACGAGACCGGAGGATGCGGCCTTCGTGGATGTAATCTGCTGCGTCGCGGAAGCGCGAGCAGTGGGCCTTCGCATCGGATCCAGCTGCGCTGCCGAAGTACTTGCCGCCGCTTGCAGTCTTGATGAAAGCTATCTCCCTCTGGTAATTTTGGCGAGTTCATGGAAGGGCTCCTGAGTTTCTCCGAGCTCAGCGCCTCCGTGTTAGTGGTTTCTGCATCCGAATGTCCCTCGAGTCTGGTGCCCCGTCATTATGCAGGTCTCGTCGAAAGATCGCGACGCATCTGCAGAGAATGCATTGCTGGGGCGCATCAGCTGGATGAGATCATTCTTGGGCCACGGCGTCGTTCACAACGCGCAGTGGTGCGACGCCCGTGACGTGGCGGCGGACAGCCGCGCCGTCGATGCTATTGGCCGTGGCCTGCATCTGCAAGTCATTGCGGGCTTCTAGATCTGCGCGCGCGAGATGACATCGTGCGCGCCGCGTCAAGGCAGCGAACCTCCCGACGCCGACATGTGGCCGCTGCTGCTGCTGCTGCTGCTGCTGCTGCCCGCGCGCGGCAATGACTCTAGAAATCAGGTGGATCATGCTTTTGTTGCCGTTCTGTTACTGGCCCCGCATGGAGCCTTCGCGGGCCTGGAACAGTTCGAATGCGAGCGCGTTTTCTGGCTTCTTTGGCGCCTTCCTGTCGCGGAATCGCGACCGCACTCAATGTGCCCATTTGTCGCGGAATCGCGACCTCGTCCGTTTTGTTCTGCGCCGAGATGGGATCAGCCCTCGTCGGTCTGTTCTTGGGCTTTCAGGGCCGACCCGCTGGTGTGTCCTGCCCAAATTGCGATGTGCAGCTTGTCTCTGCCCTTTGCCGTGGAGACATGTCCCAGCCCCGCGCCCCCTTATTTTTTTGTGCACTGCGTCGGTGGTCGAAACTTTGGACTCTCGATTTCTTTTGCTGGAATTTAGCGCAGCCTTGGGCTTGCGTGCGAGGTGGCCACGGCCGATTTCCGTTCCCCCTTCGACTTTGAGGGAATGGCCCGAGGGCATTGTATAGGCTTGCTCGGCCGCCGCTGCTATGGTATAAAGCGGCGCCGCCCCATCTGCTTGAGTGGCAGGCGCCGCCAGCTACTCATAATCTGTGGCGCTGAGCAAGAGAAAAGGCCTCCTATTCAAACACCATCCTACTGTATTTGCCACCCCTTGCAGTTATCCCCACCATGGAATGGTGAGTTCCGTTCAACCTTGGAAGCCGCGGTGGGTGGATTCGGAGGTTTCGAGGGCCATGGAGGTGGTGCACCGGGGAGCTCGCCCCCATCCCCATTCTTTTGTGTGACGGGATTTTTGACCCCAGGACACGCCGTGTCATCCTTGGCCAGCAGTTGTCAGAGCATTCGGCTGATACCCTTAACCGGTGCGGTTTTTTTTTGTGTTTCGCTCTCTCTCTCTCTCTCTCTCTTTATTTCGAAGGCGGCGTCCAGAGCTTTGCAATCAACAGTAACTCGTATTCGGGAGGACGTTCATGGCTCTGCTGCCTCATTGGTATCGCCAATCGAATACGAGTCGTGTCTTCTCTGTTGGGCTGCAATCACACAGTATTTACATCTACATCCATGGCAGTCGTCATAACTGTCATCGCCTGCGCGTCGGAACGTGGGGCCCATACCTACTTGGGTGCTTTGATGTCATTGTTTCTGGCGCAGAGCCGATGCGTTGTACGACCTGTTTCTACTACATGCCTCCGTCGACGCTGCTGGAATGAACTGGGAATCGCACGATGCTGCCAGCTGGTCTGGTGGAGTGTCGCATGGCGCTGGTAGTGTAACTCGTTCATACGGCTTGTCGGTCATTCCTCGTAGCATAGAAGGACAGATTGAGCGTAAACGGTAACGCCCTGAAACATTCGGTGTTGTGTATTTGCTGGCGACGATCTCGGCTCTCTTTCCGTCCCCAAGTGGACCTTGTGCGCATGGACGGGAACGTGTTTCGTTTCTCTCCCCGTCTGGCCTGCTCACAGGCTCGCGCTTTGCCTGTTCAGGTTTCTCGCCAGCGTGCTTTCTTGCCTGCTTGCTCGCTCATTTCTTCTTACGTGCTTGCTTCCTTGTTTGCTCGCTCTTTCGGCGGTGCGTTCACTTGTTCGCTCGCAACGCGTGTTGTTTTTCGGCGTGATTGTCGCGTTTGCTTACGATTACTCGCGCTTGCTTGCGCTTGCTTGACCATGCCTGTGCTTGCATTTGCTAGCTTGCTCACTCGCTGCCTGATCCTTGTGACCCGTCGACAGGAGGAGCAGGGTGCATGCAGTGGGGAGTAAATGACCGGGAGGAGGAAAGGGGTATGGAGGAGGGAGGGAGGGAAGGATGTAGCAATCAGGATCGACAAATTGGAGAGGAGGAGGATGGGGTCAGGACTTCATACTGCTCTGAGGGCTGCCAACATCCCAGAAGAAGGCGCGCACATGGACGTTGAAGAGGATGGTCACACACAAGCTGTCACAGCGTCTGCTTTTGATACTCCAAGGGGCCTTAGATTACTTCCGCCCAGGACCTCTCTCTCTCTCTCTTTCTTGCTCTCTCTCTTTCTTTCTTCATTTCTTTCTTTCTTTCTTTTTTTTTTTCTCTCTCTCTCTCTATATGTGTATGTCTCTCTCTCTCTCTCTCTTTCTATCACACCCTACACAGTGTTTTGTTTGGTCTCTCTCTCTCTCTCTCTCTTTCTATCGCCCTCCATCCCTCCCTCCTCTCCCCTCCCCCCCCTCCCTCTCTCTCTCGCTCTCTTTCTCTCTTATCATTTTTTTGTTTCTCTCTCTCTCTCTTGTTTTCTCTCTCTCCCTCTCTCTTTTTTTTTTCTATCTCTCTCTCTATATATCTCTCTGTCTCTCTCTCTCCTCTCTCTCTCTCTCCAATCCTTCGCCTACGCACTCGGTGGAAGCTCTGCTACCCCCGCGATTGGCCTGCTGGCCACCACGCCTCGCGACACCAGCCCAATCCCGCGATGGGCAGCGGCCAGCACGTGCCGCCACGTCGCCGGCCGTGCCCGCCCGTGGGCGCCCCGTGCGCTGGGTGGGTCTGTGGAGGATTCGCCCCTATTAGCTCGTGGAGGAGGAGGGGGAGGAGGAGGGGGAGGAGGAGGGGGAGGAGGAGGATGATGATGATGATGATGATGATGATGATGATGAACAATCATAATAATAAGAAAACGAAGCCGAATACTTGTACTAAGAATACTAAAAAGAAGAGGAGGATGATGATAAGGTAAGGAATGATGATAATAACAATTGTACGAAGCAGAGTTTAATTTCGAATAGTAACACTAATGATAATATGTGTGATAATAGGTACAACAACGCAATCAAGTAGTAGTGACACTATTACTAGTATTTTTTTCAACAATAACAGCACACATAGTATTAGTACTAATAATCAGGGTTGTAGTATTACTAGTAATACTAATAACATCACTAACAGTAGCATTATTGATAATACTATTCATACTCCTCAAACTACTGATACTACTAATTATATAATTACTACTAATAATATTGAGGAGCAGGATCATACCAAACATACTAATCAGAATTCTCACCATACTAATAACACTAATAAGACAACTAATAACAAGACGATGAGCAATCATACTACTAACACTATTAACACCAATATCAATGATACTAATACTAATATTAACCATATTTTGGCTAACTAATTAAGTTGCCTCGTTGGCTAACTAATTAAGTGTCCTGTGTCTCGTCTGTGTCCTCGTTGGCTAACTAATTAAGTGGCGCTACTCATATTTTGCTTACCTCTCTCCCTGTCTATCTCTGGCCTGTTCTCATTGCCCTTGAACCTCCCCCAGGAGACTTCATCAGTTTTTTTTTGTGCTGGCCTCTTGGCAGCTTGCGCTGCCCTTGCCAACACATACAAGTGGCACTATGACAGCCTTCATCCTGATTGCGCGAGGCCGAAACAAAAAAGATACTAATACTAATATTTGTAATACTGATAATGATATTCATTGTACTATTACGAAGAAGAAAATAGCAAAACGAAAACTAGTAGTAGTAGTAGTAGTAGTAGTAGTAGTAGTAGTAGTAGGAGGAGGAGGAGGAGGAGGAGGAGGAGGAGGAGGAGGAGGAGGAGGAGGAGGAGGAGGAGGAGGAGGAGGAGCAGGTGCAGGAGCAGGAGCAGGAGCAGGAGCAGGAGCAGGAGGAGGAGGAGGAGGAAGAGGAGGAGGAGGAGGAGGAGGAGGAGGAGGAGGGGGAGGAGGAGGAGGAGGAGGAGGAGGAGGAGGAGGAAGAGGAGGAGGAGAGAGGAGCACCTGATGGGCGCAACACCTGGTGGCAGGCCACGCACCGCCCGGGGAGGACAGCGCGTGGCAGATCTGAACACACCTGATCGGTGCAACTCCTTGTGGAAACAGGGCTGCGCATCGCCCGGGGAGGACGGCGCGCAGCGTGCGGGAAAACAGCACAGGTACAAGTGTGGTAACAGGGGGCAACGCTGTTCTGGGAAGTGGGCCCACGCAGGGCAGTGTCCCAGCGGGGGTGTCCTTGGGGCGGACGCAGAGTCGGCTAGCCCTGCTGGAGCCTCAGACCAGGTAGGCGCCTTATTGGCCCGGCAGGCCTGGTAGGCGTGGCCTCGCTTGGTCGTTGTCGGGCCAGATGGGATCGGCGTGTCGCTTGCCTTTCCCTTGCATGCCGCTGCCTTTTCCTTTGCCTGGACCCTCGTCACGACGGCCCTGGGCGATGGAGTTCCTGTGGCGCTGGCGCTGCCAGACTCCATCCCAGTCCATAGTCGGCGGGTGTCATGGCGGAAGTATTCCAGGTCAGGGAGGAAGTCCCTGCAGAAATTGTCCCGGCCAATAGGTTTGTAGGTGCCTCGCCCGTTGCCTTTTCCGTCCCGCTGGTCGCAGATGCCGTTCCATCCCTCGACGAAGAAGGTCCTGCGCTCCCGCTTCAGCCGGTTGACTACCTCAGTTAGTTCCATGCTCTGTCCCAGTTGATGGATTGGCGGGGCCGCGCGTATTAGCAATCGTGGTGATCTTTTCGTCTGCGTAATTTGCCACGGTCGGCGCGGGGGGGCCAATCCTCCCTGGTGCTGCACTGGTCGCGTGGGCAGAGCCTGCGGTCGCAGAGGAGGCTCCTGAGGGCCTGGGGTTAGAAGGGTGCCCGGGGTATTCGCGCGCGGGCGTCCTAAGAGACTTCCGTGCTCGCCCATCATTAGGGCCAGACGCCCCGGTGCCTGGTCCGTCTGGGGGACTGCCGCTAGGGCGGTTGCTGGTGGGAGGTCCGCCTACGTCGGTGCTAGCCGCTCCCCTTGCCGGTTGGGGACCGCTGTTCCTGCGGGGATTCGGCGGGCGCGTGGGCAGAGTCCTGGGCTTCGGAGCTTCTTGGCGTGGCCTGGGTAAGGGGTGCGGCATTAGGATTCGCGTCGGGATTTGGCCGGTGCTCGGCAGCTGGGGCGTCTGCGTCCTGTGGGCTGCCTTCGTAGTGGTCGGGTGAGAAGTCGACCTCTGATGCGGCTGGCGATCGGCGCTCGCTAGCTGGAGGTTCTGGGCGGGCAGAGGCCTCGCTGCTGCCCTCCCTCGCAGCCGTGCGCTGGAGGGCCTGAGGGGGCAGCTGAAGAAAGACGAGCCTTTCGGATTGGATCTGTCCCCTGCTCCCGCCTTTTAGCCCCTTATGACCCTCTCCTGTTCCCTTCTGTCCCCCTCTCCTCTCTTTCTTTCTTGCAACCGGCTCGGCTCGAGCTGGCTTGAGGCGAAATTGTGCTACAGACGCTGAGCACGAGGTTGAGAAAAACCATCTGCCCCTCGGGCGCTGCCGCGCCCCGCCGCCAGAACCCGCTGTGGAACTGGGAGGGGCAGGAGTCTTGTATCCCTCGGTTCCGCAGTGGTAGCGAAGCGCTGAGGCGCGCCATAGACACGGAGAGCAGCAGCTGCCAGGAGAGTTCTGTGCTGAACGAGGGCGGCGACCACGTGAAGTCCGACTTCCACGAGTACGAGGCCGAGTACGCGACGACAACGAGGAACGATGAGGCCTTCATCGACTCCAGGGCGGTTCCCGGCGATGGGCGGCGGCACGCTCTCACCGGACGCCCTTCCGCCACGGCATGGCGGAGGAAGCGGCACCTGGCAGGAGAGAAGGAGCTCCACCAGCTGGGTGCAGGGGCCGGCGTGGACGCCGGCGTGGACGAGCCGCGACCTGGAGGGCATACCTAGCTGGGACGGCAGCCCGAACAAGTGGCGGCGGTACAAGAAGGATGTGGCGCTGTGGATCGAAGGTGTCAACCTGGTGGTGCGTTGCCTGACGGGCCCCGCGAAGACGCTCGGGGAGTCGATCCCGATGGTGGAGTTGCGCGCGAAGCCCCGGACGTGGGTGCGCGACGAGGTCACGGGCAACCCGGAGGCCGAGGAGACGGAGAACCAGCAGCAGGACGAGGAGCCCGGCCACTGGGAGGAGCCCGACAGCATGGCGGGCATCAACAGGCTGATTGAGGTGCTCGCGACGATGGGGGTTGACGAACCGACGCGGCGCGGCCAGGTGATGAACTACTTTTATAAGCAGCTGCACCGCAGGGCCGGCGAGGACTCGAATGCGAGGATGATCAGGTTCGGTGAAGTTCGGAGCCAGCTGGGCGAAGAGGATGTGGCCCTGCCGCCGAGGACGGCGGGCTGGTTGCTCATCGAGAAGAGCGGCCTGGACGAGACGCAGAAGAGCACGTTGATGACCTCGACCGGCGGCAGCATGGAGATTCGCGAGGTGGTGCCAGCCATGATGCGGGTGTTCCCCAATCTGCACATGACTGAGCGGCGACCTAGTAAGTTCGACCGCAGCAGGAGGACGATCACCTTCAACCGTCCGGGGACGCAGCTCCTGAAGAAGAAGGTGATTCGGAAGTTCAAGGAGGCGCACGTGACGGAGGACATCGACGGGCTCAGCCAGCTAGACGAGGGCGAGCTCGAGGCGCTGAATGCGGAGCTCGGCAGTTTCGACGGTGACGCCGACGACGACGCGGTGGACGAGGTGTTGACGACCGAGCAGGATCACGACATCGAGGACATCCTCGCCGCCGAGCTGGAGGCGCTCTCGTCGGTGCTCGAGGAGGCCGAGAACGATCCCGAGTTGGCCCAGGAGCTCGGGAACTTAGAGAGCGGCGTGGAATCGATGATGGAGGGCCTCGTCACGGTGCGGGAGAGCAAGATGCGCGTGAAGGAGCTTCGTAAGGGCCGCAAGTTTGGCGGCAAGGGCGGTGGCAGAGCCCCAGGCTCGAGCTCGAGCAGCGGCGAGAAGTTCATGACGAGCTTCGGCAAGAGCAGTCCCGACAAGAAGAGCTCGGAATGCCACGCCTGCGGCGAGAAGGGTCACTGGGCCGGAGATGCGTGCTGCCCGAAGCTCAATGAGTGGAAGGCCGAACAGGCCAAGAAGAAGCTGCAGCAGCGAAGCTGCAGCAGCGGTTCAAGCCGAAGGGCGCGATGGTGGTGGACCTGCTGCAGACGCCAGATGTTCTGGACGCGCAGACAACAATGATCCAGAAGGACGTGTTCGAGGTGCTGATGACCAGCAATTTCGGGCACGAGCAGTGCGCGACGCCGGCGTTCGAGATGGCAGCGACGGAGGAGACGGATACCAATCGCAGCCACCTGGGCTACCCGCCGTTCTGCCCGGACTGCGTCTACGAAGGAGGTGATCGTGATGTCCGGTGCGCGATGTGCGGGCGGGACTACACAGAGATCTACGAGGGCGCCGGTCAGCAGGCAGCAGAGGATGACGCCGTGGCGAGCGCGACTCGTTCGCATGAAGTCCTGATGGCGACGCAAGTCCTTGGCATGGGGAGTGGTGCCCCCTCTTCTTCCGTTGGTGGAGGGCCGGCTCATGGGCCAGTTCCTGGGATGGGGAGTGGCGCCCCCGCTTCTTCCGTCGACCATGGCGCAGGGTCGGTGGATGGCCCAGGTCCTGGTGCTGGGCTGCGCCCCCGTTCTTCTGCCGGTCCGACGCCCTCGGATGGGTCAAGGGGCGAGCGAGCCATTCAGGAGGTGTTGCTTTCATCGGCGTCCATCGGGGGCCAAGGAGACGACGGCGCGCTCGATTCAGCCTGCAACAGCACGGCGTCGGGCGACGTGTACGCCAATAGGCTCGAGGATCGCTGCAAGGAGCTGGGCGTCGAGAGCTATATCAAGAAGGAGCCGCAGCTCGCGATCTTCCGCTTCGGGAATGGCCAGAAGCAGATTTCCAAGGAGCGCTGGGCGGTGCCGGCGTCGGTCTTCGGTGTGGGCGCCTACCTGGCCTTCTCGGCCATCGAGGGCTCGGTGCTGCTGTTGCTCATCGGGAAGGACGCTATGCGCGGCATGGGCGCAGACATCAACTTCGCGGAGGACTCGTTCAAGTCGGACTGGCTCGGCATTGCGCCGAAGCGGCTGAACGAGACCGACGGCGGGCGCTATTCGATGCCGATCTTCCCGCGTGACAGCTGGAAGCCCCCGTCGGGGGCTCCGACGGCGGAGGCGGTGTTCCGCGTCAAGTCCAGGGTGCAGGAAGCGCCGATGACGGTGAAGTCGGAGTTGGCTGCCCGTGCCGCAGACCGGCGGGCCGCGGAGGTCGAGGACGTGGTTCCCGTTCCCGAGGATGAGGGCGAGTGGAACATGCCCGACGGCGAGGTCGACGTCTCTGGCCTCGAGATGTGGGAGCGACAGGACTACAACGCGAGGGCGCTCAAACCCTCGAACCGAGACGGGCCGAGCTGGAAGCTGGTGAGGGCCCGAGAGACGTTCTGCATGGATGCGGGCGACATCGTCGAGGACCTGCGGTGGATCGAGGTGCTATCTAACGAGGAGATGTTCGAGAAGCTCGACCCGCCGAGGAACACGGTCACCCGGCTCTACGGGGGGCCAGGGCCCGAGAGGCCAAGGCCGACTGTGTCCGAAGGCCGGCCACTGCTTTGTGATCGAGATCAGCTCCTACGTGTTCCCGGGGACGCGCTGGAGGACATGGCGACAGTGCTGGAGATCCCGCGGGCGGAGCATTTGAGTGTCACGGGGCTGATTGACCGATTGATGGGGCAGGGCGCGAAGCAGAGAAGGAGGACCCCTCGGGAGGAAGGCGAGGCGCTTGTGAGCGTGGGCGTGTCGCCTGGAGCCTCAGGCTCCGCGGGGCCAGCAGGCAGCCCGGCCCCTGGGACCCTGAGCTCAGTCTTATCCAACGGGACAAGGAGGCGCATGCGGGTGCTTCCTGCTCTAGGACTCAAGAGCGAGGCCGAGCTGGTGGACTACGTGCGCCATCGCGAGGTGCCGACGGACGGCAACCTGGAACTGATGGCGATGATTGCGCTGGAGGACGCGGCCTATGCGCACGACGAGGTGCTGTTCGTGCGGGCTCGCATGGGTTCGAGAGGCCCAGCGGTCGGCAGCGCGGGGGTCCGCCCACCGCCTTTCGACCCTCGAGCGCGACCCGCTGCTTGGGGACCTTCGGCGCTATCGAGGTGGCTGTTCGGCGCGACGATGCTGGGAATGTGTATGCTGGTAGAGGTTACGAAGGAGGTGAACTTCGCGGATCGGGTCGACCTGAACCCGGAGGTGGAGACGATGAAGAACGGCGCCAGGACCTTGGTGAAGGACCAGCCAGCTGCGCTCCCTGCAGCGCGACCTGGCGACGGTGGGCGTCGAGCTCGAGGCCTACCTGACGGAGTTCGGGCCCTCTTTCGGCTCGCGGGAGGCCGAGTGCGAGGCGGCGATCAGTGAGAATACCAAAAAGCAGCCATGGATCACGGATGTGTTCACGACGAACGAGGCGGTGCGCAAGGAGGCGGCCAGGCTGGGCCCCCCCGACGATGCGGAGCTACTCTCTGGAGTTCGGCGACGACTTCAGGTCGCCCAAGAAGCGCCGCGAGGTGCTGCAGGAAATCATGGCAAGGAAGCCGAAAATGGTACTCATGGCCTTTCCCTGTGGGCCTTGGAGTAACTTGACGTACCTCCAGAAGGATCAGGCCAAGGTTCGAGTGCGGCAAGATCGAGACCGACCATATCTGAGGTTTGTGAAGGAGGTGACGAAGGTCGTGGAGAACTACGGTGGGGCCTGGATGATTGAGAATCCGAGGTGGTCTCGAGCCTGGGGTGAACCAGAACTCCAGGGGCTCATTCGGAACGGCTGCGCTGCAGAGGTGGACCAGTGCATGTACGGGCTCACCTCGGAGCGCGGAGTAGCACGTCGGAAGCCCGCGAGGTTCCTAGCGTCGCACGAGGAACTGCTCGTGGACCTCAATCGGCAGTGCGACCAGTCGCACAAGCGCGACCTTGTCATGGGCGGCCCGAGCGTGACGGCGCGGACGGGCCACTACACTTCGGAGTTGGCGAGGAGCATCGTGAAGGGTATGCTGGAGCTGTTCGGCCCGAAGGAGGAGGAGGTGCTCGCGGCTGAGGAGGACTCCGAGGAGGTCCCAGAGGAGGTGGGCGATCGGGGATTTGTGGACTTCCCAGCCACCGAGGAACCCCAGGAGGATATGACGACGCTGAAGGAGACGAAGGTCTCGAAGGAGGTGCGGAACGCGGTGCTCAGGATCCACAAGAACCTTCGACATCCCTCGAAGGATCAGCTCGTGAGGGCGTTCCGCGCGTGTGGGGCATGCGACGGGGCCATCGCGGCGGCAGTGCAGTTGCAGTGCCGGTGTGTCGCGAGATGAACAGACCGGCGATCGGACGCGCCAGATTCCCCGCACGGCTCAAGAAGGTGAAGGAGCTCGGGGAACAGATCGCGATCGACCTGTTCACTGTGCACACGAACTCGGGCGTGGCGTTGGAGATGCTCAACATTGTGGACGCCAAGACTGGCTTCCAGGTGGTCGCGCCCATCAAGAGCAAGCACCCCGGCATTGTGGCCCAGGCGCTGGAGCTGGTCTGGTTCAGCTGGGCTGGCGCACCCAACTCGTTGGTGTGCGACAACGGCGGCGAGTTCTACAAAGAGGTGTTTCGCTTGCTGGAGGGTTGCGGGGTGCAAGTTTGGTTCGCGGCGGTGGAGGCGCCGTGGCAGAACGGTGTGTGTGAACGTGCTGGAGGCGAGTGGAAGGTGCTCTGGGAGGCCAGTGCCACGGAGACGGACATCGAGACCGAGCTCGAGGTGACGGCTGCCGCAGTGATGATCACCTGGGCCAAGAACCAGCGGATCAACGAGTCCGGGTTTTCGCCAGCGCAACTCGTGGGGCGGTCCCAGACACTGCCGTGGGGACTACTCAGTGAGCGCGGTCGCTCCCAGATCGCGGCGCACGAGGCGGTGGACAACGACCCGTATATGACGAAGCGGCTGCAAGTCTACATTGCGGCGAAGGTGGCCCTGGAGAAGTTGGGCACCAGCAAGCGACTGCGGCGGGCTTTAGTTGCTCGCAGCCTCCAGATGCCTCCCAGCACGAATGTGAAGCTCGGCGACGTGGTCTACTTCTGCCGCGGGGCAAGCGCAAGAATCGGCGGACGAGGGGCCCGTCCTTGATCTTCAAGGCCTGGCATGGGCCGGCGGTCGTGATCGGTGTTGAGCCGGCAGCCATCTACGTCTCGTACGAGGGGCTGTCGACCAAGTGCGACCCCGCGGCAGTCCGCCGCGCGTCGCCCGACGAGGCGCTGGGCATCAGTGCCGGAGAGCTGAAGGCTGACGGGGAGCTCGACATGGAGGATGCGACCGAGGCGCATGAGGGCGAGGGCGGCGTCGTACCAGCCGACGAAGGTGAAGCGCCGGAGGCTGAGGCTCGACCTTCTCAGGCTGACGAAGACGTCGGGGAGCGCGACGAGCAGGGGCAGCAGGAGTCGACGGAGGGGGTCCCGCCGTCGGCCGTCGTGGCTGCGATGGCCGGCGTTTCGGCCAGTGACGAGCTCGAGCCCATCTGGAGCGCCGAGTTCTCGAGGAAGACGAGTTCTCGGGAGAGCGGGAAGACTGACTTCCTGCAGAACGTGGCGCAGCGGCTGCGGGCTCGCGGCGAGGGCCCGCGCACGTCCAAGGCGATGCGCGTGGCCAAGACTATCCAGATGCAGGTCGGAGAGGTGCGTGAGCGATCGAGGCCCTCGATTGCTGCAGCAACGGTAGCGAATGTTATTCCAGATGGGCAGTTCGGACCCTACGGCAACTTCGCGCCGAGAACTCCACGCGCCGAGGACGCTGAAGACGAAGACCAAGGACGTGAAGGTGATGTTCCGAGTCTCAGCACGCCCGCGGTGGCGTCGGCGTCTGCGGAGCTTGAGGTCCAGTCTCAAGGCAGGAAGCGTGACGTGGTGGAGGCTGAGTTGCCCGAGGCGCTATCTCGTGGAGGACGCGATGGACCGCCGGAGCCCGAGCACCCCGACGAGGCGCTCTGGGTCAAGGGCGTGAAGAAACGAGCGAAAGCGTGGCTTAAAGGTGCTCCTGAAGCGGATCGACGAAGATTCCTGGATCACTTGGAGGTAGTGCCGGTGGCCGATTCCAAGTTCGAGGCGATGCTCGTGCAGGGTCAGGCCCGGAAGGAGAAGATCTGGCGTCGGATGGACCCGCCGACGAAGTCGAATCACGAGGAGGCGGCAGAGGCGGAGTGGGCGAAGTGGATCGACGCGGAGTCCGTGGAGGTGCTGCTGGAGAAGGAGTCCGCCGAGCTCGAGGAGCAGATGAAGCGCGACGGCAAGGGCGACTACATCACGAGCACGCGGTGGGTGCTGACCGACAAGAACGACCCGCTGAGGACGGAGGCGAACGACCTGCCGATGAAGGCGAACGCGGGGCTCGTGGTCAACAGTGGCGACCCCGGACGTTCGGACAGAAGGCTAACGTGAGGGTGGGCGCTCCCTGTGCTACCGCCCAGTCGGAGATGATCCTGACGCAGGTGGCGGCGTCACACACGGAGTGGAAGTTCGGGTCCATGGACGTGATCGGTGCGTTCCTGAAGGGCGAAGTGGACGAGCGCGGCCTGGTGATCCGCGCTCCGATGCACGGTCCCTCGCTGGCGGACTTCCCACGAGGTCGGCTGGCGCGAGTTCGGAAGGGCGTGTTCGGGCTGCCCGCGGCGCCGAGGCTGTGGTACCTAAAGGTGGTCTCAGCGGCGCGCGAGCTGGGACTGGAACCCTCTCGCTCGGGCCCTGCCTTCCTGGTGTTCCACGACCCGAAGGCGAAGCAGCGCGGGCCGGACACGATGGGGGGTTGCGTCTGCATTCGCGTGGGCGATTTCCTCTTGGGCGGGGAACGACAAGATGGCGAAGGTCATGGACGCGCGCTCGGGAAGGAGTTCGGCTTCGGCAGTGAGGAGTACGATAATTTTGTGTTCTGCGGCAGGCGATTTCAGCGACAGCCTGGAGGAGCCATCGCGATCGACATGATGGAGTACGCGGCCGGCCTGGGGCCTGTGACTGTGCCCAGGGCGCGGCGCGCGGGAGCGCATGAGCCCATGAATGCGACGGAGTGGAAGCAGTGCCAGCAGGTAGTCGGCAAGATCAACTGGCTGGTGACCAAGCTGCGCGTGGACTACTTCTACGAACTGGCGGTGCTGCAGCGCGAGAAGGGCCGCAAGAAGGGGCCGCGGGTCTCGGCGCTGATAAAGGCCAACCAGATGCTGAGGGAGTTGAAGCGCAGTTCGACGTTCAAGATCGTGATGCGCCCGATTGACCTCAAGCGTTTCGGCCTGGTGGCGGTGTCGGACAGCTCGCTGGGCGACGTGATGGGCGACGGGGCGGCGCTGCAGTCGGACCCGGCAGCCGAGAAGATCGGCACCCAGGCAGGTTTTCTCATTTTGTTCGCGGACCGCGCGCTCGTGGACGGCGGCGTGTGCCGGTTCTCGCTGCTGGAGGGCAAGAGCCACAAGCTGAAGCGCGCGGTGCGGAGCTCCTACGCGGCCGAGGTGATCTCCGTGGGCGACGCGGTGGACGTGGCCCAAGGCGTGCGCGACCAGATCGCAGAAGTGTTGTGCGGCCCCATGGCAAGGGGCGCTGGCGTGAAGCTGTCCGGGTGGCAGATACCGATGACGATTGTGACGGACTCGAAGGACGGCCGCGACAGGCTCAACTCAGACGCCGGCGTGGGCAGCTCGGCGCAGAAGTCGGTCAACCTGGAGTTGGCCAGCATCAGGGAGATTCTAGATAGGCCGCAGACGATGGTGCGCTGGACGGACGGGGCCAACATGTTGAGTGACGTTGTGACGAAGGACATGCCGGCGGACCATCTTCGAGAGACGTTAGAGCGTGGCACATGGAGTATCGAGTTTCGAGAAGAGATGGTGAAGACTGCGAGGCGAGTAGCTCGAGAGCGATGGACGGCCAAGATGCGAGAACTCAGTGCGGATGGGAAGTTCACGCCAGGAACTCTCGAGACACAGTGAGAAGTTTGACGCTCTCTTGTTCTCCTCAAATAGTCTAAGCTCGTGCTGTGCCGAGGCCAGTGCAAGTTTGTACGCTCGAGTTCGGTGTGGTGCTAAATCTCTACCCTCTCCCCCTCATCCTCGGAATATGTATATCCGATTGGACCGGCTGGTCCGTTTGTGTATCGTGAGAGAGAATGACAGGATTTCCGGACAGAGTTTTCTGCGTGTGATTTCAGGAGCCTGGCAGCGTTGGTTCCGGGCTCGCTTCATGTTGTGACTTCGCCGCCGTGGCTCGCGACCATGGCGACTTTATTCTGGGTAACTGTTTTGATGGTTTGCCTATCAGAGGTCGGCCATTGAACCGGGCACAGATCCACAAATATTAAGAATCCGTGAGGAAAGACGAGCCTTTCGGATTGGATCTGTCCCTTGCTCCCGCCTTTTAGCCCCTTATGACCCTCTCCTGTTCCCTTCTGTCCCCCTCTCCTCTTTTTCTTTCTTGCAACCGGCTCGGCTCGAGCTGGCTTGAGGCGAAATTGTGCTACAGACGCGTGAGCACGAGGTTGAGAAGGACCATCTGCCCCTCGGGCGCTGCCGCGCCCCGCCGCCAGACCCCGCTGCGGAACTGGGAGGGGCAGGAGTCTTGTATCCTTCGGTTTCGCAGCAGCTGCGGCGGCATCTCGGGGCGGCGAGAGCATGGGCAGCGCGTCCCTTGGGGCCGACCCAGCGGCCAGCGCCACGGCAACAGGCTGGACATAAAGCCACCTGGCGGACGCTAGGCCCGCGGCAGGCTGGTCTGCTTCCAAGTTGGGGGTGTCCCGGCTTTCGGTGCTGGGGGTGGGGCAGCGGCCAGCTTTGCGCGGTGCACCGGCGCCTGGTGGCTCCCCCGCTGGGTTCGGGGTGCCGGTCGAAGTGGCGGGCGCCGTTTCTTTGTTCGCTGCTGTTTCGAGGCCGCAGGTGGGGCCGCTGCTGTTCCGCTAGGGAGGGCGTCGGCCGGGGGCTGGTAATGAGTCGGCAGCGGCGAGGTCAAGTCTCGGACCCCGTGGCTGGCGAGAGACCTCGTGAGGTGCTGCTGGCTGTATCAGCTGGGGTCTTTGCCCAAGGCAGGGCAGTCGGAGCTCAGGAACGTGAGCCACTGCGGAAGGAGGTTGTATTCGCGCTTGCCTCCACGCCCTTTTTGTTTGATTAGGAAAAAGACCAAGTGTGCCAGAGCAGCGCGCCATTCGTCCCACGGGTATTGTCTGGCACCCCGTCTTGTGGGGCCGTCTGCTCAGGAACGCCCTGCGCTACCCCTCTGTCCAGGCGCGAGGGTCGAGCGCCACTGCGGCGGCCCCGGCTGTGGGTCCTTGCCGCCGGTGCTTGTCGTCCGCCCAGTCGCGCCAGGCCGCTTCAATCTCGTCGTGCAGCTTGCGGGCGTGCTGTGCCGTGATGTGTGCAATGGTGCGTTCTTCTTTACCTTGGCGCGTGGCAGGTTCTACCCGGTCCGCGGGGCGTAGGGCCAAGACGGCGCGGTCGGCGAGGAGGCGGCAGGGCTGCGGCGGCAAGGGGGCCAGGTCTGCCAGGATGGCTTCAGCGCCCACTGGGTTGGGTAAGGGGGGGGCCGCGTCTTCTACCGCGCCACGTCAGGCAGGGATTGTACTGGCCAGCGTGCTCCAGGCCGCGATAAGTCGCGCTGTGCAAATGCAGCTCCCCCCAGACTGCACAAGCCCCAGCGGGGCCTCTGGTTGCAACGGGCATGGCGTCTTGGAGACACCTGCAGGAAGAGCAGGGGAGAAGCAGTTCCATTGTACCGCGTGTGTCTCCACGGCCCAGGAGACCAGGTGCGCGAGCATGACTTGGCGGCAGGAAGACCGCCAAGACCACCCGCCCATGCTTGTTGGCCCACTATCCCTCACCTGGCCGTCCTCCCACAGTGTCTTTAGGGGTGCCTCTCGCTTTTCTGGTCGGCTGGCGCCATGCTGCCGGTGCGGAGGTGGTGGGTGTTGTGGTTGATCCAGTGCTGGTTGATTGCTGGGCCGTAGTTGGCTCTAGCGCGAGGGCCACCTGGTCGCTCCAACCCAGGTCGTCCAGGGAGGCAGCGTCGGCCTGTTTGCGGGGGCAAGGCTCGGGCGGGGCATGTGGCGGGCAGTGGCGGGGTCCAGGCTCTCGGGCCGGCGGCGCCCGCCGCCTGGTGGGTAAGCGCAGCCGCTCCTAGCGGCGGGGGCTCGTCGCTCCACCTGCGCCGGGCCTCGCGTGTCTGGGAGCCAGGGTTTGGCGGCGCGCTGCGCCTGCTGGGGCTTCTGGTTGGGTGTTGGCTTTCTGGGGGTGCTGCGCCGTCTCGCAGCCGTTCTCTGCCAGGCGGTGTGCCGCCTCTGCTCCGGCGCTGCCCGTCCCGGGAGCTCCCGACCTCCGTCCCTCTGCCGGTTGGTGCCCCCTTGAGCGCGAGTGCTGGCGGGCGTCGCTGCGGGTGCGCGGGGTGGTGCATCTGGGCTGCGGATCGCGGCGGTCCCGCTGGCCGCGTTCTTCCTGGCTTCTGTGGCCGGCAGGCCTGGGATGTGGGCTGGCCGCGGTCCGCGGACCTTGTGGTGCGATCACCGCGTGAGGCTGACCCTGAGGTGAGCGTGCGACTGCGCGTTGGGGTGTGCGCTGCGCGGGCTTGGCCGCCAGTGCGGCTGCGGTCAGGGGGGCCGGCGCGGCCGCGTTGCCTCTGTGCAGCCTGCATGGCGGCTTTTGCTTGTTCTGGCTTGTCGGGTCCTGGTGTGCTTGAGGCGCCGGTTGTTTTTGCTGGGTGATCGTCCTTTTGTCTCCTTTTGTCGTCGTCGCTGCGGAAGGGTGCTAGCGGATCCGCTTCCAGGCTGAGTGTCTCCTGCATCCTTTTTGGTCGCGGATGTCTGAGAGGAGGTGGGCGCTCCTCGCTGGTGCAGAGGGTTTGTCCAGGAGCGGTTTCCCTGTGGCACTGGGGGTGGGGGCGGCATTGGTCGCTTCGGTGGGGGGGGGGCTGGGTAGACCCGGGTGCCGTCTCCGGTCAGGATGTCAACCGCGTCCGAGGGGCGGGCGTTCCATAGATCGACCAGGCATCGCTCGCAGTGCCAGGTAGAATTCCAGCGCATATTGGAGCATAGTCATCCAGTCCTCGAAGGGCGGCAGGCCGCATGTCGTCGGCTGGGCGTCGTGGGTCGCTGAGTCAGGGCGGAATATGAACATCTCCAGCGGTCGTTGTCTGGCCTGCCATTGAAAGGGCGGGGTGATGGCTGGGCAGCGGTCACACTTGCTTTTCCATTTGTCAGTGCTGGCTCTTTGTCCAAATTTGTCATCGTGGGTGCGCTTGGAGGGGATGGTGGACGCGGTTGTCGCTGGGCTGTGCTGTCCCTTCCGCGGCAGTAGAAGCCGCTCCGGGAGTGCGCTGACGCTTGGGCGGGCGACCTTTCCAGGGGGACGTTGTTCGTCCAGGTCGCGCACAAACTTAGCCAGCTTCGCGCCGTCTGGGATCGGTTCCCCGCCGTATTCGTAGTCGGCCTTCCAGCATGCGGTGCAGTGCCATCGGCAGCATGCGCCCGACTTGTAGGCCGCCTTGCGGCTGGCTGCTAGGGTGTTACGAACGTCTGGGTTAACCCAGGCGCCGCCCTCGGCGTAGAAAGGTCCTCGGAGGCATCCTTCCCCGTCGCGCCATGTCTCGGCTCCTCCTCGGTTGAGTTGAAACCTGGTGTCTTCTGGGTGCAGGCAGGGCTTGTCAAGGGGGGCGCCTTGGAGAGCGCCGGTTGGGGGCGCTTCGGGAAGCTCGCGCCCGTTGCTGGCTTGTCCACTGCCAATGTATTTGGCCTGGGCGGGGGTCTGGGAGGTGGGAGGAAGGTCCGCGTCCGAGCTGGCCAGGTCCTGTGAGTGGGCGCACGCTCCAGGACTAAAAGTGGCCATGCAAGGGGGAAATCGTGTACCAGCATCCCTTTCCAGGTGGTGGCGCATTGCTGTCCCTTGGCGACGTCGTGGTGGTGGGCCACTGTATCCAGGCGCGATGTGATCTGGATGAAGGCCTCTATGTGGCCATGGAGCGTGCGAAAGTCCTGAATCGAAATCCCATGCGCCTTGCCGAAGTTTTCCCGTGCGGGTTGCCGGGCCTTGTTGAAGGGGTCGCAGAGGCCCAGTGCTGCCTCGAAGACGTCGCTGATGGGGCCAGGCTTGGCGTGGGGCGCCAGGAGCGTTTTGGGTTCGCGTGCCAGTAAGAGCATGATGGCCAGGGTGTTGGTTGCCCAGGTGGTGCTGAGCGGATCTCCGTCGGGGCACTTCAGCGTGTCCCAGCCATCTGGGGGTTTTATGGGCGCGCGCAGCTGCTCGACGGTGGGCCAGCCCTGGTGGCGCGTACATTCACAGGCGGTTCTGCTCTAAGCAGCGTGCGGGTGCCCCGGGGTGCCAGCGGGGACGCAGGATTCCTGCCTTTGCGCCCACCTGTTGCCGCTACTGGGTCTCTTTGGCTTTGGTGGAAGTCTGTCCTCTGGGATTCCCTTGGCCTCGTCGTAATCAATGCGGATAAACCTATGTGGTGCAATCCACTCTGCTGAACTTGAAGTCGTCATCTCCACTGCTCGCGCAAACATCCCACCCACCCACCCGCAATTTGGTCTGCAAAACCTGTTCAGACCGACTACGAAGACACCGACGACAACGACTAGGACGGCACCGACAACGTCTCCGACGACTTCGACGACGACAACGACGCCGACGCCGACGACGACGAAGACGACGACGACGCCAACGAAGGCGACGACGAGGGAGGAGGAAGGACGATGACGGCGACAACGACGACAACGACGACAACGACGAGGGAGGAGGGAGGACGGCGACGACGCGAACGACGACGAAGGAGGAAGGACGGCGACGCCGACGACGGCAACGACGAGGGAGGAGGGAAGACGACGACGAGAACGACGACGACGACGGCGACGAAATAGAGGGGACGACGACGAGACGCCGACGACGGACGACGACGACGACGGGGGAGGAGGAGGAAGGACGACCACGGCGACAACGACGACGGAAACGATCACGACGCCAAAGAGGACGACGACGACGAACACGAAAAAAAACAGAGGACGACGTAGGCGACGACGACGACGACGATGCGGGAGGAGGGAAGACGGCAACGACGACGACGACGACGACGCAAGAGCGCGCGCGCAGGCTTTTGTTGAAAATCCGTGTTGCGAAACTTTGTGTTTTTATATGTTTTTTTGGACGCGCGATTTTGAAATCCTTCCGAAACCGATGGGTTTTGAAGGTTTTCGGCATGCACCCGCGACGACGCGCGCGTCTGCATTTCGTTTCATTTTATGCAGAGGACTCTCGCGACGGCACGCGCAAGGGCGTTCGACAGATTTCGACATGCGCGCGCGCCAAGCCCGTTTGGTAGCAGTTTGTGAAACGCTTGAACAATTTTTGGTTTTCTTAAGATTTCGCAAGAGTTCGCGCGGGCACTTTTTTAGCAAATCAGTCTTGCGAAACCATTTTTTTTTTTTTTTTTTTTTTTTTTTGGTTTGTTTGTTTTTTTTGGGAGACTCGATTGCGAAATCCTTCTGGGGCCGAAGGTTTTGAAAGGATTTCGGCATGCGCGCGCGACGACGTGCGCGTGTGCACTTGGTCCCATTTGTTGCAAGGGATTCGTGCAGCAATGCTATGTTAGAACAATAAATGTCACCGCGTAGTTTTTAAATACATAAAAACAAAGGGAACCTCTGGGGGGGAACCCGGTTTGGCTGGGATGATACGATTTCATATTTAGGATGGGCGAGTGTGCATATATGAAATCATACTATCCCAGGGGGACGCGTTAAGTCGGGGAAGGGGGGGGGGGGGGGGTAGAGTCTGTTCTCTTTTTAGACAAGGGGAATTTATGGCCGCGGTCACGAGGTGACGACGGCGGACTTTAAGGGTAGCTCTTTGGGAGATGTTATAGTATCGGGAGCATAGCTCGCGCGCCGTTGCCTTTGGCTCAAGGCACGCGCGCCCTATTTGCCCGGACACCGCGAGTGTTCGCTATGTGCTGGAAAGACCGATACATCGATCTTATCCTATCTTGTCCGCCTATTCCCCATACTGAACCACCGCAGCAGAGGAATGGACGCTATTTGCCATCCGCTTCCCATGGAATCGGATGCGATTTGAGTTACCAGGCTCACTTTCGACTTGGTAGCGGAGCTGGCCGCGCTCTCGTGTGGTCAGCTCTTGCTCTTCTTAGCCTCGTACTCTTCGGCACGATCCTCGTGACCACCTACCGCCCTGCGCTATTACTCCCAGTGCATTTACGAGGATCTATCCAAGAGCAAGAAGCGACACGAGAGGTACGACGTCTAGACTACGACATTGGTACCATATACGCCTCATCATTGCGCTACCACCAACCGCTCGGCAACGAGCCAAAAGCGCAATACTTGAAGCAGGGGCGGAGAGATCCGCCAGATACAGCACCTCGAAGACTCGACAAGGCGCTACCCCAGCGCGGCAACGCGCCTAATAACCGCCCTTATCTACACAGCCTTGGGCTGGTTATCTTCGCTATCATATGGTTCGCGCTGGGGGCAGCAATCGGACATATGCGTCGTGGAGATAACAGCACCGATGGGCAAACACATGTCCCATATTGGGACCCTCAAGGCAACGTGCCTTTCCGTGAGTACATTTATGAGGTCAACGCATGGCTCAACGTCACAAGCGGACGTATGACGCCACAGGCCCAAGCGGCCGCAATACAACGCGGCCTAGGTGGCCTAGCGAGGACACTCGCCATGAGGGTACCGCCTGACATCATAAATTATGGTGCTGACATCGATGGGGTCCACACCGACCCAGTGACCTACATCATGTTCCTCCTAAGCATGAAGTTCGATCGCCTGGAAGATGAGCGCCAGCTCACTTCCGGCGCACAACTCATCGACTTCCACGTGCCCCACGGGGAACGAATCGATGTCACCCTTACACGATTCGAAATGGCCCGACTTGAGGCGCAGTCGGTGGGATTTGACCTTCCCAACTTCCAACTACTAACCGCGATCCTGTTCCGCGCCTTAGGCGTCGGCAACCAGCGAGCCATGCAACTCTTACAGCCACTTAACCACCAAATGCCCCGAACACAACAACAGTATGATGAGTTGCTGGAGAGGATGCGTTCGATAGGCCACCTATCCGAACGGTCTCCTGGTAATATAGGATCTGTGTTTGGAAGGGGAAGGGGATCTGGTAGTGGAAATTTCTACACCACCTTGACTACTGAAGCCCAGCCTGGGAACGGGCCCTCAAGCATATGGGCTGATGATCCTGGAGAATCCACTGCTTTACTAGCAGGAGATCGATCACAACCAAGCTGGGCAACCAGCCCTCCTTCCAGAGAACCACAACCACACCGCTCTTTATGGGGTGAATCAAACCCCCTAACCGACGGTGTATCCACCTACTTGGGAGACGAGGATTTCGACTCTGGCACCGACGCAGATACTGTATCATCAGACGGTGTTGAAGCTTTAGATTGGTCAGATATTATGAATATGGATAATGACAATCAGCGTGCTGAAAATTTGTTCTGGTTATTACAACAGGCCAAACGAAGGTGGAGGAGGTTCACACGAAAACCAGTGCGTCGTGTTAGAAGGAGGATACGGAGGAGTTTTAAGGGAAAAGGTAAAGGTAAGCGTGGTCGTCGGAGGTTGAACGGACGAGGCATCGCGGCATTTCTCCAGAGGCTCTCAGATGAACAATACGATGAGATATTCTTTGGGGGAAAGGGCCGTGGCAAGGGCCGTAGAGAGACCTCAGGAAAAGGCAAGGGTAGGCGGGGAAACCCGCGAGGTAGAGACGGCCAGGTTCTTAAATGCCATGAATGTGACAGTACCGACCATCTTGTGCGAGATTGTCCAGCGAAGGGAAATGGAAAGGGCAGGTCGACCGAAGTCCATTTTGGCTCAAGTGAACCATTCATTGAGTATCTGAGCCTCCAGGATTTTGAAGCCATGGAGCAGATATTTTACACTTGGGTCAGTTGCATGGACAACGTCGACGAGCTCGAGGCGTATGGTCATGGATTGTACGCGTACTACCTCGAGTACGTCCGCCGGTTCGTTATTGGCAATAACGAGCTCACTCCCGTGGATCACGGTACGCTGGGAAACCAGCCTCTTTCTTTCTTCGACTGGATGTTCGGGAACCCAGGTAACATCATGGCTTACGAAAGCAGTGACGAAGACATCACTGTAGAGGCCTCGCCTTCCGAGGTTGAACGCAACCTCCAACCTCCCCCCGAAATCCCGCCTGGAAACAGGCCTTTTTTGATGGGAGAATATCCCCAAACTACTGAAGACTTGATAGAAATGGAGTCTCAGGCGTTCGTACAAGCTTTCATTGCAGGTGAACCAGAGACCCCATTTGTACCCCCTGGTTCGCTTGCTCCAGGCGAATACGGACCACGCACTCTTCTGCAGACCCTCATGAGGATGCATGAGATACTTATCACCGCGTATCCCGAGAGTCAAGAGTACATCGAAGCTGACAGCATGATACTGCAGGATACCGACGCCTGCGGTAGCTCGGAGTTGTTGTTGGCAGCTCTGACTCTCATTGACAGCGTGCATCCTGAGGACGTGCAGAGACACCTGATATATTCCCGCGGTAGATGGCGCAATGCCCTGGAAATGGCTATCGCCACGGTGGGAATGTGGCCAAACCATACGGCCATGCGCAACATTGCCGGGCAGCCTGTGCTCGGCAACGAGCCTGAGCCGACAACGGCGCCTCCTACCCCGGGGCAGCCGAGCGACGCACAGACGCCGGCCGTGCAGGGAAACCTGCCTATACCGGATACGCCAATGGCCATCATCATCGGTAGTTCTACATCAGAAGAAGAAGAAGGCGATGGTTGCGGACTAGATGAGGATGAAGTTACAATCCTCATGATGGAAGTTAATGGTGAGGAAGAGGTTGACTTCGATCCCGACGAGTCTGAATCATCATCACCATCGGCACAAGCGCCATTTGCGCCAAGCTCCAGCCAGCAGGGAAACCTGCCTCTGACGGACGATCCACCTGGGATCGCACAGGAGCTTCCGCAGGCGCCTCCACCGGTGGCCGCTCAGGCTGCTTCGGCAGCCTCTTCTGATGAGAACACCAGAAGGTCTCGTTCCCATACGCGCGTCAGAGGAGAGCCACATCCACAGGCTAGGCTTCCCCGTGAATGGAGGCAGGCTGGCCCGAAAGAACGCGCTCTCAGGAGAGGTGGCCAGCTGCTTCCGTATAATGACCCAAGACGCCGAAAAGGGGAACACTCGGCCTTCGGCAAGGGCAACCCTGCCTATAGGGACACTGAGGGCAAGGCTATCCGTGGAGGATATCAGCTTGCAACAAACATCCGCCGCCCTGAAATTCAAGAAGCGCGGACTCAGCTGCGAGACATCATCGCGGCTCGCAAGCAGTATAGGCCCCAAGCAGCTTGCGGACCTTGTTCCGAGCCGTTCCAGAACCACAGGCCGGGATGCCCCGTTAGCAACAATGAAGGCCTGAGCCCCAACAGGGGCAAAACCCCTCATAAAGAGGGCCATCCGCAACTTATCCCGATGACACAGGACGAGATCGCAGAAGTGAATCACCGTCTCGGGATCTTGAGCCATTTGGATCCGAAAGCCGAAGAGGATAAACCTCCCACGGCTCCAAGGGGACTGGTGCCCATGACCCAGGAAGAAAAATGCGCGCTCTTTAGTCTTCCTGGAATGCGAGGAAACTCGCCCGGCGTTTCGAGTCAGTCCCAGCAGCCAGAACTGACATCCAAGGATGAACAGAAGGCCCAACGCGTTGCGGAGGACGAGGAACGCATGCGGATAGCAGACGAACGCGCACGCGAGGCAACTCGCCAGATGTTGGAGGATTCCAGCAACATTTACATGAATGGGGCTAGAAAACCCCCACTCCCACTACTTTCGAAGGCCAAGAGTGAAACCCCTGCACCGAAGCCGTCTTCGGAGGCGAAACCGAAGGCGCACTCTCAGGACCCTGGGCCAGATGTGCAGATGGGAGTGCCTCGGTCTGCAACTCCGAGGCCGCCGATTGGCGCAACTCCTGCACAAGCGTCTGAGCCCAAGCAGCAACCTCAGGACCCTGTGGAGGAACGGAGACGTCCGCCTAGTCGCAGCGGCTCCATTGCAAAAAGGGCCGCAGCTTTCGAGCGTACCGGGTATACCCCTGCGCCAGCTTCACCGGTGGCGGCCCGTTCCAAAAGGTCCGACGAAGGTGCTATGTCTAGGGGCACCTGGGTGCCGACGATTAGGGGTAGCGCCAGTCGCGGATCACTGCGGGGAAACCCGCCAGGCGCTGCCGCTGCAGCTTCCTCCTCTTCAGGAGCCTATGCGGGGAAACCCGCCTGTGGGTCAGCTGCACCACCCAGGTGACACGTCCTTCACTAGTGGGACTCCGAGTGTGATCAGGGACAGACTTGCTCTGCGGAAGCTCCCACCGATACGCGCGGTGGACGAGGCATTCATGAAGAAGTGCAGGCATGACAAAATCATTCCTACATCCAATCACACTCTCAAACAGCTGAGTAAAGCACTCAGCAAGATATGCAGACATGCGCCAGACAAACCACACAATCCCGTGTGGGACCTGGACTCCTTCGATGATCATGATGGTTGGGTTAACCTCGTGGAGCTCGTGAATGAATATCCGTGGAGCACAGGAAAATCGAGACACGATGGGTATAATCCAAGATATGACGGTGCCAAAGTCATCAATGAGCAGCTATTTGCTCGCTCGGTTGATCAACTGGCAGCCATCATGATGGAAGTTGTTCATGTCCGTGAACCAGACGGAGAAGAAAAACAGCGCCTTCAGTTCAAGGTGTTGGTGCGGGACTCCGGTGAGCCCGCTATCTTCATCCGCGCCTCTCAGGGGCATTCATGGACACTGAAAGCTCCATGGTCGCTGTACAACTACATTGTACTGTGCGACCAACCTGCCGGGAGACCGGCCCCATACCCCGAAGTCGCCATGCATGGTACTCGGTGGCATGCCTTCGAAGGCATTATGTGGCACGGCCTGTCCTGTAGACCTGAGCACAATACGAAGAAACAGGGGGCAGGTAGGTCGCACATCCACTTCGTGCCGACGGTCCGCCGCCGTGCCGTGAACAGTGGGTGGGACCCAGACTCAGACATCATCATCTTCGTAGATTGGCACAAGGCCATACAAGATGGTATGAAGTTTTGTTGGTCCGATAACGGAGTCCTCTTGTGACAATGGCCATGCAAGATGGCGGACAAGAGTCTTGTCCGAGGGAAACAACGGTATCATTGAACCGTACTACATCTCTCATGTAGAGGACCTTGCCACGGGAAAGCACTGGCGTAATCCAGAGTATCTGGGGAATCGCTGGACGCGAGTCCCCGTTTCCATTATGTCTGCCCCTGACAGGTGGACTAACGTTGGCAGTGCTAGCCTTAAATACCAGTGGTCCCTAGACCAAGAGGGCGTCGACCCTCCTATGGCCTACATCCACAGGGAAGTTGGGGACCACTACAGTCCAATCAAGCTGGGAAACCAGCCTGAGATCCATCGGATCTTCATGATCACCGAGAGTGAGGCCGGGAGCGCGGCTCCAAGCCGTGCCCCAAGCCAAGGGCCCAGTGCCGTGTCTTGGCAGGCCATCAGCACCTCGGACCTCGATCAGATAGCGGCCGCGCTGAACCCTGACCAGGTAGAGCAACTGGCGGACAGGTTATATCAGCAGGACCCCTGGGCCGCAGGCCAGGGAGAAATGTCCGCCATGGCGATGCGAAATCGTCAGGCCATGCAGGGAAACCTGCCTATCAACGGACCTGCTCGGTTTCAACAAATGCTGGGAAGCCCCTCGCAGAGCATGCGCACTCCGAGGGGCATGACTCCAATGGCCACACCACCTGCACAGTCTCCGTTCGGGACTCCTGGCCGCCCTGCCACAAACGGCACCCTCATGGAGAGGATTGCTGCGGCTAGGGCTGAGCATGGCACAGCTCTCCTGAACATGATGCCGCCCGGCACTCCAACGAGTCAGCAGGGGAACCTGCCTGGCACACCAAGCCACCATCGGGCTGGTGTGCCTGACGACTACCGTACAAGAGTGGCGGCCGCTGTGCAGCAGGTGCAGAGCCATAATCTGCCTCACCCAAGTGGGCAGAGGTGGAGGCCGGCCTGGTCCTGGGAACCTGAGGGTCCCAACCCAAGGGATCCTGCTCGGCAACGAGCCTTCATCCCGGCGTTCAATGCTCATCCGAGCATGTCCCAGGGCCAGAGGCCACCACCAGCGCAGATGAACCCGCCATTATACCCTGATGGGTCAAGGGTTCCGAACAAATTTGTTCGCGAATTGGCGGATCAGATGCATAGCCTCACTGGTGTGCGCTGCAGTGACCAATCTATGTACCCGCACATGGCCTTCATGCCTTCACCGACATCACCAGAGGTGGCTGTCCAGCCCACTGCCCATTCAATATCGTCTGGCAGTAGGGGCGTGCCTGATTACATCAGGCAGACTTACCACACTCAACTGGCATGTTTCAGGAGAAGGCAGGCCGTGCAAAGTGTACGAGATTATTCACGTGCAGCTGCACTTGAGGTTGTGAGAAATAGGGGCTTGCCTCTGCGAGGAAACTCGCCCGCTGTGACTCCCACCACCTCCATGCCAAATGCCGGAGTGCCGGAGGTGCTGGATCCAACGGGGGCTCCCCCAGCAGCCTTCATGCCCTCCGAGACGGTATTGAAGAGACAGCGGCGGGTATATCCCAGAGCAGCAGATGTAGAGGTTTTCACTGGGATGGAAGATACCTGTGCGGTATGCCTCGAAGAATTTCAGCCCAGGGAAAGTGTTTACCGTTTGAGGTGTAATCACTTGTTCCATGAGGGGTGCTGGAATTCAAATGTGGTGGGCCATGTCACAAATCAACGCGAGGGAGATCCTCAGCAGCCACCGTGTGCTATCTGCCGAGCACCTGGCATCATAGCGTCATCATTTCCGTGGACCGGCTCCTTCATTCAGACTCCTGAGCAAGCAGCGAGGGAGCGGCGGGAGTTGAGGAGCATGGTGGAGGAGATGACGGCCAGGATGCTAGATATGCAGACAGCTCAGCCCCAACAGCAGGGAAACCTGCCAGAGGAGGTAAGGCCGCCGATGGAGACGGGATATTTTGATCAGCTTATCCCGATGACGGCGCCTCAGCAGGGAAACCTGCCTAATACTCCTCAGATGTCTCCCCAGAGTGGAGGCGGGGCTGAGATGTCACTGGGCCCTGACCAGCTGCGTGAGTTGCGTGTTCGACATTTCCAGAACCAGATGGATAATGCGCACGCAACATTTATGCTGGATGCCGACAATCCTGAGACTGATAGTCCGTCGCTTGACATATCAGACTCCTCAGTGGCAACAGCGGCAACGGCAGCCAGGGCCGTCAACATCACAGCGACGAACGAGGAGTTCGATGAGTGGCTGCAATACCGGGATCACATCACGAATGAGGGGCTGCAGGACATTGCCCTTCACTCGTACCTGACGCTGACGAGGCGCACGACCCGCGAGCAGTATAAGAGCATACGTGATGAGTGTGCCAACTGGCGGGAGGAGCGTGGCGACCACGCCCAGCACGTGTCGTACTTCCAGTACATCGACCTGGCGCGCATGGCCGAAAGCAGGTCGCATGCCAGTGTCACGCGGGGTAACCCGCCAGGGAGTGCGACTGGGCTGCGGGGAAACCCGCCTAACAGCACAGCCGACACTTCAGAAACGGTGCACATCAAGCAGCCGAGTAAGACGTTCTTGGATGATGGGGGAAATTCCATCCTCATCGATGTCGGCTCGAAGATCAATCTCATGGGCGAGAACACGAGCCGCAAGTTCGTCCAGGCTGCCGAGGCACATGGCCGTACTTGTACGTTCGAGCCCCGCTCTCGTTTGAATATCAACGGAGTGGGAGAAGGGTCGGCCCCAGCGGATACCGTAGGCACATTCAGTATTGCCTGCGAGTGCCAGGGGTCGGCCCAGCTCGATTCATACAAGACGAACATTGTGTCAGGCTGTGGCAAGGACCTGCCAGCCATCCTAGGCCTCGATAGTATGCAGGACAAACGCACGATCATCGTGCTTGAACGAGGCCAGGAGAAGCTGATATTCCCTGGTAAGGGGCAGGTCAAAATGGAGCTCCCTGAGGGCTCCAAGATCATGCCGACGACGAAGTTGCCGTCAGGGCATCTGTCGATCAGGTGTGATTGTTTTGGAGCTGCGGGGCAACCCGCCTCGAGCTCAAGCAGCACGTCATTCCAGACAGTGCTGACAGGCGAGCCGACCCCGGCACAGGAGCGCGAGCAACTGCAGGGAAACCTGCCTCAGGGGTTGATGGTGACGCTCGCCAAGGCCACTATGCGAGGCGACAGCATCGGCGATCTTGAGACGTTCGATTGCTTTGTTGCCAGGACACTGGCCCAGCATGGTGGAAGTGTACCCATGGACGCTGTGCAGTCCCGCCGGAAGATAGTGATGGGATACACTGACCGTGAGCTGCAGACTGTCAGCGACGCTAGGTCCAAAGGCGCGCTGAAACAGCTGATGGATAATCCATCCATGCTGACAGCATTTGCGGAGCAATCCGCCTCTGAGGCCACGGCGCGCTGCAGTGCTGAGCTCCAGCATCTGAGGGAAGCCCAGATGCTGGCAGACATTGCAGGCACATCTTCTTTATCTTGAAGATGGCAGGGCGACGTCGCCCCCTCGTCGTCTTGCCTGTTGGCCGAAAAGCCGGGGGGTAACAAGGACAGCGGGGTAACCTGCCTTAGTAAGAGGGCTTTTGTCATTGAGGATACGAGAGAGGCTTGCGCCGACCTCCGCACCCGAGGTTATATCTGTGATCGCATTTCCCACAATGAGCTTATGACAAGCGTGGGCGCAGATTACCTGGGTGCGGTGATCAGTGGAGATTATACTCTCATATGGATTAGTACCCCGGGTGACTGGTATGTACGAACTCCAGGAAAGAGAGTGGCCCCACATTGGTCACGTATCCAGAACCTGTTGATAAAAGCCAAGAAACTCCGTATGAAAATCATAATTTCTGGTCCCCCAGGATATGTTTGGAAGTTATCTCCAGTGCGCGATACCCTGGAAGACCTTACGTTGTCAGTAATACGGATGCGTTTGTGTCATTTCGGTATTCGGTTCAATATGCAAGACAGTACACCGAGTGGTACTTATATGCAGGTAGCGTCATCAATACCGATTAGCTCGAAGCTGTGGGCATGTACATGCAACCAGGCTATACCACAACATGAATTGGATTGGTACGGCCATGCAGTACGGCATGCTGAACGGCGAGCTCAGACACGTACTGCACTCATCCGTCATCTGGAAGACAACATCCTGGGGAGCACCACCACGCACGGAAACGTGCCTATATATTTTAAACACCTATACACGTACAGACCACAACATCCGTCACTACGTGACGACCAATAAGGGAGGACCGAAATGGTCTGAAGTTATCCGACGTGTAACAATTAACCTGGATACCAATGCGGTTATTCAGGATATCTCAGTTACCGATCAACCAACAGGGTATGATTGGCATGCACCACTACCTGCAGGGGTTGCCAACATCAGCACTCGGTTGTATTGGCAACCCGATGAACCGGTCTTGCTCGGAAACGAGCCTATTCAATCACCACAGAAACCTCGACGCGTCATCATAGATGACTGTTCTCTCCCCCTCCCGACTCTGGCGATTGACGCATGTACCCACTCAACCACGACAATGGGCACGCAGACCGGCGAACAAGATGACCAAGTTCTACCCACAGAATCGCGTATCAAGCAGAAGGAAAGGCTCAAAGCCGAAAAGGAAGCAGGCATCAAGCCTCGCCGCATTAAAAAGCACGTTGAAGACGGAAACGATGATTGCGGCGACGATCTATCAGGACTCGGACAGGATCTTATGGCAACCTGGAGTACTGACGTCCCTATTGAGCTGATAAGCTCCGATGAGGACGATGACCTGTTCCTTACCCTCCCCACATCTATGCTCGACACACACGCTAACATATACAGCATAGTTGCTACGCTATGCTATGGTCATAACAACTGCGTGGATATGTTGGAGCTTTGTGGCGGTGAGGGTGGTATCTCAGAGCTTGCCTTCTCAAGGGGGCTCTCCTCAGGAGGCAACCTAGACAAGACTACATGTGTCGATCTGGGAGACCCCTCGGTGCAGCTGGTTATAGATCATTACTTCGCTATATGCTACGTACGAGTTGCCATGCTACAACCCAGTTGCCGCACCACAGGACCACGATCCTACTACAACGACAAAGTCAACTGCAACACTTGGGAACAGCACCGCAGAGAAGATTTACCACACATAACTTATTGTGGTAAAATTGCTGTAACCCAAGATGACGCTCGGAGGTGGTTTATACGCGAACAACCTACAGGAACATGGGTGGATGATATTTCCCCATGGAAGAAACTTGCCAACCGACCACACATTACAACCGTACGCATTGACCAATGTGCTACGGGACTCAAAGATACAGCTGGTGACTATATTAAGAAGCCGACAAATATCACCAGCAACGACGAGACAATTCTTAGACCCTTTGAGCGACTCAAGTGCAACGGTCAGCATGTGCACGCACAACCGTGCAATAAAGAGCTTTCACTGGCACAAAAATACACTCGACGACTGCAGTCTGCCTTCGTGGAAGCCGTCTATCTGGCGAAAGCCATTGACACTACGCGCGGAAACGCGCCTATAAGTACCGCAAATGCTTACCCTGCAGACCTTCCCGATCAAGCTGAACCAGGGGAAGGTATGAGACGCATCGGTGATCGTATCATCCCAAAGGTGGCCACTTGCCCGGCATGCATCGACAACGTCCGAAAGGACAGTCCTAGCCATAACAGAGACCCTACACAGTGTAAATATCACGATTCCATCTCTGTATACTGGCCATGTCCGGCATGCCAGAGGGATCTTACGAGAAGCAAGGGTGTTAAGAACCACCTCGATACCGAACCTGGTAAATGTCGTTTTGCTGAACCATTTAAACTTCCAGACGATCACGACCCCGAAGGCAAAACCGTGCCAGCTTGGTGGAAACCCTTACCTAAACCGGGTGAGGGCCAAGCTTCAGCTTCAGGTGGCCGCCAAGGCGCACGCGCCAGGCCACCGCGACCACGATCCTTCGGTAACGTCGATCCGACATCTGGTGCCAGCAGCTACGACATGCTACGAGACGCCCCCGAGCGTGGAAACACGCCTTCTGCGTCCTCTAGCGAAACGCCACAGGTAGCGGCCCGTCGTGGCCGCCTACAAGGCGTACCACCACCTCCAGATGCAGTCAATACAGGGGACCAACTACGGAGAGCTACAAGGAACCCTCTTGCCTCTACCGGCTCTGGGGCTCCTCGACTACCCGACTGGACTAGATTCGACATCCAACACAGTCTACAGAGTCTCCGTAGTCACGAACCTCACGTCGTGAAAAAGGAACTCCGAAAACTACATCTGCGATGGTATAATGCGAAGGAACCAAAGATGAGGCTAATCCTCGACAAAGTAGGGCTTGATAGCGTTCGACTGAACATGATCAAGGAAGTTTGCGATACCTGTCGGGAATGCAGAGCATGGGAACGTCCAGGAAACTCAACACTACCCTCGGTGAGCCTTCCTGGTAACTGGCTCGACGAAGGTGAAATGGACCTCATGTTCTACAAAAAGCGGACCATATTTCATATTATGGATCCTTGTATTCGCCTGGCAGCGGGCCTAGAAATTTCCGACCGAGAACGTGACACTATCATTGACGCCTGCCACTACTGCTGGATTGCCTATCACGGACCCTTCAAAGTCTTATACTCAGACGGAGAAGGCGCCCTGAATAACGATGCCGCTAAAACTATGATGGCCAACAAGGGCGCGGAACTTCGTATCCGAGCACCTGGCCAACACGCGACTTCAATTGAGTCACGGAGCGGCATTCTCAGAGGCGTCCTCCACATGATTGAGGAAGAACTGAATAGACACAACATCCCTGTTGTATTCACTAGAGTATTGGCGGAAGGCATCTTCGTTACTAATGCTTTTACGTTTTATAACGGAGTATCGCCATACCAAGCACACACAGGACGTCAGCCCTCCTTCCTTCCCGATCTCGATACCCTTGACTTTACCAAGGGACCCGAGACTTCAGGACACGAACGAGAACGTCGTGTAAGGGAAGTCAGCCTAGAAGCTATAACTCAAGCCACTGCTGTGGCCAAGACAAATCGGGCTCTTAGGGCTAAAACGACTCCTGATGGTGCTCGCTTTTATTCTGCAGGGGATTTGGTCGATTACCACCGACCCACTGCCACCAAGGACGACCGTGGAGGCTGGAATGGCCCATTCCCGGTGATCCGTAATGTGCCTGAAAGAGGACATATTGTTGTCAAGGCAGGATCCCGTGAGGCAATTGTGATGTGCCCTGATGCTCGTCACACACTATACATTGAATGTCTCCTCACACGGGAACTTGGCATGGATAATATGGCCATGCAAACCGTCCTTACATATGTGGCACACCTCGGCGCAGGGAAACCTGCCAAAGTTTTCGGCTATATCCCCGACTACAAGGGAAACCATAATCTTTCAGACGACAGCAAGTTTCACCCGCGCGTACATCTAGCACTACAGTATCTCGTACGAAACTACTTTCGAGTAGAACATGTAGTGGCAGTTAGATTGGCCAAAAGTGTGTCAAGTCTACCTGCAGTAAAGTACGCCACCGGGTCTACGCTGATCCACTATGACAACGATATCAGCCCGGCTTTCCACTACTACGAGTGTGTGGGCACCGGCCTAAACATTTCTCAGATCACTGGTAGCACTCATTCCAGACTCATTCAATGCTTGACTTCACGTGTCCCTTCCTTAGGATTTCACGACGACCTAGCTAAATATCAGCACTCAAGCAACACGTCTGGAGAACACGATTCGCCTGGAAACAGGCCTCCTCCAGACACCCCGGGTGCTTCGTCGCCGAGTGAAGGCCGTCTGTCGACAATCTATGAGGAAAATGAGGAACATAATATCGAAGCCATGATGCTGGAAGAATGGTACGACGAACTACGTATGGACCTTCATCCTACGACGACTACCGACGATTATCTTTACTGCGTCCCAACAACCATGCTGCCTGACCAATGTGTTTTGGTTTCAGCATCTGTGGACGAAAAAGATACCATATCATCGGACACGCTCGGAGACGAGCCTGAACCACGAGAGTCCTGTATAGTCTCTCTCTGCTCAACCACACCTGACGAGAGCTACTCTCTTGATAGTGATGAATATGGTCCTTACGTTGATTTGTGTTTTACATCAGAAATGTCAAAAATAGTGTTAGATCCGACTCAACTTGCACAGCTCGACACCGATATGGTCGCAACGATGAGAGTATATGTGTCCTCTGCTGCTAAACGTGCTGTGGTCGTTAAAGAAGATGATCTACTGACCAAAACCGACATAGCAGCACACCCAAAGGAGGTTAGTGAAGCTTTGTATACTGAGCTCAAAATCTGGATTGACAACCGATGCTTCGAGATGTATGATCTATCCAAAGCTTCCAACATCATGACATCCAGGTATGTATACAAGTGGAAGTTTGTAAAGGTGGGTACCGAGAACGTGAAAACCATTCGTCTCAGACTTGTCCTTCGCGGATTTATGGATACTGAGGCTTTCGATGTGAAAACATTCTCGGGAACCGCCCGAAGGCAGTCCCAAAGACTCCTGGCAAGTGAGGCGGCATGTCATCCAGAGTGGATCTTAGCATCCATGGATATCGACAAGGCGTTCCTCAAGGGTTTGACCTATGAGGAACTTGCCCATGCCACGAGCGAGGAAACTCGCATGGTCTGCTTCGCTCTTCCACCGGGAAGTGCCCAGGTACTTCGTACACTACCCGGCTTCTCATCCTATGACGAAAGCCGACGCTGCCTCAGATGCCTCAAACCAGGAACGGGTACAAAGGATGCTCCAAGAGCGTTCTCTCTCAAACTTCGTACGACCACACGAGCTATGGGTCTTACACCGACCAGTTATGACCCTGAATTTGAATTCAGCCAAGATCTGCTAACGGCAAAACATGTCGATGATATTAACATGACTGGCTTAGAGAAAAATATAGACGACTATGTCCAGCGTGTCGAAAAGGTGTTTGGCAAATGCAAGCTAAACAAACACACATATACAAACTGCGCCGTTCGCTACACTAAGAATGATCAAGGGGATGTGACTATGGATCAGGACGAGTATATCAAACAACTACGTCCTATCACACGCCCAGAACTTACAGGAGCGGCGGCCGATGCCAAAGCCACGAAACTCATTACCGACATGTTCGTCAGCTTGCGAGGAGCCCTCGCCTATGCCCTTCTTACTCAAATCTGGCTTATGGTATACGTGGTCTCTCTCCAGAAAATCCAAGAGCCCACCAATCTGCAAGTCCGACGCTTGAATGCTGTGACGCGAAAGCTGATCAGCAGCCCGAAACGCATCACCTTCCCTCGGATGAAGCCGACGAATGAAGTTGACATCCACAGCGATTCGGGGTATCGGAAGCTTACCGGGGAGGAGGATGATGATGAGACTAAGGGCTACGGCATACGCGGGGCGAATGTACTACGGCGAGGAAGCTCGCCCCAAGGCAAGTCCGTCGTTCACCTCTGCGACGGACTATGCAAATCACACCGACTGCAGGTGAGGTCCAGCTATGCTGCGGAGGCACTCGCAGCGGCGCATAACCTCGATGAGTGTTACCCTACGCTCATCACTCTCCACGAACTCAAGGCAGGAGCTCTGACTCCACGACAACTACGAGATATGCGTGAAGTTGGAGGCTTAGCCATCAAAGTATCTCTTACCATAGACGCTGAGTCCGTTTATAAATCATTATCAAGCAAAGATCTTAAGATACCGACAGAACGGACTCTGCTTGGACACATCAGTTGGATACGTGAGCTCATGGATATAGGTATAGTACATAACGTGCAGTGGTGTGATACTAGGGATATGACCGCAGACGGGCATACAAAGGGAAGCATCGATCGGGAGCTGCTTCTGGAAGTGATGTCAGGCACTCAGTCATTCAAGTATGACGTGAAGCAGTTTGTTCCCTTTCGGGGTCCCGAGGACAGAGACAAACCCAAGTCTAATCAATTTTAGTCTGTCCTTGTTGCCCCCGCGGTCCAATTTGCCAGCATGGGCGCCTACTATAGAGGCGCCCTTCTAGTTGCTCGGAAACGAGCCTCACATTTCACGCCTGGCAACGAGCCGGCTTTGTATGACTCAGGCTCTTTGCCTTAATACTTATTTGCTCGGTGAGGTATGGCCTGTTTGGCTTGCCTCTGACTGAGCCGATAGCCCTTCATCGTTCGAAGGGGCTATCTTGTAGTTGCGTGAAATGCCTTGCGAGGAAACTCGCCTTACAGTCTGGTGTTAGGCCAGACTGTACGCACTGTTTTCTTTCTTGCAAACAGTCGTGCGCGCGGCCTTTGAAGAGCCTAACGGCTGCGCGGCTATGCTCTCCGTCTCCTCCCCTCCCGACTTTAAGGGTAGCTCTTTGGGAGATGTTATAGTATCGGGAGCATAGCTCGCGCGCCGTTGCCTTTGGCTCAAGGCACGCGCGCCCTATTTGCCCGGACACCGCGAGTGTTCGCTATGTGCTGGAAAGACCGATACATCGATCTTATCCTATCTTATCCGCCTATTCCCCATACTGAACCACCGCAGCAGAGGAATGGACGCTATTTGCCATCCGCTTCCCATGGAATCGGATGCTATTTGAGTTACCAGGCTCACTTTCGACTGGCGGCAACAAGGCGGCGGTCCCGACAAACGAGCTCATATCCGTCGAAAACAGGTAAGAACCCCTAAGTGCAAACATTGTTTAGGGAACAAGTGCGAACCCTTAACTGCAAGCGCTGCTTGGTGAACAGCATTGAACCCGTCTCCGAAGTGGAAGAAGGGGGTTGGAAGAGAGAACGCCCTAGACCACTTATGCCCTCAGGGGCTGGTGTGACATGGGGAGCGAAGGAGCGGACCCTGCTCCTTACGCCCCATGCTCCCCTTCGTCTCCTGCTGGGTGCTCGCGCGGGCGCTGGGCGCTCGTCTGGTGCCGCCATGGCTCGTGCGTGCTTCTGCTTCCAGGAACCGCCGGCGGGGTCTGTCCCAGTGCTCGGGGCCGGCCGGCGGGCGGCCTGGCGCCCATCCGCGCAGGAAAACGAAATTTTCCGCTGAGCAGTCCAACGAGCGGGACGAAAAAGGCTGCCAAGGAGGCCGCAGGGGCGGCCGCAGCCGCGGTCATCGGTGGTGATGCCTTTCTGTGTGCATTTCGTGGTCGGCGAAGGGGATCGCAGAAGTGCAAGTCGAAGCCCCGAACCCCGAACCCAAAGCTTTTTGGAAACCTTTGGCGATTGGCGAGCGAAGGAAACGTGTGCCCTGCGTTAGAGTGATGCGCTGGATAGAAGTGCAAGGCGGAGTGGGTGCGTGATGTAGCTCGCGGTGCGAACTGGTCGAATTGTGTACAGCAGCCCCTGAACCAGAAATCCTACACTTGATATTGGTAGGGTATGCCTCTGTGCATCCTCTGCCCCGTCGCGGGTCGATCTTCTATCCTGTGCCTGAATCTGACAAGACTGGGCTCTGAGTGACTGGACACTTCGAGGCACGGGCGAGGTTCTTTTCAAGCGGTCTCGCCTTCTTGTAGTCCGCTCCCAGTTGCCCGGTGGGAGTTTTTTTTTTCAAGCGTAGGTGGGCTGCTAAGCGGGGGACGGAGGGGATGTGGGGGAGGAGAAGTGGTGGTATGGACGGGGAGGGGGAGGGGGAGGGGTCAAGTGGGGGAGAGGTGCGTGGAAGGGGAGGATATTGGCTGTTCCGCGGTTCACTTATAATTCCGATTTTCTTTTCGCCCAGATTGTCTTTCGCCTTCTGTTGCTTCGCAAGATGCTCTTTTCAATTTTCAAGGTTGCAGGCGGCTGGGCGCGCGGCTTTCCCCCTGCATGTGGGCGGACGGGCGGGAGGGACCGCCCGCGGTCCGCCCGCCCGTGAATAGATCGGCCCGCCCGCTTGTCTGCCCTCGCGATGTGGGATCGCCCCGTCTACCCGCCCGTGCCGGGGCCCGCCTGCTCGCCCAAGTTTGGAGTCTGCGCGGCCGCCAACCTGCCCGTTGCAGGGAGAGCGAGCCAGGGGCGAGCTCCGAGCGGGGATGGGTGAGCGGGCGAGTGAGAATGAGGAGGGGGAAGCCATGCACCGTCAGGAGTGGCGAGCGAGAAAGCATGCTCCGATGTGTAGTGCTCAAGGTCGGGAGGAGCAGCGAATCTTCGATCCTTGGAGAAGCAACCTGCTGGGAGGAACGGGGTCCCCGCCGTCCGCAGGCCTCGCTGGGGAGACTGGCGCGCCCCAGGCCACCGCGGCACGTGCAGCGCTCTTTGCACGTCCAGCCGCCGCTGCCGCCGCCGCTGCTTCAGGCACACTCTCTGTCCCCTCGCTGACGTGGCGCGCATTGCCGCCGCCTTTGGTCCGCCTCTTCCCGTCTTCGGTGTGGCACCTCATCGAGGTAGTCATGGGCATTGGGGGCTTAGGGAAGGGAGCATTCGCCGCTGGCGTCCAAGCGATGGAGGATGCAGTGGAGGACATGCAACCAGTTGGGCACAGGTCATGGAACAACGCGGGGTGAAGGCAACCGAGCCTACCATCGGGGGTGGAATCGCATTCTAGATGCGGAACGTATGCGATGGGCACGATCCACGCGGGGGGGCAACGTTGACCTTCATTTTCTGGTGTGTTCTGCACGATTCACGCGCGCCCGTGGTCGCAGTCGGCGCCGCCGCCGCTGCTGCTTCCTCGCTCGAGCTTGCCGCTGCTGTTGCTGCTGCCTTCCTGCTTCTGCTACCGCCCCCTCCTCGGTGGCAGTGGCTGCACACCCCGTGGCATCGCGTCGCATCTCCATGACCTCTTGGAGCCCATCGCTGCGAGGGCCTCTTCGACGGCCGTTTCCGATCAAGCCTCCGAAGCGCCCGCCCGCACCTCCGGGGACCGCTGCTCCGAAGACACCAGCCAGGAGAAGCCAGAAGCCATGGCCCTCCGGTCCAAGGCGCTCCCGGCGGCCGCCGTGGTGTCCCTGTGCCTCCTGGCGCTGCGCGGCCTGGTCGCCCCTGGCCACGGCCAGGCCTTCGTCGCGCCGCAGGGCGGCGCCTCGCAGTCGGTGCACCGCCAGTGCAGGCAGGTGGCCGGCCGCAGCTCCTTCTCGCTCGCCCTTGGTCAGGCCGCGGCCATCGTGAGCGGCGTCCCAGCGCGCCCGGGCGTCGCAGCGCACTTCAAGGTGACCCTGGAGACCCCAGACGGCACCCAGGAGTTCGAGTGCCCCGAGGACCAGGGGGCTCGTTGGGAGGGGGGGTAAGGGGGCGCGGGGACTGAGTTGGGGAGTGGGGGTGCAGGGAGGGCGGTGTTGTCGTACCCGCCCCCCCCTCTCTCGGCAAACAGCGACGACGACCGACGACGACGGTGTCGTCGCGTCGTCGTCGTCGTCGGCGGCGGCGGCGGCGTCGTCGTCGTCGTCGTTTGCCGTTGCGAGGGAGGAGGTTTGTCGCACCCCCGCTCCCCCTCTGCACTGGGTGGGTTGGCGCGGGCTTCGTAACCTTCCAATTTCGGAACCCCACTGCACATTTTTTTAGCCAAGCGCTTATATTAGTAAGCATATTCCCAGCCTTCCCAAAGAGACTTGAGACCCTGGACAGCAAAATACAACACGAATGGAATCGCGGATTCACTGTTGGCAGCTTCAACCGTCAGGGTAGAGCAAAGCGATACATTCATGAGAAAGTTAACATCTACAAGCACGCGGTGTTTCGCCAAGGACGTGCAAGGTAATCGTTAACAACATCACACGTATCATATATCACCTTTCTTGAGAACACTCGCAAGGACGTGTACATTCTGGACCAGGCGGAGGAGGAGGGCCTGGAGCTTCCATACTCCTGCCGTGCTGGCTCTTGCTCCAGCTGCGCAGGCAAGGTTCTCTCTGGAGAGATTGACCAGTCGGACCAGGCCTTCCTCGACGAAGACCAGACGGGGGAGGGCTTCTGCCTGACGTGTGTCATCAGAGACGCCTCCGGCCAATCACCGCCGCCCCCTGCCTTCTGGGAACTTCCTCTGTGGTCTGTGGACGGTCTGCGCGATATTTTTTGTCAGACCTGCGATTCCCCGAATGTTGCCGGAACGAGTTGGGCAGAGTTATGGAAGGACCAGGTCTACAATTTTACGATTCCCTGGGTGATATTCGGGGGCATGTTTGGCTGGCGTGGAACTCGCTGGTGGACATGCCAAGCTCAGCTGCAGCGTTCGGGCAGATGCACAACAGGTGGTGTCTTTGACGCACACTCATCTGCAAATGATACCTCGTGGACCCTGAAGGGTGGCCCTGCGAATTATAGGATGTGTCATGTGCAGGATGTGATCTATGGGACCCTGTCTTGTGGTAACCCTATCGTCTGGGGCCTTGTCTTGCGATCCTATCGTGTGGGTCCCTGTCGTGTGGGTCCCTATCGTGTGGGTCTACCATGTGGGACCCTACGCCGCGGAACCCTGTTAAGTGATTCTCTGTGGTATGTGACTGAATCATGTGGGACCCTTTCGAAGACGCCTGCGGCGAGTCACCACCGTCCCCTGTCTTTATGGGAATGCCGACGTGGCCAAACGTTGGGCCAGAGCTTTGCCAAGCTATTGGACTATGTGCTTCCCTACCCGTTGTGGACCCCCTCCGTAGATTTTTGCGGGGGGACAAAGGGAAGAGGGGGAGAGGGGAGATAAGAAGGAGGAGGAAGAAGAGGAGGGTGAATATGATGATGATGATGATGATGCTGATGATGGTGGTGGTGATGATGGTGGCGGTGATGGTGATGATGTTGATGACGATGACGATGACGATGACGATGACGATGACGATGATGATGATGATGCTGATGATGCTGCTGATGATGATGATAGTGGCGATGACGACGACGAGACGACGATGACGATGCTGATGATGATGAGAATGAGCATACTGATGATGCTGATGATGAGGATGCTGGTCTGATGATAAGATTTTGACCGATGTTTGGTGATTGATGAGGGATGATGATCTTGATGAAGATGAAGATGAAGATGAAGATGAAGATGAAGATGAAGATGAAGATGCTGATGATGATGATGATGATGATGATGATGATGATGATGATGATGATGATGATGATGATGATGATGATGATGATGATGATGATGATTGTGATGGTGATGGTGATGGTGATGTTGCTGCTGCTGCTGATGATGATGATGGTGATAATGTGTGTGAGGCCAGCTCATATCACCATTCTATCATTACATACCGCTAACGTATCGGCTCAGGTGTTGGTATAACATACCGCGCTGCCTTCATCGCAGCGCCTTGGACAAAGGACTCGCGACCCTCTTCCTTCCTTACCTCTGCCTACGGGATCTTGTGTAGGCTCGAGTCTTTGGTCGTTCTTCTACACAAGTTACCCGCCTGTTATTTTACGCTCTATGTTGCCGCGCTACGCTTTGTCTTTGACTCCGCCGCTTGGTCCTGAACCCTTCGGGGAACAGTGCTCTATGCGTGCAGAGTCTTCGACGGAGCGTGGGCGTAGCGACCACGCGGAGAGGGCGAGAGAATCCGTGTTTCCCCCTTTTCCCCCCTTTCAGGTGACGGCAGCTCTGCGTCGCTTGCAGCCGCCCTCGGCGAGCTCATTCCAGACTCACCACCACCGCCGCCCGCTCGCGCGCGCTCCTGCTCACGCGCCTGGGACCTCACATCAAGCTCGGGCGCCTGAAACGTCCAACGCGTTTCCTAGCGCCGCCTTTTTTTGTTCCTTTGCGCTGGTGGAAGGACCAGCAGTAGGCTTCGGAGTCACCGCTGGATTGGCGTCGCCTCCATCTTCTTCGCCAATTTCCGCTGGTGGACACACCCGCAGCGGCTGCGCCAGAGAAGCGTCGCCTGAGAACGCTTTCGCGCGCCCCCGCCGTTGGGCTCAAGTCATGTCCCCCGCAATTGCTTCCGTCTCTGAACGCGTGCGTGTCCTGTAGGATCGCGCGGGGTGGGCGTTTCAGCGAAGGGCTCCATAGCGGTATCACATTCAATCTCCCAGGAGGGGCACTAGCCGCAGCCCTTCTCAGAGGCGTTCCCGGCAAAGCTCTCTGCGACGCGATTTTACATCGCGTGCATCGCCCTCGGGTCCTGTTGCGCCGACAGCAACTCTAAGGCAGGAGCTGCACCGCGCCCTTGCCTTGGTCGACGCTCGGGCCGCTGAAGACCGATCGATCCTCACCCAGGTCCAGTGCCAAGTCGACCGAATGGAGTCACACCGAGGTTCCGACGCCACTACAATTCAGGCGCTCCACGACTACCTTCTCCGAGTGGGGGCCCAGCTCGTGAGCGTCAGGGACGCGGGCGCTGCCGCCGCCTGGACACTACGCGATGAGCTCGTGACAGTGCGGCAGCTTCCAGCTATGGAGGTGAACGGACCTACGGATCAACGCCTCCGCGAGGACGTCAATGCGCCTCGTACTCAGGTTGAGGTGACTACTGCTGACCTACGCGCCCGAAGTACCACGCGCGTCTGAATTGCGCGGCAAGCTGCGTAGTGCTGAGATGGCCATCGCTTAACGTCTAGATGTTACCGAGGGACGTGCGCCAAGGCTTGAGAACCGAGTCTCCACGGTCGAGCATCAGCTACCTGAAATACAGGCCGCGCTGGCTGTGTTGCGCGCTGTGCGGGCCCAGACCGATCTGCTTGGCGTGCTGACGTCGATTTGCGCTTTCACCTCCCTCGAAGCCCGACTGGCGGAGGCGTGGGCGGCGGTGGGCCGCGCGCAGATGCGATTCGCCGAGATCTCCCAAACTAGAGGCGCTGATGAGGCGCGGGCCGAAGATGCACTCGCCCGGTTGGAGCAGGAGCGAAACGCGCACCAACGACGAATCCAGGACTTAGAGCATCGGCTGGACTGGTGCTCCCAGCGAACCCACGACACTAACGTTGAGATGCGTGGGCGACAGCAGAATGTTCAGAATGTGCGGGCCGACGTCGCGACCACCGGAGCTACCCTGGCGGCCCGCGTGAGCGACCATCAGATCTACCATCCGACCCCGCCTCCTAAACATCGCGCCGACCATGCCCCAACTCGCGACATTCGCGCTGGACGCGCGACGTACGTCACTGGGCGCCGCCTCTGCAGCGGCTCCCACTCAGGCGCGCCGCGTCTCTCCCGCGCGGAGCTCCACCGGTTCCATCGCAGACACTGTCGCACTTTTGTCTTGATCAAGGAATCAGATTTTGTACGCGTTCCACAACTACCACGTTTTACTCAGCTACAAGAGTGGCAACATATGGTCTGGAGCAACTTGTCCAGCGCCTCTGGGGGATCTGCCAAGGCTTGCGCATTTCTTTGCGTTGCAGAAGAACCGACCATTACTTTTGAGGGCCTCCAGGACAGCGGCGACTTCGAGAGCGTCGATTGCAAACTTGCTGCCGGGTTCGCGGCAGCCCTCAATGCTGCGCTACAGTGCCGCATCAAGAACCTCGCAACTCAGGGGCGCAGAGCGGGCTGCATGGTGAAGGGTGGACGCATATATATATATATATATAGGATTATATTACAACCCGTCAAAGCCACCGAGGTCGCCGACGTGATGCGCGACGAACGTTTACAATTTATTCGCATGCGGGGCGACGACTTACGACGTTTCATCGTGGACTGGGGTAATCTATTCTTGGAGTGCCGCGAACCGCCGGATGCGAAAATATTCCGCTTTTTGCCCCGAGCACAGATCCGCAGATATCAGAGGATGAAGCGGGACTCGCACGATTTCAACCAGATGAAACGCGACGACCCCGATCGCACATGCGAGTGGCTCCGCGATCGTGTCCTAGCCATCCATGAATTGCGCCGACTCGAACGCAACCAGCGCAACCTCGAGAACGAGTCAGCGCGACGTGATGCTGTCGTCTGTGCGGCGTTCAAGCCTGAGCGTTGTCAGAACGGGGAACGGTGCAAGATGCTGCGCGCGGGCTCCAACAGCCGTTCCGCGCAGCGACCTCCGCGGCGACGCCCTACCTCTGGCAGAGACGCCCGCGAAAGGCGACTTTCCACCGGCCGAGCCTCCGGGCCGCCGCCAACGGACAAGGTCAAACATAGCTTCTGCTCTGCCTTCGCGAAACGCGGCTCTTGCCCGCGACGAGATCGTTGCAAATGCCCGCGCGTCGCCAAATGCAGCTTCCAGGTAGGCCCGAAGCTGCGCGGCAAGCGTGGCGGCGCCAGCCGGTTCGCGCGCCTTGACCCGGGCGCGGCGACTCCTCGGCGGGGCCCCAGTCGGACATGTAGCCAATGCAGCCGTCACAGGGCGCCGTCCCCGCGACGTGGGGGGGCGCAGATCCCCCCCCTTGCACGGGTCGGCGGGGCCCCGAAATCCGGGGGGCACGCGCTGGTCACGCCGAGGTGCGCCGTCTCCTGGGCGCGGGGCGCAACTGGGCTCGCGTGGTCCGGGGGGTCGCGGATGGTCATCCCGCCCCCCTCGTCGCTGAATTCCAACCGTGACCATCATTGCGGGCGCTCCCCCGCTGGAGCGAGAGAAACGGAGGCCGATCCGCATCTCGCGACTCCAGTCGATCGCCGTGTACCCGCGATAGGAACCGCTCTCCTACAGCGACGCGATTCAATAGACAACGTGATCGGGCATGCGCGACCCGCGAGCGGCTCCTTTTCATAAACGACCCACTTTCACGGCGACTATGTTTTGACCTCGACTGCACAGGAACCCTGGATCAATCGAGGTGACCATGTGGATGTGCCTGACACGTTGCCTGATTGGTGGCTGGAGACATGCGCGCGAGCGCTGCGCGGCTGCCGGACCGACTCTCAGAGGTTGCATGATGAACTCATGCGGCCTACCAGACTTCCCGCGGTGCTTGGCCCACCGCCGACTGGCGACACTGCGTCGGTAGCAACGCCCGCGCCTCAGTCTGCAACGACAGCGCGGTCCACGTCTGCACTGTCGCGGACGTGGATCTTGGATAGCGGCTCCGCCCGCTGCGTCCAAGCTGAGGCTGAACTCCAACCGCGCGAAACTACCGGCGCTCGCCAACGACGAGAACATGTACTCGAAACAGCCAACCTTGAGAGGATCGCCATCGAGCACATCCACCTCGAGTTACCTCGCATTGGACTGTCCAGTTCGGCACTCGCACTGGACGATTGCCCATCGGCACTATATGTAGGACAACTGGTACAGGAGGGCGGCTTCAGGCTGATCTGGGATCCACAGCTTCGTTACTTACTGCAGGACCCTCGTGGTCAATGGTGCAGGGTCAATGTCAATAACCGCATCCCAGAGTTTGATTTTGGCAACCTTCAACTGGTTTCGCCGCCCCAGTTGCGTGCCGCGCTACCTGCGTCGCGAGGCTCGCGACGGGCGCGACAGAAAGACATTGGCGTATCGTTTCCCTTCGCGTATAATTATTGAGTGGATGATGCCGCTGCGCAGGTAGACGCGCCTGCATCCACGCTCCCAGCGAGCAAAGAGACGCATTGTGATTTGGCTCCGGTGGGCGCGCCTGCATCGGCGCCACCTCAGATCGATGCGACGTCTGGCGCATTTGCCCCGGTGGGCACACCCGCATCCGACGCTGCCTGGCAGACCGCGGCCACCCATCGACCCATCGCATTGCGCCGCCCACAGTCCCGAGCGCCCTGACTGTGAGATCTGCGCGCGCATCCTAATGCGCGACGCGCCGTGCCGTCGGCGACGCCGACCCAACCCGCCAACGAATCCCATTACGGATGACGCAATCAGCATCGAGCTTTCGTGCCCGAGCGATTCGGCCAGGCACTGACCGCTGACCGCGTCGTCCTTGCAACAGGCGACGCCGCCGACAACTGTGGCGACAATTAGGCCTTGGCGGTGCTGGATAAGTTTGCGGGCGCTATCATGGCGCGCCCTGCGAAGACAAGGGCGCCGAAACTACAGAGGCATCCTTTCTCGCGCTCCTTGCCCCGAGCGATGAAGTGAAACGCGTCTGCGCTGACAATTCGGGCTCGCTGCTGAAAGCGCGCCGTCTCTCGGGTTGGCGGCGCGACGCCAGCGCGCCGCATCGGCCGCAAACCAATGGCATGGCCGAACGCGCTGTCAAGTCCGTTATGCAGGTCGGTCGTGCGGTGCTCCACAATTCTGGCTTGGGTGACGACTGGTGGAAGGGAGCTGTGCAGGGATGGTGCTGTGGCCACAACTTCGCTGCTCGACCATGCCGTGGTGTTGCTGCAACTCAAGAAGCTTACGCGGACTACGCATCGCATGAAGGTCATGTCGGATAATCCCTTCAAGGGACACACTGGTATTCGAATATCCTGGAAATGCCTTGATCCGGGCGCCGACGAGTCCGCGGCGAAGTTCGACGAGCCCGCGCGAGAAGGATTGTTCATGGGAGGCCGTCTCCATTCTGGTGGGCGTCGGTCTGGTGACTATCTCGTTATTGACGCGGCCGCGTGTGCCAGACATCCATGGCGAATATTGCCATGTGCATCGTGCCAAGAACATCGTGATCCCAGAAGGAGGACATTTTTGCCCGTCGAAGAAGGTCTGCCCCGACACCGCAACCAAAAAGCACCTGAGTTGATTTCTTTCCAAACGTCCCGCCCACTGGGGGAACCAGTCAAAGATGGCCCGGTCCAGCTGAGTGGGGCGACCCCAGCGCTTCGAAGCCTCCCGAACCAGACCTCCCCGAAGCCTCTGGCTCCGGAGCAAGGCCCCCCGAGCCAGTCCTTCCCGAGGCGCCGGAGCCCGCAGCTCCAGCTCCTGGGCCCGACTATTGGGATCAGCGCGGCGAGGCAATCCTGCGTCGCATCCGAACGCATCGCGCACTGCTGTTTCGCCCCGTCGTCGGGATCGCTGTCCCGGTTGACAAACTCGATGTCATCCGCAACTTCGAGACTGCGTCCACTTCCGAGGGTGGGGAATGTTTCCGCGACGCGTGGGAAGGGAGTGACAGCGGCCACCGCCACCTCAGTGAGCCATGGACAGGAGTAGTTCGCTTCTACCAGCGGCCCGAGTTCACCATGGACGGCAAGATCAACGTTCATGGTCGCGAGACCCGCATCCAGGCCACATCCCGACCACATCGTGTCCTACCTGACTTCTCGAACACCACGTCCAAGGAAGAGCGGCTGGTCGAGACAGAGTTCGCCGGAGACATTCTCCGCTCGCGAGAGACACGCCATAACTCCGCTCTTCGTGCATGGACTCGAACCGACAAGCATGCCTACCACTTCCTAATCAACAGTGGCATCGATCCCCCAAGGGCCACCGTCGAGCGACGCATCACTTACGAGCTACACAACAACGCTGTCATCCGAGACGAGAACGTGAAGGGCGTCACCGACAACAGCATGCTTCATGCTGTGCTGCCTGACAAACCACGTGACGTCATCGCCGTATTGTGTGACCGCCCGCAACTGGAAGCAAACCCCGCAAGTGTTACACGCTCGCATACGACGTCGGAGAAATACGGTCCAATACCTATGATGCCACGTATTTCTGACCACCATCAGGAACATAGAAGCGAACTCGACTCAACTCGCTAGGGGCGGCCCTACATTGGCATCCGCAACTTCGCCACGCGCAATGTTACCAAGAGGGGGGTTGCGGCTGAACCGCTCGCGCAGGGCGCGCGCCGTAAGGAATGCGAGCGATTGGAAAAGAAGCAGACATGGATGCTCGATCCAGTCATGGAACGTGACGATGTTGTCCGCAACGCGCAGAAGGAATCGCAAACGGTTCACTTCGCCAACGTCCTGGAACTATCTTCTGTCCAACATGCCGAGTTACCACCGGACTTCCAGAAGTACAAGGGACGCGTTGTGGTTCAGGGCGGCAACGTGAAAGACGAGAGCGGCCCTGCTGCCGTCTTTGCCGACGCTGCATCCAGTGCCCCACTCATTGAGGCTTCCAAGCCATGCGACGGCGCTGCGTTGTTGCCTGGCAACGATGGCGAACAAAGTGATGCCCCCGGAGCATATGCACGGGCCCTACTGGATGGTGGCGGTCGGATCGACCCCGTGGATGCATGGATTGCTTTGCCCAAGTGGCGGCAGCCTACATCTTGGGCTGTCGACTACGCCTCGCTTTCTATGGCCACCCACTGGCAGGTGTATGTTGGGAGCGTCATTGTCTTGCTGGCCGAAAGTCAGTGAGATTCCGCCCCATACCCGGATGGGAATGTGTTTGACAGCGTGACAAGCTGAACCTCATCCTGTCCGTGAGCGTTGACGACTTCAAAATGGCGGGCCCCACAAACAACCTCGAATTAGGGTGGGGTCTGATACGACGCAGTGGAATTGAGATAGACCCACCGACTCCATATGACCACTACTTGGGATGTGGTCAGGACGCATGGCAAGTACCACAACGCGTTTTCGCCATGCATGACACCAAACAATACACATCGGCATCAAACGTTCGTGGGGTTCGACACGACTTGCTCGGCTTTGCTGACCAGTACATCACACCATGCATGGATCACGCATCCAAGCTACCCGGCATGCCTGGTTCACGGAAAAAGAAATCATCATCGCCCAAATCTCGCTCAACCCAGCTTTAATTTCGTGCGCCATTCGACAAACCCGCATCTAGACATTGTGCGCCGATTGAAAAACAACAACAAACGCACACAAACGACGCCGCACGTATCGCATGCGACGATCTCCCACGTGCGGACACTCCTGGCATTGAGGACGCGCCCTTCTCGGAACGGGGTTTCAATGGCGAAGGCTCGGACCTGATGCCGCCGGTGTTCTGATTGAGATCTTATACCTGGCGAGGTGCTGCAGGTTTGACCTCATGCGCCCAGTTTGTATGTTCGCACGAGAGATCACAGAGTGGACCAAAGCATGCGACAAGCGTTTGCATCGATTGGCCTGTTACCTGAAGTCTACGCGCACACGCTGTCTTCACGGGTGGATTGGCGACAGATCAGACCACGTCTCAATCGTGCTCTTCACTGGCGCCCCCTTTTGCATATTGCGCCAACAGCTCGCATTCGACCGCTGGCATGTTCGTCGCGCGTGTGGGGACCTAACGCAGGCTTCCCGCTCAATTCCGCATGCAAGAGGCAGACCGTGGTGTCGCACTCGTCCACGTGGTCCGAGATCGCGGCTCTTGACGTGGATTTGCGTGCGGAAGGTATACCTCTATTTTCCTTCTGGGAAGCTGCGGTGCATAACCTGGCCCGCGGGGAACTCGATCGCGCGTCCTTGGCTGCCAAAAGAAGCGACGCTAAACGCCGCCACGGAGGGCTCCGCCATGGGCGCTTCTTCCCTGGGTACCAGGACGTCGGCACGAGCTACACCGCCACCATCATCCAACATCTTGTGCGATGACATCGTACTTCCTGCTCTTCGCCGTCCACCCACGAAGGCACCGCCTCCGATGATGCGCCTCATTGAGGCCGAGTATAACGAGGCAGTGATTACGATTGTCCAAATAGGACGAACACCAGCACACTTTGTTTTTTTACATCGTACTCATCGTAGTCATCTGGATTTAAGTACAGAAGCGTGTCAGCAGGAACAGATACAGCTCAAATATGTAGGTACTAAGGGACAGGTTGCTGACGTGATGACTAAACATTCCGAGCCCAAGAAGGCCCACCTTTGGCAAGACTCGGTGGAGCTTTCGCTGATCTTTCGCGTTTCCAGTGTGAAGGCCGCGAAGGCGCCGGAGACCGCCAAGAACACCAATATCGTCGCTCTTGACCCCAGTGCCAACTCTGTTGTGTCTCCCGTTCGCGCGCGCGTATGCGTTACCAAATGCGCATCTTTCCGCAGCCGCGACAACAGTCCAACACGCGCGCCCCTCGCCCCATCTCCTGGCGACAGAGGCGACGCCGCTCCAGTTCTTCGGGCCAGCACGGCGAACGCTCCGATTGAGCTGCTGGGGATGCAAGTCGGAGGGGTGCTCCCCGCCGGCGCCGATGGAAACTTCCGTGTGGGCCTTGCTTTTCAGCCGCAGGTTGCGCGCCGTCGCGCCCAGGGGGGTACTCCGATGAATTTCCCCCTGTATCTCGAACGGCGTCCAGATGGGGGCGGACAGTTTACACTCCATTCCAGCCAGCAGTGCCTTATCGCCACCACTGATCATGCGGTGCACGAGGCCACTGAGCTGCTGTGCGGCAATCGTCCCTCGACCCCGTCGCCTTCCACGGCAGCGCCATGGTTTGCCTCCGCGTTCGTTTGGCTATCCTTCTCAGGTTTCTATCTGAAGGGTTCTGCCATCGACAATGCCCTTCGGCAGTGCCCTGACTTCATGTTCCTTTCCATTGTGCGGATCTTTTCGCGACCAATTCGAATGCCCCTCCTCCGCGTTGGTTGGCGTTTGCGGATGGTCGTTGCCTCAGGGGCATGCGGGGCGATAGTGGTTGGGCCTTTTTTTACGGGGGGACTTCGGGCTCGCGGTCGTTCGCGCTCTTGCCTCTGATGGTCACGCCTTCAAGTGGGTCAACCTATGCAGCGACTCCAGTTGCATCATGCAGAGTACAAGCGGCAGCACAAGCAAGTGCAACAATACCCTTTGCAAGAGGACCGATGCCATGAACGACGCAAGACTCCGCAATCAAATTGCGCATGTCTCTAATCCTGCGTTCGTTTCACCTTTATGTCCTCGGATGCGTGATTCTCCATGCCCGCAGGGTGCGACTTTGGGGGACTTCAGCATCTGGATGCGAGATGCTACGCTCCTCTGGGCCATGCAGAAGGACGACTACAAGGCAGATTGGCTCGCACATGACGCTGCCATCGGTTGCAACTTGCCTTTTTTGCCTCTAGCCGGCGGAGACACCTGCACTCGAGACGCAGCTGCTGCACGGCAGAAGCGTCACGAAGAGCTGTGCTGTAACCTCGACGCCCTCCTGGCCTCCCCGAAACCGCGCAGCAAGGAGCGACATAACATCATTGCCCTGATGTGTCAGGCCAGAGCTCACTGCATGGCCCAGGACCACGACGGCTATCGCGATAGGAACCAACTTACATGGAGCTTTAGGGTGGAGAGCTTTCCTGCGCACGTCAAACTCAGCCGCTGCCAACGTGGCTTCAGTTCAGTGCCTTCCATTGGTGGAGCGCCAATGACATTGCGCCGGCTGGCAAATGGACGGACTTTCGTCCGCGTCGTGCTCGCGCCGCGCTATCTCATGACAGGTGCGAGCAATGGATGCCGGTGCGCCAAGGTGTGGCTGCGGCCCAGCCTCAGCATGTCGAGGTCGACATTTCGCGTTGCATCGACGTGATGAACTACTTCCGCTGTCCCGCCGTGGCGGGCCCTGAAAGGGCCACGCAGTGGGGCCTTGGAGATCCGTTCAACGACCTCACAAAAGACATCGTATCAATGTTCGCTGGCAGAGTCGTTGCAGTCCTGCCCGTGGAGCAATGGATCGCGACGCAGGATCGCCCGCGGGACAACGCGTGGCACCCCGTCAAGAATTACAATAATTTCGTGCAGTTGACACAGCAGTTCATGCATGGTGCCGCAGTGCGCAACTTGAGTGCAGTTCCCATGTCGTTGGCCACTCAGCCGTTTCCAGTCTGCCACCCACCGATCAAGCCTGTCGCGGACTTTCAGGGACATGCGCAGGCCCTCGAATTGCGTGCTGCTCTTCGCATGCGCCTGGAGCAGCCCACGCAATGCCAACATTTATCGCGGCTGAGGCCATCCCGACCCCACCGCCGGTGGTGAAACCCGCGCCAAGTATGCCTTCTGATGCCCCGACCCTGAGAGGTTTCTTGGGATTGTCTTTGGGTGCCATCTTCGGCCAACTTGGCCGTCTTTGATGGTCTTTGCAGCTATCTTGGGCGGGCAACGCGATGGGATCAGTTTTTTTTAGCGCGCTTTCAGGTGGGTTGAGCCGACATCCCGCTGGGACTGCGATTGTGACTGCGACCAGCATTGCGCGCCCTCGCTCCCTGAAGGTGCCGCGGGTAGGGGCCGCTTGCAGGACATTTTCCCGAGATGGCTCCTCTCGTGCCAGGCGCGCGCCAGGAGCGCATAAGTGGAATCTCGCGTTCCGCATGCAGCATACAATGGTGCATTTTCCGCGGGATTCAGAAATTCTTGGCGGTCCCCCGTGAACTTGAAAGTGTCGTCGAGCCAGTTCCGCTTGGGTCTGTTCGGGCGCCTTCTCGCATGAAGCTCCGGGTGCAAGTGCAGATCCTTCATTTCCCTGGCGTTTTGTTTGCGATTCGGTCGGACCGTCTCCATGTTTTGATCGTATTTGGGGTGATGCAATTGTCAATATTGAGCACTTTTTTTTGTTTGTTCGTCTCCACACAAGGTTCAAATATATTGTGTTGCCACTTGTTTTTTTGGCTTCTTCGTCTACGATGCTGTCCACGTTGCCTTCGCTCTCGACGTTTTGGGAACATTTCTTAGCAGCGACTGTCTGGCTGCACTCCTTTCCAGTGCGGTGTCCGGACTGGCATCCTTAACATTCTTTTTTTTTGTGGGGCGACGTGCCGTGTTCTCAAGCTCCGCAGAAAAAAAAGGGTCCACGATTCACCACAATGCAGCAGTGTCGGTGTGAAACCTCTTCTGAACACGCATTCGTTCTCTTGGCGAAAAGTGGCGTCCAACGAGTTCATGCTTAAGACAGGAACTATCTTCCACGCCATCGTAACACGAGTCCACCTCAACTGTGCGCTTATCGGCAACACATAGCTGTCGGCCAGTATCTTTTGCTTGCCCTGACACAGGTGTGGCATCGATCTTCGTGCCTTCGACGTTCACAGGAGCTGCTTTCTGATCTTTCAGTGGGCCGTTTTTGTTTAGTTTCGCGGGCTTACATTGATCGGCCTATAGTTTTGCGGAATATTCGTGCCCCCTTTTTTGATTCTGTTTTGACAATCGTGTGTGCTTTTTTTGGCCATTGCATGGGGCCACAACCAGTGCCAAACATATTTGTCCTGTCTAGCGCGAGCCGGGAGTTTTCACCCTTATCGTCCTCCTTTTCCTGTTCCTGTTCCTCTTCCTCGTCCTCCTCCTCCTTTCTCCTCTTATCAGTTCCTGGGTTTCTGAAAGATGTTGGCCTCCCGGGCGGTCCTGGGGAGGCTCCGAGAGCACTCAAAACTGTCTTGTGGCCCTCGTCGGGCCTCTTGGAGGTGCGCCAGAAGAACTTGAGCGACAAAAAGACCATCTGCCCTCTCCCATCTTGCGCCCCCCACTGCGCATACCTAGGGGTGAGGGGATGAGGGGGGGGGGGGGGGGGGGGGGGGGCGGGTAAAATCCTTCCCGAGTTGGGGAACGGGAGTGGAAGAGGAAACGGTCTAAACCACCTCCTCCCAGAGCTGGTGGAATTTCGCTGCTCGACTTTCATGTGGATCTTGGCCAGTATATCATTGATTGACTGAGCATGCGAGGGGAGTGTTCCGTAATCAGTCGTAGCCAGAAGCGAAACAGCGATTTCGATCGTCAACATATCCGGCCCGTTCGCAAATATGCTCAATTCTAGACGCTTCGCGTAACCCCACCTCCCTCCGTAGCCCCCCTTTGGCTCAAGCCGTCTCGGCTCGAGACCGCCCCCGGACAGGTTCGCGGCCGCCGGCGCCTCCGCCTCGCCATGTCTGCCCGCGGCGGCGCCCCCCTGCCCGGCGCCGACGGCGCCGCGCGCTCTGCCGCGGCCGCCGGCGCGGCCGCCGCTCCCCGCGCGGCCGCGGCGGCCTCGGCCACCGCCTGCCCCCGCGGCCGCCGCTGCCGCCTTCTCGACGGCGCGGCGGCGCGCCGCTGCTGCCCGCTCTGCGGGCCCTGCTGCCGCTGGCCCCCCGACCGCGGCTGCCGCGGGCCCCGGGGGCGCTCCCCCGCTGCGGCGGCGTCCGCGGCCGCGGCGGCTCCGCCGCCCCGTGCGGCCCGCCGCCGCCAGCTGCCGCGGGCGGCCGCGGACGCCGCCTGCGCCCTCCGCGCCGCGGACGCCGCCTGCGCAACGGGCGCCAACGGCGGCGCGGGCGCGGCCGGCACCCTGGGAGCCGCGGGTCCCGCCCACGCTGCAGGTGCCGCGAGCGCCGCCGGCGCCCCGGCGCGGCCTGCGCCGCGGGCGCCGCCGCCGCGGCGCCGCCGCCGCGGAGGCCGCCGCCGCGGCAGCTGCCGCTGGCCTTTGGGCCGCGGCGGCCGCCCTCTCCCGCGCAGCTGCCGCCGCCGCCGCAGTGGCAGCGGCGGGCGAGCCGCCTGGCCTGGCGCATGGCTCCCCGCTCCCGGCCAGCCCTGCGCCCCGCTCGGCTGCCTGCCCCGCGGCCAGCTCCACGGCCAACCCCGCGGCCTGCCGCGCCGCCTGCCCCCCCGGCCAGCCCCTCGCCGGCGGCCGCCGCCCGGCCCCCCTGCCCGCCGCCGCTGCCTGCGCTTCGCCGGCGGCGGCGGCGGCGGCGGAGGGCGTGCTGGCCGCGCCGCCGCGGCCCCCCCCGTGCCGCCGGCGCCGCGGCCGCCGCCGCCGCCGGCCGCCGCCGCTGCCGCCGCCGCCCCTGCGGCCGCCGCCGTGGGCTCCCCTCCGGCGACGGCGGCGGCGGCCGGCGGCGCCTTGGCCGGCGTCGCGGCGGCCCTCGCGGCGGCTGCTGCTGCTGCTGGCGGCGCCGTTGCCGCCCCCGCTGCCGCCGCCGCCGCCGCCCCCCCTCCGGCGGCGACGACGGCCCTCGGAGGGTTCAAGGGGGGCGGCGTCGCGGACCCTGAGAAGATGAAGCGGTCCCTGAACGCGGAGCTGGCCAACGGCCGCCTGGCCATGATGGCCATCATCTGGGTGTTCCTCCAGGGCGGCCTCATGGGCTCCGCCTGGGGCGAGTGGGCGACCTACACGGATTCGCCGCTGCGCGCCTTCGAGAGCGAGTGTTATGACAGGCGTGGCCTGCCAGGGCCCTCCACCATGCCAAAACGTTAAAGTAACTTCAAAGTAACCCTAAAGTAACTTCGCTATGTTCAAGCAACGTGTGCCTCGGGGCGCCGCCATTCGCCTTCGGAGATAAGTAGCGCGGCTCAAGGCCGAAATCTACGCCACGGATAGACGCGCTGATTGGCTCGCCATTCCTACCTACTTCTCTCAGGCAACCACGTCCAACATCGCGTTTGCATTGCGTTGCATGTTGCATTGCGTAATAGCAAGTTTGTCAGCAAATGGCCACGTGCTTGGATTTCTCACATGTCTGCGGGCGGGCTGTGGGGCGGGTCGGGGTGGGGCTGGGCAGGCCGCGCTGGGTCTCGCGGGCTATCGGTGCGAACCCCTGCCCCCGTTGCCCCTGCGCGTGCTATTTCCCATCGCGCTTCCGCGCATCATATAAACAAACAATGAAATTGTCCCTGTGTTCCAGGGCGCGGGATCTGAGTCCGCTTCGGCCCGAGCGGCCCCCCGAACGATCCAGACGCCCATAGGTCGCGCCCTTGGCCGCGGGGGGTCGGCGAGGAGGAGGGGCGAGGAGTGGTTTGAGTGACAACGGTTAGGGGGAGGGAGAGGCGGGAATACTGATCGTGATCATGGGGGCGCAGGAGCAGGAGCGCGAATATGATGAGGGGCCAGTAGTTGGGGAAGCCACAGGAGGAGCGGGGTTAGATCACGACGCAGCGCAGCCTACGAAGAGAGGAGCGGGCATCCGATTGATCGGACAGCACCGCGCAGGCCCCGCGTCGTTCGAGGGTGCCCCGCGCTAATATGGGGATTCTTTTATTAGACATCGCGTTCCCCATGTTTTGTTCCGCCTTGCCCATGGCTAAATTTTCGGGGGGTTGTCCGTGGGCATTTTGCTTCGAGTTCCAGGCCCGACAGCATGCCGTGGCTCGGCCCGCATGTCGGGTGATTGGGATTTGGCGGCAGCGGCGGCGGCCCCCGCCGTCGAGCCGCCCGCGCCGCAGCTCCTCGAGGTTGACGGCCCCGAGACCGCCGCTGCCAGGTGCGAGGCCGCGGCCTCCGTCGCCCAGGTGCCGCCGCCGAGTAAGCGTGGGCGGCCCGACTGGCGGCTGCAGGAGGTGCTGCGTGGAGCAGGAGGCGGGGCGGTGGATGAGGTCGCGGCCGCGCCTCTTGCCGCCGCCCTTGTCCCAGCGCCTCCCGCCGCTGTCGTTCTGCCCCCCGCTCGCGAGCTGAGAGTGCGCGCTGCAGTGTCGTCGACTTGTTCTGGAGGGTTCTTCGTCGCAAGCAATCTTTGTTCTAGCTTACTGATGCCAGCGGCAGCGTTCGGGATGAGGCGACGGATAAGGTAGCTCAGTATTTCCATGGCGTGCATGTTTCACAGAGTTGGGCAAGTTTGGAGAATCAGACTGGCGAAAGAGTGCGGTCCTTGAAAAGAAAAAGCCATCGACTTGCCGAAGCGACAGTGCTTTTCCAAGCCCTTGAACGATCGACGCAAGACAAGGGGATAACTCAGAAGCTCACCCCCCAGAACTGCATTTCCTTCTTGGACCAGGCTCGATACGATGAGACCCCGATGAAGACCCGAATAGTTGAAACTGTCGTCGAAGCCCAGCCCTGCGAATCACATGCCATAGTTCCGTGCGCCCTCAGCCCAGCAGAACGGGCCGTCGCCTCGCTTGAAAAGTTAGTCACGGCATCGCCTGAAGCAGCAAAGATCTTACAGTCTAGCTCTGGGTTCGGTATGCTTTTGAAGTGCGGCGGTTCTCTGGTGAAGTTGTCTGGGCACTCGGCGGTTCCGCTACAAGTGTTGCAGAGGAATGCGGCCAGCGCGTTGCAGCAGGTTTTGTTTTTTTCAACGACAGTTTTTGTTGCAGCGAACCAGTTTCTGCATCGAGCGCGGGCTGTTTGTTCGGATAGAGCGTCCAGCAACTTGCGCTGCGAGAGAAACATGGCCAACGAGAGGAGGGATTGGGATTCGTTGTTCAACGCATGCGAGATCCACGTCGTGTCGACCAGTTGTTTCGACAAAGTGCACGGCGTATTATTTGATCGGGACATAACTGGCCCTATCCATACGGCGTTATCCCTGAGCCACGGGCCGACGATGGCCGTCTTCAGGCGGGCCCTATCTGTTGTGATTTGCAGAAGGCTGAGACGGCTAGACCACCCACCGTCGCCCGAAACTCAGAGATGCAGGTCTCATTGGGTGGGCGTGTTCTTGAGGGGTGGCTCCCACGTGGAAACCAAGCGTTTGTTGTTAGCAGTTCTCCCCAATGGAGATTGGAGGCGCGACTATTGCGTTGAATTCCATTGCTCTCAGGAGTTCTGGGATTCCATCGGGAGGGCCAAGATCGCTGGGGTGATTTCACGGGGGTTGATTTTCGCCCTCGCGTCTAGCCGGCCATCCAAGTGGCCGCGCCACAGGTGGCTGGGGGCAGACCTTGCTGTGGAGGAGATAGGTCGGTTGGAAATGGTTCACTCCTTGCTTTCGGCTGCGTTTCCATTGTTTTGCATTATGATGGCTGGGAAAGCGAAGGACTCTAGTGCGATTGTTGCTGCCTTTGCTGCGAGCGCAGCCCTTCCCCAGCCAGATGCAGCATTGGCGCTGGAAGACGACGACGACCGAGGGGGCGGTGCCACCGCCGACGCAGGGCCATCTGAGCTGCACGTTGCAGGTGCCGCTGGGGACGACGCGAACTCGAAGGCCACAGACAACGCAAAGTCCAGACAGATGTCGCTCGACTGGCTCGCAACCAAACCCATGGGCAGGATGATGCTAATCAGGCACACGATGCAGCCCCTCGTCGACCTCATAACTTCTCAGTTGGAAATCGGTTCGGCAGATTGGGAAATCAAGGAGAGGCGCAAAGTTGCAGAGGCTCTGTTGGCGGGGGGGGGCGCCCGATAATGTTCGGACATATCGGTTACTTGTCGCTGCCTCGGGGGAGCTCGAGGGCAAGTTTGTGGAGGGTGTTCGGTCATTGTTCTTCGGGGCGGACGGAGTCTTGGGAGATGTATCCTGGGAGGTGCAGCCACCTCGAGTTTAATCGCCTCGCATTTCGTACCTTGAGCAGGGCGTTGTGCACAGTGCACCGAGGCATACACGAAACCCACCAGAAGTTCCCTACTACGTTGTTTCTGCTTCTTCGCAGGCCAGAGAAGAGCGATGAGTTTTCACGCGTTAGAGAGTGCCTCATGCACAGCTGGACACTGATCATGAAACGCAGCCGCCAAATTTTTTCAGGCGATGAATTTCGTGAGAAGCTATTGCTGTGCGCAGCCATGCAGTACAATGAGATGGGAGGGATCGAGGCGAGGCATGCTTCCATACGGAGGCAGCTCACTTCGCGGTCAGTGCAGTGCCAGAGGCTCGATATCCAGGATGCGTCCGCCGAGTTCTTGTTTCAACAGGTTCGGCCGCTCAGGAAGTATCTGCGCTCGCCCATGGCCAAGGCGAGCGCGCCTGCTCTACCCAAGAAGGCGACGGGGGAGTGGCTGGGTAGCTTCAGTGTCGGGTTCGCCCGAGAGAGGCGCGCGGAGGCATGTCGTGTAGCCCCCCCCCATGTTGATCATGCAAGATGGCCTCGGAGCCCCCCCCCCCCCCCCCCCCCCTCCTCCCACCGCCGAGGCGCCAGAGAAGACGCCCTGCGCCATCGGGAAACCATAGACCCCATGCCCCCCCCCCCCCTCCCCCCTTCCCCCTTCCCCCCCCCCCCCCCCTCCGCCCTTCCCGCCCCCCCCCCCCCCCCCGCCCACCCCGCCCGGGTGCGCCCGGGAGGCTCCGAGGGGGCCGCGGGGGAACACCGCCATACGCCCGAAGGGCCTCCAGAAAACTCAGACTTGGCTCCAGGGGGTCCGCGCCCGCATCTCCCCATTCTCCCCCTCGTAGTCCCCCTCCTCATCGCCCTCGTGATCTTTCTCATCGTCCTCATCCTCGTCCTCCTCCTCGCCTTCTGTTTCGCCATCGTCCTCGCGGTCCTCCTCGCCATCCCAAGCATCCCAGGCTGGCCCCCGCTAATCGGGGGTTGCGCGCGCGCCCGCCCGATCTCGGCAGCGATCGGATTTCTTGACGGCGCTCTTGCGCTTGTCCTGCCGTTCGCCCAGGTCGCCATCCCCCCTCCCGCCCGCGTCGCCCGCTCCCGCGCCCTCGTCGCTGCCCTAGTTGTCTAAACCGCTTGCTTCGCCCAGCGCCCATCGGGCGTTTCGGGTTGCTGGCCCCCTCCCCCAATCGCCCTCGCAGTGCACCCTTCCGGCGAGACCCCGCCAGAGCGAGGAGGGTATATGCATGCAATCATTTCGTGCCCTTCCAACCCCTCCAGGGAGGCCCCGCCAGAGCGAGGAAGGCTTCGGCATACCATGCCATTTATACGGGTTCGTGTCCTTCCCACCCCATCCAGGGAGGCACCGCCAGAGCGAGGAGGGTATCGGCATACCATACTATTTACACGGTTTCGACCCAGCTGTTGGCGGGGTGGGTTGCGAATCGTAGCCCAATTGCGGGTCTTGCCTTGCGCGGCGCCAGGTGCTGTCAAACGTGCGTGGCGGCCGAAGGCAGCGGTATCTTGCTCGGCGTGGATCTCGCCTCGGCGCCGTCCAAGCCAGTTCCCATAGCGGCCATCCGTTGCGTTGAGTGGGCGCGGCAGGGGTGGGAGGGGCGATGGGCGCCCAAGGTTGAGTGCGGGTGAAACGCGGGGCGGCGGCAGCGTCGGGGTTGAAATTGGCGGCGGGGGCGGGGGGTGGGGGGGCGGCAGGGGGGGGGGGGGTCGGATGCGATGGAGGGGCACGGGTGGAGGATACCACGGTGCACCTTGAGATTTGTGCCCAGCGGCGGGCGGGGGAGGTGGAGAGGCCGATCGTCAGGCAGGGGGCGGGGGTCATCAAGGTGCGGAATGAGAAGCGGGGTGGTGGCGGGGGCTTGTGGAGGGCGTTCGTAAGGATGAAGACAGCAGGGTGCGTCGGTCGACCAGATCTCTCAGCAGTTGCGTTGGAGTATCACGTCCTGAAGGCATCCGACTCCCAAGTGCTCAGAGAGTTGAAACAGGTCGGCGTTGCGGCCGCGGCTTCGATGCGAGCGCAGAGAGAGAGAGAGAGAGAGAGAGAGAGAGAGAGAGAGAGAGAGCAGACGGAAGGAAGTGCAATGGCTTTGGGGTGTCCAAGTCGGAGCTTCAGCGGCGAAGGGGAAGGGCCTTTTTGCATGCGAGTGCAGCGGCGCTGGAAATGACAGGTGCCCGTTCAAACATCATTCAGTTAGCCAGGTTCAGCACGTCCGAGTTGGACCAGGGGGTCAAACTTACGAGGCACGTGAAGATAATACAGTCGAAGCTCACAGCAGACAAAAAATATGATGACCTTGTGTTATCTAAATACGACGAGCAGGTCGGACAGTTGCAAGTTCAGGAGCTGGCCCGTCGGTTACCGAAGCTCGAAGCAACGGAGTTGCGCGCCATTCCGTCGGAGGGGGCGCCCTTCTTTATTATCGAGTCTGGCGCCCGAGATACCGCATCCAAAGTCTGTTCTTGGCTTGGCGCGTCTTCTGGCCATAACATCAGCGCTACGTTGGAAGACCAGTGGCGACGCAGGCACGCCACTATTACTCATGATTCATCGGTTGCTGTTCCTGGCCAACATAAGGCAGATACGTGTTATGACAGGAACTGGTGCCTGTGCACAGATGCTGGTAAACTGTTGTGGAAGAAGCGCAACGCCTTGCTTCGGTCCATGAAAGATTCATTCGCTCCCCATCCTCGCGGCACGAGGCCGCTATTGCAATATGGCCTCGCAGTCGCACGGCTGGAGGAGACGTCATTCCTAGGGCCCGAGGCCTTCGACCCTTGGGGCGACGCTGCCAGTTTCCAGCCGCGAAGGGAGGCTGCCAAGGCAGAAGTTTGGCTTCACGTTGGCTTCCACTCGTTCTCGCCCTACGAGCCTGACTTCCACATGATGGGCACGATCCCGTGCCCCTTCGCGAGCATGGCCGACGATGAAGTTTGACGCGTCTGGCTAAAGGCAGCTCAGCTTTCTCTCTGCACGTTGTTGCGTTTGTTGCTCCTCTGGCCGCTGACGGCAAGCATGGTTGTGCGCATGATTGCGGCATGGGCGGCATTCGCATCTCGACGCCAACCCCATTCGCATATGCCACTCGCCTCTCCTCTCACCTCATCGTGCACCCTCCCAGCCCTGGCCCCTTCTGCCTCCACCTGCCTCGTCCCCTTACCCACTCCTGCTCCTTCCTCCGCATCGCCCCATCCTCCCTCCGCCCTCCCCCGCGTCGCCCTGGCGGACCGTCGTGCTGCGACTGGTTGCGCGGCGCGCGCCTGGCCGCCCCCGCCCCCCCCCCCCCCGCCAGGCGACTGCGTCGTGCTTGTCGGAGCGAGCCGCGCTGGAGCTGCTGGCAGAGGACAGCCGCGTCAGTGTCACGTGGTACAAGCTTGAGGACACCAGGGGGCTCATGCCGCACCCTTCTCCCAGCACTGTGCCTGTCATTCCTGTTATTGCAGGTGCCCCTGCAACCCAGCTGTTCCCGCCCAGGAGGTCGAGGGCCGAGGGTGGCAAGTCGGGGGCTGCTAAACCCGACGGCGGCGGCGATGGCGGCCATGAGAGCGATGTGGACGATGGGGGCGAACGATAGCCAGGATGAGGGAGGGCACGGCGAGGGCTGTCATAAGGGCCACGTAGACGTCGAGCCCGCGTTAGATTTGGTGGCCTTGTGGCACGAGGAGAAGCAGAGCTCGGCATCGAGGCGCCGCTCCCTCCACCGCCAGACCCGCCCATCCCTCCAGTTCCACCGGGGCCGCCAGGGCCACCTGCGGGTCCTGAGGGGGTAGATGAGGAGCCGCCGCCAGCGCCGGAGGACGGCCCGAAGGCAGCCCCCGTGCGCGGGCACGTTGGCAAAGCCGATCACGTTTGGGAGGTAGAGAACGGGAGTATCAAGTATTACAGTTCCAAGTCGTCATTTGTTGCCACGTGCAGCTTGCACGGGTGCGTATTTATTCGTACTGCGCGCAGGGCCACCAAGATACATAAGATCACAGGCGATCGATGTGTCGTCGGTCGTCCCGTCGGTTTTCTGGCCGAGCTGCTGGCCGCTGGATCGGGCCCTGGGGTGACCGACAAGGCATCGCACACATCGTGCAAGTTGGAGGGTAAGCTGGATCGCGTCGGCAGGCTCGCAAGGCGGGCCGCCGCAAAGGGCTGCTTCGATGGCGCTGGCCTTCTTGGGAAGGAGAGGCCGAAGGACGACGGTGAGCCCAGCGATGCGGAGTCGGTTAGCGGCTACGTCAATTGCATGGTCCAGGGCCCTTGCAGGTGCAGGCGGGCGGGGTGGGCATGCTGCTCGTGCCGCGCGGGGTTGCGGCGCGCGCGTTTGCGCCGCTGCTTTCCAGTGGGGGCGGCTGGGGGTTGATCGGCTGTGTCGCCCGCAGCTTGCTGTGCAGGTGTCAGCGGTGACGGGGGAGGGCGATGCGGATAGCGGGATCGAGGGCGAGGCAAGGGGAGGAAACGCATGGGGCTCTCGGGGGGTGGGGGAGGGGCGACGAGGGTGGCCGCATATTGCAGCAGAGGGGAGGGCTAAACGGTATTGTGACATGCGTTCTGGGCGTGGGCCTCGGTCTGGTGCGCGCATTTCGGCGTCGGCCGACCTGCGTCGGCAGTGCCCGTCGTCGTCGCCAGATCGCCCCGATGTTTGTTTCTTTCGCCCAGGGCCTTAGATTTGTTGCGGGCGCTGTGGCGCCCCTCTGGCCATGGGCCCCCGCGTGCCCTTCAACTGCAGGGGGTATGCAGCTTTCATTGGATTTAGATAGAGATGCGCGGGGATGCGCGTGGGGGGTGGGGGGTGGGGGTGGGGGTGGGTGTGGGTGGGTGGGTGGGTGGTGGGTGGGTGGGTGTGTGTGTGTGCGTGTGGTGGGTGGGTGGGGGGGTGGGGGGGGGGGGGGGGGATTGATCAGCATAGCGCGCCCCTCCCTCGTCCTGGTTGGAATCTGAATCCACGCGGCCATGCTCGCGATGATGCGCCCCCCCCCCCCCAGGCTATAAGAATTAACGCCATCATCATCAGCGGCGGCTCCACCAGCAGCATCGTATTCACCAACATCAGCCGACTCATCATCCGTATTGCGTTTTTCGCCTTGCGCGTATTCGCCATCATAGAGTGTACGCGCTCTCCGCATCGCCTGTGGCGCCCTCCGTTGAACATTTTGGCACAATGGGAGCGGTTCGGGCTTGGCGGGATGCAGCGGCAGCAGCAAGTTCACAGTTCAGGGCGAAGCCGTTCGCGATCGCGCAGTAACGGCCAGAGTGCGCGTGACAACGTGGTCAGGGCCGCCAGTCAGGGGTGCACGGGCGGCACGAGTTACGAGGCTCGGCTTCGACAAGCAGATCTGACGAGGCCTGCCTTTCGGATGGAGTGGGAGCGCGGGGTGACCAGGAGGATCGAGGCCCTAGAGCACCAGGTCAAGTGGCCCAACGGCATTGCCCAATACCAGATCGGCAACTCCGACGATGGCGTTTCCACGATGCTCTACCCCGTCAATATGCTGCCGTGGGCGGACCCCCATCCAGCCCACCGGCTTTGCCCCGCCAGCGCGGCAGGTTCGGAGGCCCATCCCGCTGCCAGACGGTTCTCTCTGCGACGACGTCGCCGATTATACCGTCGCCGTCATGGCAAGTAACACCCCTGGTGAGTATTCTGACAGCGACTGAGATGGACTTCAAATGGTGGCTTGATGCATGGAGCCAAGCGAGAAAAAAGGAGGGAGGATAGGGGCGGCGTCGGGGAAGGGGGCTCAGTAAGCGGATGATGGCCGTGGGGAGGGGGGTGCGTGCGAGGGTGGCGAGGGTGTCGAGCAGCATCGTGTTGTCTTTTGTTTCGCGCTAGGTCGGGTCCGCGAGCCCGCTGGGGCCAGGTGCCCGCGACTCTAGAGGGGCCGTCAATATTGCTAACCCAGGCTCTTTGAATTCAAGATCGCCCCCGAAATGCATCCAATATTGGTTATCTATTACGGCCGTGGTGCGTCAGGGTATCCTGGGATTTGGCGGGGTTGTTGGCTGTCTTTGCTCTCGTGGCCTTCGCCGCCGTGCCGCCGCCTTCGCCGCCGCCGCCGTCGCCGTCGTCGGTCGCCGTCGGTCGTCGTCGGTCGCCGTCGGTCGGTCGGTCGTCGTCGTTGTCAGGCCCCGCGCACTGTGATGTCATGACGGGCCGCTCTTTGGGCCGTCTTGGGGCTCCCTTGGGCCCTCTTGGAGCCCTCTTCGGCCATCTTGGAGCCATCTTGAGGCTTCGGAAGGCTATCGGAAGCGAAAGGCGAGAAAGCAACAACCACTTGGTTTCTTGAGGTGTTTGAAAGATTTTGGCATATTGGATGCCTCCTTGGGAAGGTCTTTGGCCTCTTTGAGCCGCCTTGGGGCTGTATTTGGGCCTCTTGGAACATCTTGGAAGCTATTTTGAGGCATCTTGGGCTATCTTGGGCCATCCTGGAGGCCATCTTCGGCTCTCCGAGGCGCTCTCGGAGCCATATCGGGCCATCTTGGGCGCCCTTGCCGCTCGCGACCGCCCCCGTCCAGGCCCGGGGGGGGGGGGGGCCCTTCCCCGAAGGGGGAGGATGGGGTTGGAAGAGGAAACGCTCTGAACCACCTACGCCCTAAAGGGCTGGTGGGATAAGTCTACACTTGTCACTAGGGCACTAGGGCTGGGGTTGCGTTGCCTCGGCCGCATGAGATCGCATATATGATGCTCGCCAGGCCCGCGATCAGATTGGAGCGCGCGGCGAGGTCGGGCTCGCTCGTCGCGGGTTGATCAACGGTAGTGCTCACCCCCGTGAGCGCGTTCTAGTCGCACATGTACTTGCGATGCATGTGCGTATATGCATGCGCACCACGTTGCCATCGCATAGCGGTCCATGGGGTGCAGCGCGCCTGCACTTCGCCAGGTTGAGCGCGGCGCTCTGAAGCTACCTCGGGGAATAGTAGAGGCAACAGGCCTTGGAATTTGGGGATATACATGAGGGCGGATGGCGGCGGAGCACGCACTTGGCGGCGCTGGAGCGGACAGATCCGATGACGACGACTACGACGACGACGACGGCGGCGACGACGACGACGACGACGACGGCTACGACAACGACGGCGACGGCGACGACGACGACGACGACGACGGCGACGCCCAAACATCGAGCTTGCAGCGTTGGCCCAGAACAATTGGGCCACAGGGGAAGGGGCCGTGATGTGTAGGTCCCCCCCCCCCCCCCTCCCACCCCCTCCCACTCCCCCTCTTCCTCCTCCTCCTCCTCCTCCTCCTCGCCATCCGCCTGCTCGTCATCATTCTCCCACCGCCCCTCATGCATCCACCAATCCAGCATCCTCCTTCTCCTCGCCCCTCCTTGGCTCGGTTCGGCTGCCACCCTATGTGCTCCCGCACTTCCCCAGGCAGTTCCCTAAGTGACCCCGCCCTCTTATTTGATCGATCTCCTCCAAGACGGCCCCAAGAGGCTCCCAGGGGGCTCCCGATATTGGCGCAGGAGGCCCCCGAGAGGCCCCCAAGAGCCCCCCAAGAGGCCCCCAAGAGGCCCCAACGAGCCCCCCCCCCCCCCCCCCCTCCACCTTCCCCACCCCCCCTCCCCCCATTAAAAAATGCCACCAGGTGGCTCCCAAGAGACCCCCAAGACCCCAAGATGCTTCAGGGGGGTCCCCGAGGCACCCACAACACTACGCTCAAAAACACAACTGGGCCTGCCAAGAGGCCCCCGCCATACGCCCCGAGAGGCTTTCAAAAAAAGCGTCTACGAGCCATCCGAGGAAACTCAGACAGGCATCCAAGATGCCTCTGGGTATTATGCTCGCCCTGTCCCTCCTCCTCGTCCTCCTCTTTCGTTTCCTCCTCCTTCTCCTCGTGCTCCTCCTCCTCTTTCTCATCTTCACCCCCCCTCCTCCCCCCTCCTCCTTTTCCTCCTCCTCCTCCTCCTCCTCCTCCTCCCTCCTCCTCGAGAGCCCGGCGTGGGCGCTGGGGCCGCTAGGGTGCGATAGATGCACGCGTGGGCGCGGGGGGTAGATACGTCGCCAGCGTCTGCATCTCGCTGACCGACGCGCTCTCGCGACGGCGCGGGGGGCGGGCGGGCGGGCATGGGAACAGCGGTGCATCGGGGGGGGGCATGGTGCCAGACGGGCCCGCGCCGAAGGTCTCAGCTATGTCTAATTTCTATGTGACGGCAGTCCGCCTCGCTATTCCTCTGCCGCCGTCGTCGGCCTTGCCGCCGTCGCCCCTGCTGCCGCCCGTCGTAGCTCGTCGTCGCTCGCTCGTCGTCGTTGTTCGTCATGTTCGTCGCTCGTAGTCGTCGTCGTCGTCGTTCGTCGCTCGTCGCTCGCCGTCGCTATCGCTCGTCGTCGTCGTCGCTCGTCGTCGACATCTTCGGCGCTCGTCAGCGGTTCGGGGTGTTGGCGGCCGCCCGCCCCCCATTGCATGCCCGCGCCTGCCCTCTCTCCAGGTCGCTAGTCCGCCCAGCTGTGATGCTGCCGTGCCCCTATCTGCCCCGCGGGCCCTCGTCGCCATCCTGACCATGGTCGTTGCCGCCGCTGCGTGTGCGTGTTGCTTTCGTCGGCACCGTCAGTGGCGCAATAATAGCCATCGTCTTTTTTCTTCCGTGCGCCCCCCTTCCCCCTGGTAGAGGCAGCGTTCTTCGTGGACATCATGATGGGCATGTCCGCAGAGCGTTGCTGCGACTTGCTTGGCGGGGCCCGGGCGGGCGGGCCCGCGCGCGGGGTGGGCGGGTTGGAGGCGTTGGCAGCGGGGGAAGAGGGGGATGAGGAGGACGATGAAGATGAGGAGGGGGGTGGAGGAGGAGGAGGAGGAGGAGGGGTGGGGGATGAGGAGGAGGTGGAGGGGGCGGTGGAGGGGAGGAGGGGGATGAGGAGAAGGAGGAGGAGGAGGAGAAGAGGGGAATAGGAGGGGGATGAGGAATGGGGAGGAGGGCGAGGAGGGGGCGGCGGTGGCGGCGGCGGAGGAGGAGGAGGAGGAGGAGGAGGAGCTGGCCACCCTCATGTTTCCTCGTCCTCGTCCTCCTTGCAGCACCGTGTCTGCGGGGCGCCTGAACTGAGGGGGGCGAGGCGGGGGGCGCGGCGATGGCCAGGGCTGCGAGGAGGCTGGGGGGGAGGGGGGGGGGGCGAAGAGGAGGGCGACGGGGAGGGCGCTGGGGATGCTGACCAAGACGAGGAGTAGTAGGGTGACAATGGGCAGGAGGGCGGGCGCGTGGACCGCGACCAGGGCGGCGGCGGGGGCACGCGCGTTTGGATGGGGGGTCAATGGGGGGTGAGGGGATGACCACGGGGAACATCATGCCGACGACGAAGGTGGTGGCGACGACGGCGAGGACGGCGCAGATGAGGGCGGGGGGGGGGGGGGCGGCGACGACGGCTGGAGAGGAGGATGGTTTCGACTGCCTTTCGGCGAACAGGGATGGGGGGGCATGCGCGCAGCTGGTGGCCAGCGCGACGATGACCGCTGTTGTCGGCGAGCGCCGCGGTGGTGGTCAGGCGTGCGCGGCAGGAGTTAGGCACTGGCCCCACCTTGTCCTCCGCCAGCCGTTCTGAGTTAAAAACTTCGAAGAGGTAACTCTTCAACTGTGCCCGCTCCGCCCATGCCCGCTGTGTGAAGTAACGCCGGCCACTGCAAGTAACTCGCGAGTAACCTTAAGTGTAACAATGCCAACGCCAAAGTAACCCCACAGTAACTTTAAAGCAACCCTAACCTAACTCGAACACACTTCAACGTAACCCAAGACTAACTCCAAACTAACTCAAAAGTAACACCAAAGTAACTCACATGTGACTCCAAGCAACTTCGAATTAACTTCAGAGTAACTTCCAAGTAACTTTGCACGACGCTTCGCGCGCAATCATGCGAACCAGATACGACGTGGATGCGCATTCGCGAGGCCCCTATCTAGAAGCCAAATACGATTGTCATATGCCCCGCATCATGCACCACATGCCTGCAGCACATTACAATATTCATGATTGGCATTGCAACTAGATCACGCCGTGTTCATTGTTGCGAAGGAAAATGTCCAACATTTTCGCGAAGTACCCCCCCTTTTCAGACAGGAAAACAACATTCACTACCGACATGCGCATTTTGCAGCGCGCACAAACACATGTAACTGCATTGCGCGCGGGCACCGCGGTGTCAAGCCAATTATTTATGTATGCATTTTTGTATGTATGCATACACACACATATATACATATATATGTATATCAACGCGTCGGCGTGGTATTTGATTTTCACCGGAAATGGTTCTGTGTGGCGCGCCGATGGCGCGGCGGGGCATGGCTGTCGCCCTTTTCCTCATGCTCCTCTTCTTCTGTCCTTTTCCTCATTCTCCGCATGCTCCTCCCCCTCTTTCTCCTCTTCCTCCTCCTCCTCCTCCTCCCTCCTCATCCTCCCCCCGCCCCTCGTCCTTCCCCGACTCCTCCTCCTCCTCCTCCTTCTCCTCCTCCTCCTCCTGCGCGACGTCATTCTCCCCGCCCCCTCATGCATCCATCAATCCAGCCTCCTCCTTCTCCTCGTCCTTCCTTGGCTCGGTTCGGCTGCCCCCCTTTTTGCCCCCGCGTTCCCCTAGACACCTCAATTCGCTTGGGCTTCGTTTCTCGATGGGCGGGGGGGGGGGGGTCCGCGAAGCGTCAGCAATTTCTTTTTTCGGCGTTCGAGAAGTTCCGCATCGGCAATTCCCTTCACGGCGCCGCGGGTTCCCTCTGTCGCGAGTTTCTCGCGTGCTCGCCCTCCCGCCATTCAGCCCCAATCATATTCGACGCGTGCGCAACTTCCGCGCCCCTGCCCGCCCCCGCATCGGCGGTCTCGCCATCGCCGCCCGCCGCGCGGTACATCTGCCGCCCCCGCATGCCTCGGTTGCGAGCGAGCGCTCAATGCCCCCGCTCACCAGTGAGAGGTCGCCCAGGCCGTCTCAGGGCCTAGCGTCGCACGTGTCGTCGCCGCCGTCGGGATCATGTGCGCCCGCGCCCCTCGCGTTTCTGGTATTTGTTCGCGGTGCCGAATGCGAAATCGGCGTTCGGCATGTCATGGCGGCCCATGCGGGGGCCCGCGGGCCCTGCGAGCTAACCGCAGTTACGACGCCCGAGCATTGTCTGGTGGCAGAATCCGAAGTGGGTTCACAACCGCCATGACAACGATGCCGCGGTGGCGTTGCGCCTCGCGGTCATGAGTGCTCGCGGGGCTCCGCCTGGCGACATCGCAGCATTTTGCGAGCGGGCGCAATGCAGGTGCACATGTCCCGCGGGGTCGCGGGCGCCGCCGCCGAAAGACAATCGCCTCCCGCCGTTCACGTTGCCACCCCTGCCCGCGGGCCCCCGACGGAACCCCCCGGCGCCCTGCCCCCGTGGGCCCCGCCTGCTCCCACCAGCCATCCCCATCGCATGAGAAGCAATGTATGCACCATGGGGGGGCGAAGCCAGAATTTGGAAATTGCTGCCACTCACCAGGGATACAGGGCGAACCTGCGGCTGGAATATGATGCCCGACAGATCAGCGTTGTTGGCGACAAAGAGTCCAGAGTGCAGTGCGCGCCGCGCCCCACTCAACGCGCGCATTTTGCACCGTCGACGACAACGCGTCAGCGCGCGATGTGCGCCGCGCCCAACTCTCGCCGCGCGCGTTGCATTGCCGACGACGCGAAGTCCAGCGCGCGATGTGCGCGGGGTTCAAGGCCCAGGGCTCGGGGTCCACAGTTCAGGGTTCCAGTTTTAATATCCCGCGGTCAAGGCTCATGGCATGGCCCGACGGGCCCCCGCGCGAAGATCTCCCGCGCGAGATCCACTTGCCGCGCGCGAAGATGCCCGCGTCGGGCTTTGACGCTCTTCTTTGGCGCCTGAGGGCGAACGTGCGCGGCGCCGAGGCGAGCGCGGGCCATCTGGTGCGGGGCTGGCGGCTTCTTCGGCCAGAAGATCAGGCGAGGGCGAGGACTTCGCGGCGGAGGAGGACGCATGCGAATCAATGGCCACTTCGAGGCGGAGGTGGCTGCATCATCGAGGGGTGGCGCACTGCAATGCAGGGCTCAGCGCGTGGTGGCCGACGCCCACCTGCGGGTATAGGACCGCCCAGCGCACCCCCATCGCGCGCCTTGCCTCGGCGGCGCCCAGAGGCGCAGGAACGCAAGCATCGGCCCGACCGTTACGGAGCCGCTGATTTCGGCGAGTTCGGGGCGGGTCTCCGCGGCGCTGTGTTCGACGGAAGGGGATAAGGGGTGGGGGGGCGGGAGGAAGGGGTGGTGGACGAAGGGGGGGGGGGGGGGGGGGGGGGGGGGGGGGGGGGGCGGTGCGGGGGCGGGGAAGAAGGGGGGGGGGGGGTTGCGGGGATGGGGAATGGAGAGGGGGAGGGGGGGGGGGAGGAAGGAGGCGGGGGGAGGGGAATGAATGGCGAGGGGGGCGGGGGGGGGGGGGGGGGGGGAGGGGAAGAGGGGATATGGGGGGGGGGAGAGGGGGTTTGGGGATGGTAGGACATCTGACGGGGCCATGGCGGGAGAGGGGGGGGGGGGGAAATGGTTCGGGAGAGGAAGGGTGGGGGAGAGGGGGTCGGGTGAGGGGGCAGAGGGCGGGGCGGGGGGGAGAGGGAGAGGAGTGAAAGGGGATGGGGCATGGGTGGAGGGTAGGGGGTGGGGGGGGGGGGCTGGGGGGGGGGGGGGGGGGGAGGGGGGAGGGGGGGGGCGGTGTTGGGGGTGGGGTGGTGTGGGTGGTGGGGTGGTGTGGGGGGGGGGGGGGGGGGTTGGGGGGGGTGGGGCGTGGCGGTGGTGGGTGGGGGTGGCGGAGGGGGGGGGGGGGAGGGGGGGGTGGGGGGAGCGGTGAGGCGGCGTGGGAAGGGAGAGGGGGATATGGTGGATGGGGGGGTAGGGATGCGGAGGGGGGAGGGAGGAGGGGGAGGGTGGATTGGGGATGAGGGGTGGGGGTGGGGGCGGGAGGGGGCGATTCGGGCTGGATGGTGGGTGCTTCGAGGCGAGCGGAATTGGTGCCAGAGAGGGGCATGCGCGTCGAACGCAGGTCAGTCGTGCGGCGACCAATGCACAGCCGCGCAGGGGGCGCCGCCGACGGGGCGTCGAAGGTGACGTCCCCCCCGATGAAAGGGCGGCCTGGCATCGACCTCGGCGCCCGCGGCGGGCGACGGACGCGAGGGGCGAGCCGAGGTTTGCAGAGTCGCGGCGAGGTTCGTGAAGTGGTGTGTCGCGCCAAGGGCCGCTGCAAAGCGTAGCGCATCTTCCAGACGAGTCAGTCACCGTTGCCACGTTGTTTTGCGCGGCGCCCAGGGCTTCCCCGCCGCGCGCCCCCCCCCGTCGGCGTCGCGCCGCCCCCCGCGCGGGCCCTTGCCCCGCTTCGGGCCAACGTGTCCATCTCGGGGGCGCGCGAGCCCAGGCGCGCTATCCAAAACGCGGCGGGGGCTGGCGCAGCACGCGCGCCAGGCGCTGCATCGGCGCGGCAGCCGCGCGCCTCGTAGCGCCGAATACGTTCCATGAGCGGTTCGCGAGCATCATTGCCGCGAACGCGAATCTCGTTTCGATGGCTCCAGTGGCGACCGAGCCTTGGCCACGTGAACGACGATGAATCGCGGGACTTCTGCTCGCCAGTCGGTTGTGGGCTCATGTTTCAGCGTCGCGTGCCTTTGCTCGACATGGCGCCAGCGCGCGCGAAGCGCGTCGCGACGCGCTGCGCCGAGCAGAACGGGCGCGCGCTGGGCCATCGGCGATTCGCCGCGCGCTGGCGCAACGTGCCGCGCGCGGCGGCGTCTCGCCGCGGCGCGGCATCGGCTCGGGCGACCGCGGCCCAAATGTGATTTCAAGCTGTCTGCGCGGGAGCCCCCGCGCATTGCGGGGGCTTCCGCGGGCGCGCGCCAAGGCCGCCGCGCGCCGCGGGCTCGGCAGGGGCTGCAGGCGCTCAGGCGGGCGCGCGGCGCGGCGCGCTCGCCGCGCAGAGCGCGACTGCGACAACGCCGAGTTACTTCTCACCGGGAAGGCCATCCTCAGAGCCTGGCGCCCGCCGCTCGAGGCGGGTGCCCAGATGGGCCCCGCGCCGCACTCGCGGGAGGAGAGTCTGCGACCGACGGGCCCGTCGATGGTAATTCAATATGCGTGCGCGCGCGGGCGGCGCTTTCACGCGGGGGCGGTGCCGTGCGCAGTCGGTGGCGCGCCGCGCCCACCCTCGCCCCTTTCCTTTCAGCCGCCCAGCCCCCATCCTCTAATTTCCCTCATCCCCCCTCCGTCCAGTTCCCCTCCTTCCGTCCAACCCCCCTCCGTCCAATTCCATTTGTTTCCCTTCCTTTCCCCTCCTTCCCGAACTGAGCCCGCGTTTGGATAGCGCCGCGCGCTCGCGGATTCGTCGTCGCGGTCGTGGTCGTGGTTGCCGCCTGTGTCGTCGTCGTCGTCGACGTCGTCTCTTCCGTCGTCGTCGTTGCCCTGGTCGTTGTCGTCGTCGCCCCCATCGTCGTCGTCGTCAGCGCCGTTATTTTTGCCGTCTGGTCGTCGTAGCGTTCGCCGCCGTCGCCGTCGCCGTCGCCGTAGTCGCGGTTGCCGCCGTCGTCGTCGTCGTCGTTTGAAGCGTATGTTTACGGTGCCTGGCGCGGCAGCTCTGGCGCGCGAGATCAGAAGGAAATTGCGCGGCGGGGGCGGGGCTGGGGCAGACGCCTGCCCCTTTCGCGGCATCGCCGTTATATGTCAACTAGCGGTGCATGTTTTGCGCGGGCTTCTGTCTGAGCCCCATGCCCGCCCAGCCGCGTCCACCGACCGACGTCGGTCTTAATGCTTTTTTATGTCAAAAAAAATAGCCGCCCCGCGCATGTGCAGTAGCGCCGCGCCGAGTATGCCGAAGTCCAGTTCGCGCGTTGTGACAAATCCCCACGTGAATATGGCACAGAGAACGTCAAATGTCATAGCAAATCGGCGCCATCGCAACAGCATGCCGATATCATTTTTTTGCGCCACATTGAAATTTCACACGCGATGTGTTGTTGCCGCCGCCATGTACGAAAGAAATTGAGTTGAATTGCTGTCCATGCGTGGTGTAATGCGTCTTGCTCGAACCCATATTACTGTTGTGCTTTTATAACCTTTCACTGAGGGCAGTCTCGTTCGAATCGTTATAGTTGTAGTAGCTGGTGCTTATGTAATATGATGCTTTGCGCGGCTGTATGTTGTATATTGTATCAATCATCGTTTGTTTGCTGCTACCTCGTGCATTGATGTGGCCTGCATCTGTACTCGCCACCTGCGTCTGATTAACAGTAATGTGTGTGCTGGGGCTTATTCGGGCTGCTTGGGTGGCGCACGGCGGGTTGGGCCCCTCGTAGCCCTCTCGGGTCGTGGGGTCTAGACCCTTTCGGTTTACCATTGAGCACTCTGGACCATTCCTTAAACCCGCATCGGGGGTGTCCTGGGCCGCATTCGAGGCTCACAAAAAAAAAAACACACACAACAGCACGCAGTACTTTCAAGCGTGCGTTTTGTACCTGAAGCCACAGCCTTGTGCACTAATACCCCAACATAGTTCGTCGCTACATCAATAATGCAACGGGGTTACTTATGTACATGCAGTGGTCGGCAAAACCCCCGCCCCCAGCCCCCCCTGTCCCTCCTTTTTTTCGCCCGCCTCCTCCCCCTGTCATCTCCCCCCCATGTGAGTAAGTGTCCCCTCGCCTCCCACTGTTTCCTCTCCATCTCCAATCCCGTATCTCTTGTCTCCTCCATGCCCGTCTACTCCCCCCCCCTCACCCCCGCTCGCTCGCAACCCCCTTCTCTTCCAGGGCCTCTTGCTTCCATTATTTCCTGTCCGTGCTCCGGCCGCCCCCGCCCGCGTGCCTCGGCCGCCGTGCCCCAGTCGTTCGCGGCTTATCGCCCTCGCCAGCTTCTCTCGCACTCGCGTTCCTTTCGGTTCAGCGTCGGGGGCGGCCGCGAGCAGCGGGCCAATCTGACAAATTGCAAGACTCGGCAACATCAAGCTTCCAACGGCGCAGTGTTTTGATGAAGGAACGTGTTTCATGTGCGGGGCGAGCACGGCCCTAGAAATGCATCGCGGGCGGCGGCGGTCGCGGTTCCGACGGCCCGCCCGTGTCCAGGGTCCCAGGATGCGCAGTTCTCTCGACAGGTATGAGTGCCATCGGCTGTCCTCATCGCGACGTTTCGCTCCGAGGCTGTGGCTGGGGGTGGCGAGTCCAGGGGGCGCCGCCTCGTCAGTGCGGGGTGACATCGTTTGGGGCGGGGTCTACAATGCGTGGAGGGCTCGCTCTAGCAGCGTTTCAGTTGGTGTCGCGCGGTAGTGACTTCGATTCGAACGGCTTTTCCGTGCGATAACTCGGGGGTTGATGGGTCCATGGGGTCTCCTGCAGTCGGGTGCCGATGCGTTGACGCTGCGGTTGCAGGTGCCCAATGCACGTCGATGCCCCAGCCATTTTGGCTCGATGCCGCAGCCCAGCCGTCTCCGAGCCGCGAGCCCGAGGCCGCTGCGTCGCGCGCCCTTGTCGCTCGGCCTGCGATCGTCATGGCCAAGTCCAGCGCGCCGCCTGCGCCGCATGGGGGGCGCCAGGGCCAGGGCGCGAAGAGGGCGGCTGGCGCGAGCGGCGGCGGCGGCGGCGGCGGCCCGCCTTCCGCGGTCGAGGCGGCCCCCAAGAGGAAGGGCAGGAGGTGCGGCGACTCCTGCCAATGCGGGTTGTGCAAGGCGTATGCCAAGGACACGCGGGGCTTGCGTCGCCTTGTTTACCGATGACCAAGCCCCGTCTGCATCGTATGACGCCCTTGCCGCTTCCCTGATTGCCGTCTTCGCCCGCGTGCTTACCCCGTCCTCCTCCATCTCTCCCAATCGCCCTCTCCATCGCCCCTCTCAGCTCCCCCGCCCCCTCCCCTCCTGCCGACCTTGCCCCCCCCCAGGTCTTGCCAGGCACCCCCCGCCGCTCACCTCCTCCCTCGGCCCCGCGCCAGGACGGCAAGGCGTGGGCCCTCAAGAAGGTCGTCAACAAGGCGCACGGCTCGGAGGAGATTCCCGTCGGCGACGCGTGCGAGGACTGCTTCGGGCTCCACCAGCAGGGGTTCCCATATTTGACGTGGGAGGAGCTGTGCATGCAGAACGAGAGCGACGCGAACATGAAGGCCAACGTGGCGAAGGCTCGGAACGCGCGGGCTGGGGCGGCTGATGCGCCCGCGATCGCCGAGTCGGTAGCCACCCACGACGAGTGCGGCATCGAGATCCGCCAGCGTTACATCGCGCTGGACGAAAGCGAGCTCAGGAGCGCAACGGGCAAGAAGCGGCTCGCGAAGAAGTTCACCGATCCCATGCCTCAGGTTGCCGTCCCCAGCGGCGCCAACTCGACGGATCAAGATACGTTGTACATGTTCGCCGACCCCGAGCACCCGTACAGGACCGTGGACCTCATCATCAGGAAGGGCATCAACTTGCAGTCCAACTACATGCCGTCCTCACAACATTTCTACGACGACCAGGGCTCGCAGATCGCCCGCCACAACATCACCGACACGTTCGCTGCCACTGGCGTGAACGCGTTGCTAGCCAAGAGCGCCCAGGGGTACCTCAAGAGCTTGGAGCAAGTCTTGGCCACGGACGCCCGCGTTGAGCAGGAGGGCGAGGATGCCGCCACCGCCGAGAGCGAGCAGGTCGGGGGCAACGGCGGAGTCGGTGGTGGCAGTGACGGCGGCTCCGACGGGGCAGAGTCCCTTGTTGGGGTTGCTGCGTTTACCCCAGCAAAGAAGGTCATCACCTTCCACGCGACTTCAGGCTCCAAGAAGGGGAAGAAGCTGTTCGGCAAGCAGCTGGCCTCGCCGACCCCGTCAGGGTCGCCAGCCGCGCACTTGGGTGCCGCGGACGGGTCAGCGTCCCACATCGCAGACTTGCGCGACGTGGATGACGACGGCGGGAGTCAGGCGAACACCATGGCGGATACGGCGCTCGTGTCCCACGCAGCAGGCTTTCGGGCGAGCAGAAACGGGTTGCGCATGGTCGGGCTGCCCCCTGGTAGAAGGGGGATGGGGGGGAGGGGGTGTAGGAGGAGGGATGATGGAGGAGGACGAGGGGGCGAGGAGGGGGAGGGGCAGGATGAGGAGGATGTAGGATGAGGAGGGGGTGGAGGAAAAGGGGAGGAGTTTCGAGAGAACTCCCACATCCTCCTCCTCCTCCTCCTCCCCCATCACCATCCCCACCATACCTCATCTTCCCCTCCTCTCACCACCTCCTCCACCTCGTCCACGTCCTCCCCCCTCATCCCTCCCACCTCCACCTCCTGTATAGTCATGGCCCTCCCCCCCAGGCTGCTTGGACGTCCTCACGTACTGGAAGAGGAAGATCCCCCTGGAGAGGGTCCTCGAGAACACCCTGGATGGGAGGACGATCTCGGCGGCGAAGAAGGCCGCGTCCCGCCTCGCTCAGATGGGCGGCACGAGCGCGACTGATGCAAGCATTCTCAACAACTTCTTGAAGATCGTGGTTGCCGCCCAGACCTTGCAGACCGACAAAATCCGCGTGCGCACCAAGGCCGAAAAGGATGAGTTGATCAAGCTGCTGGTTGTCGAGGACGCCCAGTGGCCCCTGGTGACCCAGGAGACTCTCTTGAACCTCAGCCTCGCTGAGTTGGAGAAGACCCGCGACCTCGGCAAGCTAATCGAGTGCATCGCACCTTGGCCCAAGGACGATTCTGCCGTCCCAGATTTCGACCCCTTGAACCCCACGCTGGTGTCGTTGCCAGTGGATATGGACCACAAGATGTCGGTGATGGTGCACGTGCTGATTGAGAAGCTCCTCGTCCCCGCCATAAGGATCGGCTTCGAGAACAAGGCTCACGTGGTGAATATGGTGGACACGTTCATTGATGCCTACGAGAACGTCGACCTGGTCATGCTGGGCGGAACAGCCAGCGGGGCATTGGGAGACATGATGGACTGCTGGAAGGGGATCAAGGCGCTGGCCACTTCAACGATTGATATGGACTTGAAGGACCGTGAACTGCAAACCTCATGAGTATGACAGCGCCCACTTGCCCGCCACTTCGGCCCAGTCTCCGAGGGTGCGGGGCATCGTAGATCATTGCAGGTGCTGGGTGGTGTTGAGCGGGCTTTGGTTTTTGATAGCGGTATCGTCGATCTGGCCAGAGTGGAGCGGCGTTGATTCGGCCCCCCCCTGGGCTGGCCTCCCAGGCCCCCGCCGTTCCGCCAACATCTAGAATATATGTAACGAGGGTGGTGCTTGTCTTGGGTGGGGTAGTGCCCATGGGGTCTGATTTTCTTGGGGGTAGCTAGGGGATGTTCCTGGGTCGTAGCGGCAATTCGTGTTTTCCTCTTTTGCTTTTTTTTTTTGCTTTTGCTTTTTTTGCCTTTTTTTTTTTTTTTTTTTTGTTTAGTTTTGTTTTTTTTTGCTTTTTGTTTTTTTTTTTGTTTTTTTGTTTTCTCTTTTTTTGTTTGCCATGTGTTTTTTTTTATTTTATTTGTTTTTTTTTTGTTTTTTTTTTCTGTTTTTTTTTTTTTTTGTTTTTTTTGTTTTTTTTTTTTTTTGCTGCCATGCCCGCACGTCCAGAGGATTCCGTGCAGAAGATCAAGGAGTCGACGGGGCGGACGCACAAGACTGCTTTGGTAATGGTGGCGGCTGCGGTCAGCGATGAGACCTGGTTCAAGGCCAGACTCTCGGAGTACATGGTGAAGCTGCCAGGCATGATCGAGCACGCCCCCATGTTCCGCAAGTACAATGATATGCTTGCGGGCGGGTGGACCCCCACGCTGACGAACAGTGCGTCTCTCAAGGATGCAGCTCTATTCATTGCTGAGGCTCGCGAGTGCCTTAGGTCGGGATCTCTGGACGAGTTGCAGAACAGCCTCTACGCGGCCTCTGCGAAGCATCATGAGTTCATGGAGTCCGAACCTACCAGCGACCACGCTGCCATGCAACAGTGGTCGAAGGCCATAGAGGAGGCGAGCCTCTGCATGTCGGGCCACGCTAGCATCGAGGACTGGAGGGCCGCGGTTGCTGCCAAGCTTGCCAGCGTCAGTGCGGATAATATGAGCGCCCGCATCTTCCGCGATATCAGTGACGCCAATATTCTGAACCTGTCCGAGCAGAACGACCTGACCGATGAGACCATGGACGCTCTGAGCCGCATTCGGGGCTCCATTCCAGAACCTGCGCAGGCGATGAAGTGGAAGGACGACCAGAGGCCCATTGTCGAGGCGTGCGTCGGTGGCGTGTTCGACTTCATCGCCCAGCAGATTTGCAGCAGGTCTGATTTGGACAACGAGTTCTTCGCCATCAACATGGGCCTGAGCGTCATGATGGGCGCCGTGGAGGGCTCCGACATGGCGAAGGAGGAGGCGAAGATGTTGGGTGTGTATCTTACGGCCAGGAGGTCATGTATTAGCCTTTGGAGTGACGGCAACGGTGGGCACCTGCTAAAGAAGGACATCACAGCTTCAGACAACTACCGCAACAAAATGGACCCGATGCAGCGGCACATTATGGCGCTGGAGGAGCAGCTCAAAAACATCATGCAGAAGGATACCCGTCGTTTCCACAGGTGGGTCGGTTTCAGCAAGGAAGTCAAGAGTCTCGTCCTCGAGCTGACCGCCCAGCAGGCCAACGCAGACGAGCGTGTGCTGAAGACTGCAATTCAAGATCTCGCCTTGGTTGCAACGGGCATTCCTGGCGCCACGGACCCGACGGAGTCGTGGCTGGAGACGTTCAAGGGGAATACGTTCAAGGACCTGCAGAAGCACGCCGACGAGACTGTGCTCAAGACCAGCCCGCAGCAGATGGCGACCTTGAAGTGCCAGCTCCCTGAGGCCGCTGACGTTTTGCAAATGCATGCAATACATTTCGCGGGTATTGCATTCGTGGGCGACGATTGGTTGGGTGGGGGGGGGGGGGTTAGCAGGGGAGTGTGACTAACATGATGAGGATCGAGGGTGGCGGGTTTGAGGCGACGGGGGAGGCGGGGGAGGAGCGGCGGGTAGCTCCCCTGATGAAACACAAAATCTCTCAGGCCACGGCGAACTACAAGAACTCAGTCGCGATGGCTGGCAAGGCACTGGACGACGCGCTCGCCGTGAACGCTGGCCAGGTCCTGCGCGACTGCGCCACTACGAAGGCCTACGGTGTGCTCATGAAGAAGTTCAGCAGCGACATGTGCCTCGACGACCTCCGCGACGTCGTCGCCGCAGAGGTCAAGGCGTGGAGGGCGGAGACGAAGCTCAAGGAGAAGGACGCCTTCCACAAGCTGATCCTGGCGAGGGTTGTGAGCGCCCTGCAGAAAAAAAGGCGAGCTAGGCCCTCTTGGCGGTCGGCAGCGGGGGTCGGACATGCAGGTTTGTAGTTGTGTTCTGGGGCGCGGCAGGCGCCGAGCAAATATTGCCCCTCTCCCTGCCCAAGGGCATGTTACGACATATTCGCGATTCAAAGTGCCAGCGAGCGTCATCACGCGACAGTTGTGCCATACTCTCTAGATTTGCTCGGCGCAGCCCCCCACGCCCTTTCGCGCGTCGCCCGTGACTCGGGCGCAGGCCGTCCGCCCAGGATTGGGCGGTCTATTACCCGGGAGATGTTGATACAGCAAGCGCGGTTTCGCTTCTGCCTCCGATCCCCCGCTCGCTCGTCTCATCCGCTTCTCCGCCTCCCCCGCCATTCCCCCCAGTGTCTCCCTTCCTCCCGCGGGGGCCTCGTCCGTCATCTTCCCCCTGCCTCTCCCTTCCTCCGCCCCCCCGCCTCTCCATTCCTCCCGTGGCGACAGCGCGACGATTGCGACTGTAGCGTAGCAGGGTGGCTGTATCGAGGAGTGGAGGGTGGAGGGCGGGGGGGTCGGGGAAGCGCGGAAGGCTCGCGGGGGTTCGGCGGCAGAGGGCGGGGCGGAACGACGTGGGGAGAAGGGCAGGATAATGGGGGGATGTGGAGTGGAGTTGCTGGGCGAGCGAGGGCGGTTTGCTCGCTGGGTGTCTGGGGACGTTCGCCCCCATGCATGGGCCCTTGCGGGGCGCGGCGCCGCCGCCGATCCCGAGGCGCCCCCGATCGGCGCTGGGGCCGCGGCGTGCAGGAGGTCCGAACTTGTTCGATCGATTTCTGATGGGCCGACGAAGTGCGGCGCGAGCCGCGCCCTCGTGGGCAAACGCGTTAGAACGGCTCCGCTTGTTTGGGAGTTCTGGCCGCGGGGGCCGTTGGTGCGCGGTCGAGATGGGCTTAGAGTGCGCTGTATCCTATCAAAGTCTTGTTATGTATATGTTCGGTGCGACCGAATGCATGATAATTTCGACTGGTGTCTGATTTTGCTGAGCAGGCCCTGGATGGTACCCTCTACTAGCTGTCGCCTCCGTCGGGAGGGGCGTCGCGCTTTCCTGCTGGGCGCGTGCCCAGGGTCTTGTTGCAGTTGGCTTACTTGTATGCTTATATTTCCGTTAGGTTGCAACCATAAATAAAAGTTACTTTGGCCTTATTATGGGGTTACTTTAATGATTTTCTTACTTGGAGGCCCCTGGCTCCCCTTGCCGCTCACAACCCTCGCTCGGCAACAAGACGGGGGGCCAGCCAGCAAGTGCCAAATAGCCCCTTGCGGGCGACCGCTCGATTGCGAATGGGCGACCGACCAGCGGCGCCAGCCAGAGTGGACAATACTCGACGCAAAATGCTCCCAGCGCGGAGGCTGTCAGAAATCCCGGAATCTCTGGAATGTATCAATAGCAACCTGTGTCAATAGATTCTCCTCGACTTAACTAAGAAGATTATTGGCAAGAAAAAATACATTATAATAAGAAGAAATTGTACTTATATGAATGATAATAATAGGAAGAAGAACAATAATACGAATACTGGAACACATAATAAGAATACGAAAACGGGAAAAGAACACGACTAATACTAATAATCTGAGGGGGCGGAGGAGGAGGAGGAGGAGGAGGAGGAGGAAGAGGAGGAGGAGGAGGAGTAGGCTGTCGCAGCCTGGAGGAACTCGCGCCTGCTGCCTGGGCCGCCTTTTGGGCGCAGAGCTTCGCGGGTATCCGAAGGCGCAGTGGGCTAGCGCAGGCGGAGGCGGAGGCGGAGGCGGAGGTGGAGGAGGAGGAGGAGGAGGAAGAGGAGGAGGAGGAGGAGGAGGAGGTGGAGGAGGAGGAGCAGGAGCAGGAGCAGGAGAAGCAGGAGGAGGAGGACGAGGAGGAGGAGCAAGAGGAGGAGGAGGAGCAGGAGGAGGGGAATACTGTGGAGGGGGCGGGGCCGATGAGGCGCACGAAGGGAGCAGGAAATATGAGCGCGAGGACCATTTCAAGGACGAGGAGGGGGAGAATAACACACAATTGGCGTATGCATGAGTAGAGAGTAGAAAGGCGTCTAACGAAGGAGATGATCGAAACCAAGTGCCCCAGCCAGCCCAACCTGCCAACTCAACCAGCCAGCCCCGACCAGCCAAGTAGCCCAACCAGCCACCCCGCCGCCCAACCAACCCGTCAGCCAACCACCCCAACCAGCCATCCCGCCATCCGACAAACCCGCCCATCCGCCGCTGCTTGCCCTCCGTCTCCGCCTACAGGGGGGGGGAATTTGTTTTTACAAGCGGCAGCAGACAAATCACCATTTCAGGGGCCAGGCGCGACATCAGGCGGAGGGCAACTCGCACGGTATGAAAGGGGGCGCGGGGCTCGCCCCGCGAGACCTGCCGGATAGTCGGGAGCGTCAAATGTGATACGGTCGTCATCATTTGACTGGTCTTCGCCGCACCGCTTTTCCCAACGGAAGGCTCAAGTTCTCGAACGTGTCGTCATTTTGCAGCCCCGCGCGCGTCTTCTGGGAGGGCTCCCCAGCGCGCTCTGGGGAGACCAGATCGCATGGCAACGTCGGGGGCCGCGTTCAGGAGGCCCTGGGAGGCCCCAGGAGGCCCAAGGAGACTCCGAGGTCCGCGAGGTGCAAGGAGGGCCCAGGAGATCCAGGAGGCCCTGGGGAGACCCAGCCCGCCCCGGGAGGTTGAAGGAAACGCCGGGGGAGTCCCAGGGGGCCGCAGGAGGCACCGCGAGGCCCCAG